>CM061243.1:105100435-105651392 GCA_030848705.1 Heracleum sosnowskyi | reverse complement strand
AACTTAAAACAAATATTTTTGATACGAATTAGCCAGCAACACTGGGCCGACTATGCAATAATACGACTGGGAAGCAAAAAGAATACTTCCACCACTTAATTGGTTTGAATTTCAATCCCCGTAAACTTAAAATTATTGTTTATGACTTAAAGCAGTTTTAAGTCATAAGTTAAAAGAGAAAATTTTAAGTTAATATTAATTTGGGTATTTTTTTATTATGAGTAATTTATGAGTTATTAAAACTGTAAAAATAAAATTAAGTTTCATAAATAATATATTTAAATAATGATATTGACTTTCATAAAATAAAATAGGGTCTATATGTGAATTGTATAGGCCTAAAAACAGGAGGTAGCTAGCTAGGAATACAGTGAGTCAAATGGGCACACGCACACAGAAATATGTGTGTGTGAATTAAAATATAACGATAGAAGTCCGTGTGAATTAAAAAAAGGCGAAGATTCAAAGAGGGTGTGTCAAAGATATGGTATATGCTTCTCACTTTCTTCTGATGTCTCCTTTTGTCTTACTTTGTTCTCCCCCCCCTTTTGCTTTTCCCTTCATTTCCTCTTCTTTCTTTCTCAGTCACTTGATTTTCATAAAACAAAAGGTACCTGATTCCCATTTCCATTACTCATCCTCTCCACTAGGTACTCATCTACTCCAGTCCTCAGAATTCATCATTCATTAAATTTCAAGATTAAGAATTCGAAACAAATTAATGTTGCTCTTCGAGATTTAATAATAAGCTGGAAAACGACTTAATAACATATGATCACGTCGGAGTAACATGCATATTTTCCGTCACTCTAACATTTACGCAAAAACGAAGCTTAGGGGGTACTAATATTCTACTTGATTAATACTATATATTTATATCATTGACTATTTTAGATTACTTCAACAGGAGATGTGATGATCATTGTAGGATCTTCCCAAGCTAAACTCCAAATTAGGCTTCTTTGATCTCATTTCTACAGCTGGACCCGATTTCAATTGCTTCTCACATATATCTTCATAACTCACTATTTCCTGCACAATTTTATAATAAGTTAGTTTAGCATTCTGTGTGACACTACACTAGGGTTTGGATCAATTATACAAGGATATGAAAATTAATAAAGTAAGAAAGTTGTTGCAACAAATTAAATATAAATTGAAAAGTATGGAACACAAATCTGTTCAAGTGGACCAATTGTTGAATTTGTGCATGAATGGTGAGTTGAAAGTCCATTCTCTTTCCTCTTCTTTTTATGCTGTCTTTAATTTGCATACAAAGATAGAACTAATTACCAGTTCATTTCCTTAGATTCTTCTGTGTGTCTGTGTATATGTGTGTGTGGTCATACAACACTTGTACATCTCTCTCTCTCTCTCTCTCTCTCTCTCTCTCTCTCTCTCTCTCTCTCTCTCTCTCTCTCTCTCTCTCTCTCTCTCTCTCTCTCTCTCTCTCTCTCTCTCTCTCTCTCTCTCTCTCTCTCTCTCTCTCTCTCTCTCTCTCTCTCTCTCTCTCTCTCTCTCTCTCACATAGAGATAGTGTAGTTTAATATAACTAATTAAGCAGAGTGAGAGAGTAGATGTTTAAGGAGTACCTCAAAAGGAGGGATAGAGTGTCCTGTAGTGGCCCTGATAGGCTTTCCATGAATGGCAGCATCCCTGCAAAAGAAATCAAACAGAACAGAAGGATGAAGGAGAGAATATATAATAAATATGATTATTTAGGATAAAAGAAAAGTATCAAAGTAATAATAAGCTCAGGTTACTAGGAAATCAAATCTCTTTTCTGTTTGTATGTTCCCCATTTCTGCTTGCTTTTTAGTTTATGTATATACATACATACACACACTCACACATCTGGAATTCAACATATAAAGAATTACTAGTAGTAAAGTAATTAAGAAACTACTAGGAAAGCTTCGATGGGTAGTAAGAAACATATAAAGATTAATAATTTGTAATTACTTAAGTCACATGCTTGCTGATTATTTAAAAATTCGATATAGCATTCAAATATGAGAAAAGTTTAATGTTTGATTACTGAATGTACGTAAGTAGTGATAGTAATTTGTTCCAGTCCCATGATACGTGACTACAAGTATCATACTAAGATCATCATTACCAGCTAAGATTCTTGATATTTCAAACAAATTAAATTAGTTTATTAATTATTTCGATGTTGCATGGATGATGGATGCTACTCCTGTTACATTTCAATCATAACAATTTCAATAAAACTAAACATAATCGAGTACGTAATCTCAGTACGTATTTCACCTTGATGATGAATTGCTCCAGAGACCATAACAATCTTGATCTTGTACTTCAATAACCATGGGCCTTGTTCGTTTAACGGATGATGCCCCAGATGCTTCACCTACAATCTGTACATTGCTAGTGATCTGATCCTCAGAGTTATCGAGTGCTAAATCGCTTTCAAATCCATCTGACTGGTTGCCTAATACACACACAAAAGTACGATAATATAAGAGATTAAGAGGGCAAATCTAAATATGAATCCAATAATTCATTAAGCCTCAGATGGTCCCTAATTAAAGGAAAATAAGAATGAACAGTACGGAAGATAATAAATTAGTTACCTGAAGAATTAGCAGGCCTGTCTGTGGTCCTTATAGTGCGATACATCTGTAACAGAAAAATGTAGATAATTGCATGCACCATGCATGTAAGTTACTGAGAGACCTACATTATTTCTGCATTCACTGTTGTCTGTTTTGCCTGCTATACTTTACTTACAATTTCTGTTTGCATACTTTAAACAAGTAGTTGAATATATATTAACGCTGAGTTAGACTTGGTTGTTACTGTGTGTGTAGTATCTGTCTATAGGGTTAGCACTTAGCAAAACCAATAATGAAGACATCATTGCGAAATGATAGCAGCTCCAGTACTTCTTTTGTCCATTATGTTTTTCCAACTTAAATAATCCACAGGTGTCTATCTCTCTAACCACTGTCCCAGTAGTGGAGTAAATTTATACCCCAATTACTTCGTAAATAATGGTACTGTAGTAAAAACAAAGAATCCCAAATATGAAATACGATCTATCTAACATACTTACCGCGCTTATTAATAACGTCAAAGTAAAAAATATATGAAACTAATTATCCTACCTTGCTTAGGGTTAGGGTTTAAGTAGTTTATCTTATCACGCTTAATAACCGCGATAAATATATGGTAACGGTTTGAATCTTAAACCGAAAAAGAATAATACAAAGAAGCTACAATGCAAAGGTTTTGGATTTTTGAATAACTCTGGGTGGTCCAAACTCCTTACAAGTTCCTTGACCTTAATTTGTTATCTCTGCAGTCGAGATGTGTCTTATCTCCTAAAGTTACCACCTTGACTATTTTTACTTGATTTTTACCCTTTTCCATGTTTTCTTCTTCCATCTAAAAAGCTGCTTCTTTTTCTGTCAACCATCAGATCCATATATATATTTGTGTGTATAAACATATGCATATAGTTAAGTAAAACAGCAAAGACCTAGGCTATAGATAGCCTAAGGTTGCAGAGATCTTTCACCAAAACATAAAACATTGGTTTCTGCAACACTGTAACAGTAATCACATTAATTGCTCATTGGCTTTATTAACTAAAATATGCAACAAAAATAACCAAATAGTATACAGCTAGTAGTGGTAGTACTTTATAGAAAAAAAAGGTAGATTAATTAATTTATTTAACACATTATAAATTAAAGATCTGAAATTTAATCATGAGTTTGTGTAATGATTACAGTATAATTAGGTTTGGTTGGAACTTGAACCCAAATGATATCATGATTATTAAGTATGATTAATTACCTGCAAATGTGATTTCACATGAGATAAGGTAAGATCCTTCACATCCATTAACTCAAGTACTGACTTTGGTGTTGCTCCTAACAAAACATCATGTACTTACATATTTAGATCAAGACAAATGTAGTTAAAAAATGGTGCAATTAATAATATCAACAACAACAAAAGATGATTTTATTAATCACTTACTTTCATGGCCACCAAGTAATTCAACTGCGTGTACAAAACGAGCATGTAAGCTTGTAGTCCATCGCATCCGGGGAGCTCGGGTGCTTCGCTTTGTCGGAAATCTCGATAAAAATCTGGATCTTGAGATATTGGAAGCTGAAGAATCTAAAGATGAAGAGTAATGTTGTTGAGCTGGTCCAGAAAGAAAAGAAGAAGGTGGTGTTGGCTTTTGAGTTTGATAAACAGGAATTCCTCTAATGGGCCTTAAATAATCGATTTCTTGATGAAACCCTTGTTGTGCTTCTTGAATTTGATATTGTTGATGAAACCCTTGTGGCACTTCTGGAATTTGATGATGAGCTGGTACAAAGTTGCAGCCATTTTGTTTGTTTTGATAAAGATGAGGTGGTGGAGTAGTATACTGAAAATTACTAGGATTGATGTAATCATTAGTATGATGATGAGGTTCTAGTAACGAAGGCTTTTCGGAATTTGGATACTGATGATGGGGAAGAAGGGAGAGCTCAAAAGCTATGTCGGTCGTGGATTCGGGTTTGCATGAAGAGATCCTGGTTGTGTGATGATCAAGAGGGCTTCTCCAGAACCCTGATGTGTTGTTTTTAGTGTTTGGAGGGCTGATCTGAAGTGATAAATCAGGTTGAGCTGGAAAAAGTTCCATGATGATCAAATTTAGAAACGATCGACTGCAAAATGGAAAAAGATAAGATTTCTAGTTTTTTGGGAAGAATTGAGAGAATAAATATAAATATGTATGTGTAGTTGTTATAATGCAACAAACATGAGTGAGGGGAAAAGGTAGGACTTAGGAGGGGAAGGGAATGAAGGATATAAAGAAAGGTGAGGAGAAGTGATGAGTAGGGGGGGGGGGGGGGGGGGGGGGGGTGGGTGTTGATTAATGCTTGTTTTTGTGTGGAGTATGTGCAAGAAAATGACACTCACAATCACAAGCCAAGAGGAAGGAGAAAGGAATACTTTCTCTTTATTATAAATTGTGGGGTTAGGGGACCTTGAGAGCTAGCAAGGCTAGGTTGAAGATGGAGAAATTTTAGACAAAAGTTAAAGAGTAATATTTATCTTGTAGATCTTGAAAATTCCTTTTTACTCCCTCTTCTTGATTTTCTTTATGGGGGCAAGAAAGCTGGAAATTTTATGTGTCAAACTTTAACCACTTTAAAGTTTTTGGGTTATTAACTTTACCCATTTTATTCTTGTTTTCATCCTTTTTACCTTTTGTTTCTTTCCCTTACTTTGTACTATTATTTTAATTAATTATTCATGTGCATGGTAAGTGCCTAGTAATAGTGCTTAATTTTCTGCTCTGAAATTCCTAATTTCTGTTTACTGACTTGACTTGATGTCAATTCAAATTTGTCCTACTTTGAGCTTTTGTTTCATCATTTTTTTTATCATGTATGTATATATATCACACTCACAAGATTGAGACCCTAAATATCTACTCAAATAATTCTCATTTTCTTTATTTTTTTTTTTGTATTTTAATGTGCAAGAATTTACAACCAAAATATATATTATGTTTATTGTTGGGCCAACATTTTGTAATTTAATTTTATAAATTTGTAAAAACAGTTGGGAAAGAACCTTTTGCTACAATAAAACATTCATTCATAAAGGACTTCTGCTGGCATTCCATTTTCAACACACTCGAGGCTTTACAATATTGTACATTTGTACTACTAATAATTTATTAATGCAGGTCCAGTAGATTAAATTAGAAATAAAATTAACTAGATAATTTCATTTAACAGTGACAAAGATTATAAGAAAGATTAGACGAATAATTTAAAACCAAATTAGGTTCACGGGTCATTTCAAGATATGTTTGCAAACAATAGGGGATGAATAAACAAGGTAAAAAGATGGAAATGGCTCATCAAACAACATGGATTGCTTTACAAAATTACAACTTTCCAGCTTTCAGCCATTATGTTATGTTTTTAACTGTGTGAGGCACAAAGGTGCATGCCCCATCTCCTTGACATTTTTCCAATTTTACCCAATGCATGGAGTTCCTTCCTGGCCTCTTCATGTCAAATTCGTTTAAACGAATTTCAAAAACACACACATATATACGGACATTTGGATGCATCATGAGAATTGCAATTGAGAACGAGAATGAAGTGTATGAACATGGAAATAAGGTAACGGGAATGAGAATGAAATGAAAACTCAAGGAATAAAATGTGTTTGATTAACACACCTAGAGAATTGAGGTTACTAGTCCACACAACTAAATTATTGATACAAACATTATCGGTTTAAGGTTCCGATTTAAGTTAACCGGACTCATTAATTATGAACTAAACATCCCACATAATTAGAAGATTTTTTGGGTAATGCTAGCTAGTCCAAATTGATATCCAAAAATTGCTCCCAAATAATGAAAGATGTGGCATTCGGAATGAGGAATAAAGTTGACTATTCGTACGGGGAAATGGGTAGAATCTGAACAAGTGGCAAGTAAGAAAAAGGTAGTTGATTAATCAACCTGAAAATACTCCTATACTATATTACATGCATGCATGGTGTCCCATTTGAAATTAACAACTCGAAGACAATACATTCGTACAAAAACACATGTATCAGCATTGTAATTACAAGCACCTTTTAAATTAATCATATCTAAATAATAGACAGGTAAAAATATAAGAGCAAACAGGGTAAATCTAATTTACACACACACCGCTTCTCTTCCAAATGAGAGGGAAGGATTGACGGCCCACTCGGAGAGGAAAAAATGTATTTTTTTTTAAAAAAAATTTCTGTCAAGTGTATGTAGATATTAATATTTTTGTTATTACATGTGTCAGATTTATCTTTTAAGCATCATTAGATGTTATTAAAGCATGCTTATAAATAGGGATGAACATTTTTTTATTGAAGCTGTCAATCGATCTCATCTTTGTCACTTGCATTTGAGCATATTAGCACGAAAGAACTGTTCTTGTTGATAAAACGTGAGTACGTAAGTCTAGTGTGTGCGTTGACTAGATTGTATGTGCTGACTAGTCTTGCCGGCTATAAAACATTCATTCTAACTGATTCTCTCTAGCTGTGTGATGAATCATTTACATATATTCAAGGGATAGTAGGGAGTTTGTTAGATAACAGTTTTATACAAGATTGTACTAAATTACACAGAGAGAAAGATTGATTAAAATCAATCTTAGTTGTTTGTGATTCAGATAATGATTTTTCTTTGAGAGCTGAATTGTCAAGTTGTTCTTCGTTGATTCAAAGTTATGTTTAGTAGCTTTAAGAGTTGTAACATGGTATCAGAGCCGCGTTGTTTGTTGTTTCCGCATCAGAATGATCTATTTTTCGCCATTGATGCTTGAAAACTTGCGATTTGAAGCTTGCCTACCAGGTGTTTGATCAATTGCTATTATAGATCGGTGTTAGTGTTGATTTCTGAAGCTATCTGTAAGTATTTCTGGAAATTAGCTATGTCTACAATTGCATCTTATGCATCTGCTACGATTGGATTTTCAATGTCATCTACAGTGGATTGTCATAATCCATTTTATCTTCATCCATCAGATAGTCCTAGTATGCAGATTACCACTGTTATTTTAAGTGAGAACAATTACAATCAGTGGCATAGATATATGGAGATTGCATTATCATCCAAGTTGAAGCTAGGTTTTGTAGATAGAGCATATGTTAAACCAGTTGCAAATTCACCTCTGTTAGTGCATTGGATTCGCTGCAATAATATGGTGACATCTTGGCTATTGAACTCAGTTTTTGTTGATATTAGGAATAGTATAGTGTACATTCCTTCAGCTCGTGATATTTGGTTAGATCTCGAGGTTCGTTATGCTCAAAGCAATGTTCCTAAACTGTTTCATTTACGTAAAGAAATTGCTCATCTTACACAGGGCACATTGTCTATTTGTGCTTATTTCAATAAGTTTCGTACACTACATTATGAACTTGAATGTCTCTATTCTAAGCCTAGGTGCAACTGTGATAAATGTACTTATGCTGTCAATGATAAGTTGAATGAAATTGATAATAGTATTCAACTGACTCAGTTTCTTATGGGACTGAATGATACTTTCACTGGCATTCGAGGTCAATTTTTGTTGATGAAGCCATTGCCTTCTTTAAGTCAATGTTATTCAATTTTGCTTCAAGAAGAGAGTCAACGTGAGGTTCATCACTCTGTTGGTCTTGCTGCTGATAATGTAGCTATGTCAATCAAGACAAATGTATCTTCTAAACATCAGTATAAAGGTGTCTCAACATCTTCCAATAAAACTAGTGATGCTTCACTTGTATGTGATTATTGTCACATGACTGGTCACCTACGAGATAAGTGCTATTGTATTCATGGATTTCCTTCCTGGCATAAGTTGTTTGGCAAGCCCAAACCTAAATCTAAATTCAAGAAAACTGATGCATTTCTTGTATGGAATGTTTTAAATGAGACCAAAAAAATTCGAGCGAGTTAAATGATATATTAGGTTGTACTGAGTGAGTGATTTGATAATTAACCCGATGGGCAATTGCACCTCGCATCTACTTGCAGAGCTCTTTTTTGACATCATTTCCAACTGGTTGCATGTTTCTACAACCTAAAGAAAATAACAAAGTGAACTATTTCTTGATTAGAAAGAAACTCCCAAATGTTCTCTAGATTACAAGTTACTGAGATCAAATGATAGTTTGTTACAATATGCTGTATATAGCTCTAACAGAATCAAAACATGTAATGACCTAACTGCCCTTGCGGTTACAAGTAGAATTACTTATGTGCCCTTTGTACTTGCTAATTGACCACCTTGACTTCAATTTGTTGCATTGACCTTATTACTCCCCCTCAAACTTGGTGGGAGAATGACCAGAAATGCTAGTAGAAACACCAAGATTGGTAATGAGATGGTGATGTTGAGAGGCAGTTAACTTCTTTGTAAACATATCAACAATATGTGCATATGAAGGTACGTGTCGAGTCATAATACCACCAGCAACAACCTTGTGACAAATATAGTGGCAATCAATTTCCACGTGCTTTGTATATTCGTGCAAAACTGAATTCGATGCAATGGCTAAGGCTGCCTGATTGTCACAGTTTAAGACAGTAGAATGAAGATCAATTAAACCCATATCCTTAAGCAAAGCACTAAGTGTTAGGTCCAAAGTATCGTAGAGGGGGGGGGGGGGGGGGATTGAATACGATACTCACAAATTATTCAATTTCGTTCACGGATAATTATTTCTGTTCTAGTCCGAATCAAATATACCAAATCAAAACACGAGTTGGAGAATATATCGTTTTATAAATATAAACCACGAGGGGTGCTACAAATCTAATTCGTAGGATTAGCTTCAATGAGTTCAGGTTACAGTAATCAATACAAACTATAGAATTTAAGGCACTATTAATCTTCTTCTGTCAAATTTCTCGAGCTCTTAAATTCTTCAACTTAACTGATCAATTACAAACCAACTGAAGAA
This sequence comes from Heracleum sosnowskyi, assembly GCA_030848705.1. Classification (NCBI taxonomy): domain Eukaryota; kingdom Viridiplantae; phylum Streptophyta; class Magnoliopsida; order Apiales; family Apiaceae; genus Heracleum; species Heracleum sosnowskyi. The sequence goes on along the minus strand of CM061243.1, from coordinate 105,641,900 downwards.
GACACTGTCTTCAATCTCGTAAATGTAGACTTTGAAAACTATCGAATGCAAGGAGAAATCCTAGCCGTCCAAGTTTTCATCAACCTGACAAAATAATACAATCTCACATGCTCCCTTAAATAAAAACTATCGAATGAACCTTTTTTCTTTTCCTTCGATAGATTTTAATAAAATCTATCGAAGAGAAATATAGTTACTTTTTTAAGTTATTCGATGGTTTTTCATTCAAACCTCCTTCACCGTTTTCGATCGTTTTTCTTAAAAGAAAACTATCGAATGATTTCTAATGCAATTTGATCCTTGAAGGTTCTCTCCTTTTTCTGCAAGCATATTGTACTTCCAATTAAACCTAAACATACCTTGTAATATTCTTTTCACTTTCAGGATGTTTCAGATTTAGACTTAAATCAATTTCTTCCGAGACGATAAACATCTTGATCTTTTAGGTGTTGACAACTAGTGCAACTGGTCTGGTTCACAGATGACTAACACTTGATCAATACTTCTATGTCTTCAATTCAATGATGTTGATAAGTCCTTTGTCGTTCTGGTTGCTTCAATAAAATCACTGAAATCCTATGGTACTAACTCTTAATCATTCAAATACTTCTGTAGTCTTGAAAGTCTTGTTTCTTTATTTGTCACTGAGGCTTGAACATATTAATGAACTTCTTTCCGTGACCTGTTTACGGACTTCAAGAATACATACCATATTTTGATTTTTTGAGTTTACCTTTTCTTCTTTACTTCTGGATTCCTGTGCTTCTGTTAATATAATTGTCTGTCTTGTTCTTTGTTGAGTTGTAGTTATCTCCGTTACATCTTATGTTACATTTTGCTTTACACTCTCCCCCTATTTGATTGTTAGAGTTCGACAAACAAATACCCCGAGGATAACTCAACTAACTAAGGAAACATGAAACTAATTAAAGTAAGACAGATTGATAATATTAAATGCATTCTGGATTAAATATTTATATTTCCAGATTTCTAATTTACAAAGAACAGTAAAACTTTTACAATGAAGTTGCTCCTCTAGCCTGAGCAGATTGTTCTTTGCTTCATCTTCAGTCCAATAAGAACCCACCTTCTTCAACTACTGGATTGGAGTTAGCAGCTTGATAATCAATCACTGATGGATAGTGCAGTGGTTCTCCAGGTTTAAGGATTGCTCCTCTGACGTGTCTTCCAATATATTCAACCTTTTGACCCACTCCAGCCCACAACCATGCAATACTAACATCTTTCTGATTTTGCTTTGACATGTTTGGTAGTCTGGGATGCACTTCCAATCCTCTTTCCACTCTCTTCCTATAATAGTGCACATTCTCCATAAGATATTTTCTTAGAGTGTCTGCTGCTTTATCCTTCTACGTAGACATGAATACAGTGGATCTAAGATACTTCTCAACTGATATTAGATAGTTGTTTGGGTAATCTTTCAGTTTGTCCTCCGTCAGATAGCAGATTCTGAACAAGTCATTTTTCATGAATCTTACCATAGGAGGGTTTTCAGATACCTCTGGACTGACCTTCATTAAGATCTCCTTAACATGCTCACGGAGCAGTTCATTTAACCTTGTAGTTCTTTGGATCTTAATGAACATCACCTGCAATTCAGTGTAAGTTCTCTGTTCGAAAAACTTGGTGGAGATCACAAATGTACCTCTGTCAATGAAGTTGATTACTATGTTCCAGGCACCATTTGCTTTCACCTCAGCCTTCAGGTAGATAAAAGAATTTCTCAGTGCAGTGAAATAAGTCTGATCTTCTAGATTTGCACCTCTGATGTCCTGAATGATAACTTCCACCTCGGCATTGTCGTTGACTTCTAATCCGTCTTCAACTCCACAAAAAGTGTTGTAAGCTACCTCCCATTCCTTTCCATGCTTCTGTGCCAAATCTATCATCATCTTCTTTCTTATTTCATTATACATCTTAAATCTTTTCAGCTTCTCGCTTCTCCGAATTGCTTGGGGAGTTTCTTTCTCAGCTTGCTTGGCATCTCTTTCTGCTTTCTCAACTTTCAATCTTTCCAAGGTAGCTTCTTGTTCTGTTGACATAGGATTTGCTTCTTCCATATTATCATCCAAGATAGGATGTTCAATTGGCTCTGGATAATATGGTTCATGTTCTTCCATTGGTTGTTGCTCATGCATGATCTCAAATCCCTCTTCAAATTGTTCTTCTTGTACAAGATCTTCAATCCAGTATTGTCTCACCAGAATAGTGGTTGTTGTTGTTGTTTCCCATTTTCCCCATCTTTTCTCCCCCTTAGTTGAGGAATCCTCCATGTAGTAATCCTCGACATAGTAGGTTGAAGGACCAAGTTGTTGATTTCTTAGCATATTCCAGATCGACTCTATACCGTCACTTTGATTTTCCATGAATAAAGCAATGTCTTTGTTCATTTCTTGCATAGAAGCTATCGTTTGGTCAATGTCATTCAGTCTTGAGTTGGTAGTCTGCTCGATTTTGTCCAATCTCTTGTTGAGGCGAGACTCCACTCTTGACAATGTGTTCATAGCATCTTTGACCCTTGCTTGACCATCTCAGATAACTTGAACGTCTTCAGTTAAAGCTTCTTGACCTTGTTGTATGACATACATTTCATTCACAAATCCATCCCGTAGGTCTCTGACGTCTGCTCCCAATTCGACCAGTTCTTCCAAAGCTTCCTTCTTCAGGGAGTCCACTGCCTGCTTTGTGACAGTTATAGTGCCAGATGCACTGCTTACAGCTCTGTAGGTTCTTCGGGAATCAGCTGCAGCCAAGTCAATCTTTGATTGTAATGAACTTAAAGAGCCATCAACTTGACTGGAGGACCCCTTGGGAAAAAGAAGGTCTGAGAGGGACTTTGAATAATGGATTTCCCTCTCAATCATGAACTGTCATCTCCTTGAGAGTGGATTGAACTTGTATCTCTCTCTGTGTTGGCGGTAGCAAATCATCTATGTTTGTTAGGGTTTGGGTGTCACTCCTCACATTTGGCTCTGGGTGTTCACTCAACGTTTCTGTTGGTGTTTCACTCATTTTACCTTTCCCACTCAGGCCATGTGTAAGTGTTTTTGTTTCACTCATTCCCGCCTTGCTATGTGTACCTGCAACAGAAGTCACCGTAGCCATCCTTAAGGAGGTCACTGGTGGTGCAATGGGGCTTCGCAAGTCCCCGTCCTTGGATAAACCAAGTTACTGATCATCCTTAGATGATGTATCCTTAACAGGATCTAGAGTTTGAATCTCTAGGAGGTTAGAATCAGGCTCTATTTACAGCAGAGATCCTGAAACTTCCTCTAAAGTATGTGAAGACTTTTACTCAGTTAACTCCTCAATTGAAATTTATTTATCGTCACCGAGTTGCCGATCTGCACCTACGTCAGACCCTGTACCCGCAGGATCTAGATATGTTCCATCTAGGGAGCTAGACAATGACCCTTTAGATTTTGCATTTAGGTCAGAGCCTTCTCTCGACGTCTGTGAAGACTCTTGGTTCATTAAAGAACCTTCAACCAGTGGTCCTGACCGTAATATGGTCGGAGAACTAGTTGCTTCCGTCAATTCTTCCTTACTTAATTGAGGTATGGGTTCAGATATGGCTTTGGTAAGCGTTGCCCAATCAGCATCAAAAAAATCAGTAAAGGGCTGTTTGGATGATTGAAATGAAGTATCAACAGTTGCCTCGGTTTCTATTCTTCTCCTTTTAGAGGAAGGCAGAGCTGTTGTTGAAGGGCGTATCTCCTTATGTGGTGCTGCTAAGGCACTATCTCCCTCTACACTAACGGATGTTTGAATGTTTGGTATAGTAGGGGTAGGAGCTTCGTTCACTATTTCATTTGGCTCGTCCAAAGGCTCTATGACCGTGGTTAGAGGTTGTTGGTTTTCAACCTCCTGGTCAGGAATGGCCACTGAGGGCTCTGGATCAATATCCATTGGATCTGGTTGAGGAGCAATTACAGGTTCAGGAATAATACCTTGATTTACATGTTCTCCTAGGGGTAGAAGTGGTAGGGGTACCGTTCTAAGATAGTCTGTGAGAACAGTAGGCACCCCTGGAAGATGATTCTTCTTTATTAGAGATGTTATGGCATTGCTCTTCATCTTCATGCAGTCCATGGTCTCCTCATCCGCAAAGATGTCTCTTTCCTCATCTGTTAACACATCATTGAGAATTAGCTGTAGGAACCTTGGATAGAAACAAAGCACACCATCTATGCATGTTCTTTCTTCCAATGGTCCCATGCACAGAATTATCTGTTCAATCACAAGTCTTCCTATGTTTATATGCCTATTTTTAGCAATAGCAAACCCTAGTTTCTGAAAAAACAGAGGAATACCATGCATATTTGTAAGCTTAGCAGTAAAAACATGAATTAAAGTGTGAAAGAAGAAATTCCATGGCTTTTTTAGGTAATGCTTCAGAAACTCTCCCACAAAGAAGTTAGGTTGTTGACTTCTAATGAGAGTGAAGAAAGCATGTATTTCTTCAGTGGTGGGATCCAGAACAAGATTTTCTGTTGGAAAATGTAAAATTCTATTCAAGTCATATTCCGTCACCCTAATTGTTCTGCCCCCTGGCAAAACAAAACTGAAGGACAAGATGTTGTTCTCAGATGTGTTAGTGGCTGTAGTGTATAGTGCAGTCAATTGATCAACACAAAGGACCGCATGAGTACTTAAAACATATGCTACCAATGAGCGTGTGTTCAAAAATTGTGCCCATGCACGAAACTGAAGGTTCGCAATGGATTGCACATTCTGAAATGAGACGTGATTTGTTTTGGTAATAATAAATTCTCCGGCCATTATATTTTCAAAAATTCCAGAAAATTAGAATTAAAACCAAAACTATCTTAATTAATTATTTCTAATTAATTAACTTTTAAAAATAACCCTTTTTCCTGATTTCACAAACTCGAACAATTTAAATAAAGAACCCTAAATTGTTAACTTCAAATATTTCTCTTAAAACTAAAAGAAATCAATTGTTTTAACAACCAATTTTTAAAGATGAACATTTAACAACTTTTTTGAGGTTCAAAAGGTCACTGTCGATGGATTTCTTTTTAAAAGAGAGTATAAAACACAAAACAACCACAATTGCACGGTTAAAATCAATTAACAGTGGTGGAATAGTGATTTTATCAAGTTTAATCGGTTAAAAAATCAAGAAAGCTATCGATGGTGATGTTCTTGTTTGTATCTATATTCGAAAGTATATTAGTAACAACTCTTAGATATGAAAATAGTAAAAAAAAACGTCGAAGGGGCTGTTAAATACTCACAGAACTACAGGGGTATTTTTGTAATTTCACTTTCGATAGTTTTTAAAATTGTACTATCGATAGTTTTCTGAGGGGCATAAAAGTCTAATCACACTTTGATAGTTTTTTTGAAAAACTATCGAAGTTGATAAAATCTGAATTTGAACAGACTTTTATCAAAAACTATCGAAGATTTTTAACTTTTCAAAACCAAAAACTATCGAAGATTGTCTTTTCTGAAAACTATCGAGAATTTTAAATGTTAAAGAATTAACTTCTGTCGATAGATTTCATTTTCCATTTCAAAAACCATCGAGATATTCCTTCGATAGTTTTTCTTTTCTTTAACAAAAACCATCGAAAATTCCCTTCGATATTTTTTTCCAATACTTAGAAAAACCATCGAAATATCCTTTCGATAGTTTTTGCTGCCCAGTTTATTTTCAAACCTGTTCTTGTTTAAAAATGAACCTTTCTTTTCTGTTTTCTGTCAAACTTAGAATCTGTTTAAAATTAACAATTTCACCAAAAATTCAAAGCCAACAGAAAACTCACAATTGTCTTAGAATAAAATCGACTAAATATCATTAACTGATATAAACCAATTAAAATCCAATAAATTATGCTGCATTATTTTACAATGTTCAAAAAAAGTAAAATAATTTGAATTAAATAAATGCTTAAATATTTAGAAAAAAAATATTATCACTTAAATAATTTCAGAATTATTACCTAATTAAATGCCAGAAGATATATCATCCATAAATATGATATAACTTACGAGAATTGCTCCTGAAAATAAATTCACAAGTCCTAAGAATATAGAAATTCTTAAACTCATGTATTTGCTAGGACTATCTTGCAGTTATTGACTTCTAATTAAAATCAATTAGAAAGATTTAACATCTCAAGTTCACCAACTAGCTTAGAAAAAGTGGATTCATCAAGCAGTTTAGTAAAGATGTCTGCAATTTGTTCCTATGTGGGTACAAAGTGTAACTCCACAGTTCCATTCATGACATGCTCTCGGATAAAATGATACCTGATATCGATGTGCTTGGTCCTCGAGTGTTGCACTGGGTTGTTGGAGATTGCTATGGCACTTGTATTGTCGCAGAATATTAGAATCTTAGTCAACAAAAGTCCATAGTCACGAAGTTGGTTTCTCATCCACAAGATTTGAGCACAACAGCTACCAGCAGCTATGTATTCAGCTTCAGCTGTTGATGTGGACACCGAGTGCTGCTTCTTGCTATACCAAGAAACTAACCTTCTTCCTAGAAACTGACAGCTTCTTGAAGTACTCTTCCGATCAATCTTACAACCTACAAAATCTGAGTCTGTATATCCAATAAGATCAAATCCTGTATCTTTAGGGTACCAAATTCCAAGATTTGGGGTCGACTTAAGATATCTGAATATTCGCTTAACAGCTATTAGATGAGATTCTTTGGGATCAGACTGAAACCTAGCACGCAAGCATGTTGCAAACATTATATCTGGTCTACTTGCAGTGAGATATAGTAAGGAGTCTATCATACCTCTGTAGCTTGTGATGTCAACCTTCTTACCAGTTTCATCCTTATCAAGCTTAGTGGCAGTTGGCATTGGAGTCTTTGTTGTAGATGAGTCTTCCATTTGATACTTCTTCAAAAGATCTTTGATGTACTTGGACTGGCAAATGAATATTTCATCTTGCCTTTGATACACTTGTAGTCCAAGAAAGAATGACAATTCACCCATCATGCTCATTTCATATCGACTCTGCATTAACTTAGCAAATATCTTGCATAGATCATCATTAGTAGAACCAAATATTATGTCATCAACATATACTTGCACTAATATCAAATCATTTTTGTGCATCTTGTAAAAGAGAGTTTTATCTACGACACCTCTTGTAAAGTTATTTTCAAGTAAAAATTCAGAGAGAGTGTCATACCATGTCTTTGGAGCTTGTTTAAGTCCAGAAAGAGCTTTGAACAGAAAGTATACAAAGTCTGTCAGATTTGAATCCTCAAAGCCTGGAGGTTGTTCCACACACACTTCTTCTTCTAGCTCCCCATTCAGAAATGCACTCTTCACATCCACTTGATATACCTTGTAATTGGAATGTGCGACGAATGCCAGAAACATCTCGATGGCCTCAAGTCTTGCTACTGGTGCATAGGTTTCATCATAATCTATACCCTCTTCTTGAGAGTAACCTTTAGCAACCAGTCTGACTTTGTTTCTCGTTACAATCCCATCTTCATCCAACTTATTTCTGAATACCCATCTTGTTCCTATAACAGATTTTCCTTTAGGCCTGGGTACCTGTAACACCCCCAGATCCGGGGTCAGGAATCTGGGTTGTCACGCTCCATCAATTATACAATACCTGTATTACTTACAACATTCTAATAATACAACTCCAAAGACCCCAATCACTTACGCACACACACAAGTTATAGCCTTGGAAATGAGCAACAATAAATAACATTTGTTATTACAACTCAAATGTACTAACCAGGATCTCATCTATTATTTACAACCTCTACCTGAAGTTACAATAATAGACCTCACAATTCTATACAAGGTTTAGTAATACAAACCTACTCAAAAATAATTCTCACTAATTCAAGCTGCAACTATTCTGCTCACACCGACAATATCCATCCTGCATCAACTAACTCAAGGGTGGTCTCTCCATTCCCTTGCTCTCGTAACACGAGGTGGATCGACAATGTTTTCTTCATGCTGAAAGGTTTAATAAATCAAGAATGAGCTAATAGTGCTCATCAAGAAATCTATCCCAGTTTAAATCTTTAAACCTTTTAGGAAGATAATCCATATGGGATCAAAGTTTTTAACGCTACTAGGGTCTAACCCCAAAATAGTATACCGTTCAAAATACCGTATGACTTATAATCATACTCATATATTCTTCGTAATCATTTGGAGATCCTTGGTATCAGTATGATAAACCAAGACTCAAAACATATCTTTTTTTAAAATAGATATTAAACATTGGAATCAAGGCTTGAAGGCTATCCATTGGTTCAAAATACTATACAGTTCAATATACTGTATATCTTAAACACCTTCCCAACATATATACACGCATATCTATTTAGATATCTCATACTGTTCAAAATACTGTAAAATATCAGTAATGAACACCTTTTCATAAAAGAAGCAAGACCGAGCACTATGGCTCGACAATAGGATATAGCAGAATAATCATATATGTAAGCTGATATCATAATTGAAAACCTTTAAAACTTCATTCGTATACAGAATGATATGCTTAAATATTCTTTTCGTTAAAACAAGCCATACAGTACAACTACTGTATGAGGAACATCATTACTCATCACTGCCACATTATCAGTAACTCAACACCTAGGCTTTCGTTACAATGTGCAGTACAACTCCAATTGGAGGGAAGGGGATATACTGGAACCACGATACACGGTGATCAGCCGTTATATCGTAATGTAACTTTTCTACTAGTAAAAGGACGACTTCCTATTCAGTTATCACCCTGACCGCATACGGGCCACTGTGCTAAGAGATCACTACCTCGGCGCCTGTTTCATCACCGGGTAAGCCTTAGCACGCAAGAGATCACTACCTCGGCGCCTGTTTCATCACCGGGTAAGCCTTGATAATTTTGGCACTACCCCGTCACCTATTTCATTGCCGTGTAAGCCCTTCCAGTTCCCATTATAAAAAAATATCAATGAAACGGAAATCGGAATTTAATCCTATTTTCCCCAAGTACAAATACTTGTCAAAAACTTTGTAACCGTTCAGAATTCCTTACTCCAGAGTATTTGAAGGGAGTAAGTCACAGTGTGGGTTGACATTAGTCAACGAAACTACAGATGATTATCACGTATTTTGAAATCATGACCAGGGAGTTTATTGAAATTTTCAGAGTTAATAAGTTTGAAATTCTTTACTTGAATGAGGGAGTCATCCCCCAACTATAGGTATTCTAGAGGAACAATGGAAGTAAAACTCTGTCCTCGGCTGCTTAAACTAGATTCCCAATTTCCGATGAGTTAGAAAACACTATTCGCATTTATATTATCTTTAAATATCTTTAAGATAACAATTGGGAATCCCCGTTTTAAATATCTTTTCTGAAGATCAGAAATTTATATTTTTGTGTAAATAGTAGAACCTTGAATCATATAATAAGGTTCTATGATTTTGAAATCATATTTGGAATATTTAATAAATATTCAAATAATAAATATTGAATAATAATCCACTCAAATGAATATTCAAAATAATATTCACTTAATTAATAAATATTTAAAATAATATTTTTAATAATATTACTTAATATCACACATTAAATATCCAATAATATATGTATATTGGAATATTTAATAATCATGTATAAACCATAGCTGTCCCTGGACCCTCCAGTATCTGACAGTATTATTAAAATAAAGTAGTAATTTAATCTCCCGGTCTATTATTTTAAAATCATCGTACGACTTCTCTATACTTAGAGCCTTTAAAACCTCGGTTTATATCTAGTACTTACCTAGCATATAAACCTTATATCTTACGAAATCTTTTACTAAAAGCGTAAACAGTTTATAAAATTTCTCACAGCATTAAAGCATAATAGATATATATATCAATCACAGAATCACAACAGCATCATTTATATAATGTAGGGTTTGAAAACTTGCATAATATCGTATTCATATATTACATTTGAAAGCATGCATCTATCATATGCATATTACAGTCTCAACATTTTTAAATACAACCACATCTATATATGATGTAAGGTTTGAAAGCATGCATAACATCATATGCATATTTTACATTTGAAAACATGCATCTATCATATGCATCATTACTATAAGTAATTTGAAATTACAGCATGGAATGAGAAAACTTGCCTCGGGTCCTTGGTTGTTAGGGGTTCGAGAACTTGCCGGGAAATCTATAAACAGAGAAATACCCGATCAGTCCCCTGGCTTAATCATTTAAAGTGCATTTAACTTAAGCACTAACGTTCTATTAATGAACATCAATGGTCTCGCTCTTGGTCATATATAACCTCATAACATTCCGTAAACTTCTACGTCAAAAGTTTGGGTGGGTATCGATCCTCAAAACCCAGGTAATTATCCATTACTAACTTTTTGTTTTTAACCATCCCCTTAAGGGTATTTCACTCGCGCAACCTTTGTTCACGTATTTTTATAAAATTACCAACTTATCTTTTTAACATGAAACCTTCTCGGTCCCTTTCCTAACTGTCCATACTAGTATCCATATTAATATCTCGACCCAATTCCATTTTTAAAGGTCTTGATCATAATCTTAAAGTTCATGTAATGAACTACTTAGTTCTTTGAAACCGCTTTCACTAAAACGGACGTTTCTCCTAAACCGTAAATCGAAACGATACGATTCTTTCGCTAAAAAAAACTAGGAAACAGGACCTACATGATCATGGTCAGAAACCTTCATTGTTATTCCTTTAAGGTATTCGTGGTCTCTGTCAAATCTTTCTAAGTAAAATTCGACATGGTAATTACGCTTAAACGTGATTCCCGTGTTTAAAAACACTCAAATTCATTCATCCATCCATAATCAAGCAATCACAACCCAAGGATTTGGTTCATATCATCTTATCACTGTCTAAACATGCTCATAATACTAACCACTAGTTCAACCATCAATCAATCCACTAAACAATCATTATAACCAAGGATTCAACTTTTAATCCATACTATCTCAAACTATCATCAAACTAATCTTAAAAATCGAATTATAACTAAAGGTTTGAGATGTTTATACTTTCCTTGATGCTTGGTATATCCTAACAATAGCTTATATATCCTTGCTTGATCCTTAAACATCCTTAACAAGCCTTAATCTTCAAGAAAAAATCAAGAAATTCATAAGTTACTATTCAAAACACTATTCATGCTCATCTTTGATTCAACTTTTGAACATGAAATGAAAGGCATATGTTTAGGCCTATTAATATTCCGAGAAAACAACTTAATTTAAACAAGTATGTAATAAGTAAATAATAAGTTAATATGTCACAGGAATCTCAGAGAGTTTTATCTGTCAAGAGAATGGAGAATTAAAGTCATCTACAAACTTGAAGTTATTCTACATTGAAAGAAGTTCAATTTATTGTTCAAGCCTCAGTGAAGTATTCAAGGAAGTGGATTTACTACAGTGACAGAGATTTCCAGTTTGTGACAGAAGAAGTACAGGATACAGAGTTTAATCAGAGCTAAAGAAAAGAAGCCACAGCTTTAAATGTTTTAAAGATGAAGAACTTTCATTTGATGTCAGTTATTCATGAACCAGACAGTGCATCGAATGACGACGTCAATCAGTGGAATTAAATAATCTACATTCAGTGGTTTTCAGGAGATAGAGAAAACTTGGTTTTTAGATTAAATTCCTTTCATGTTAAGTTAATTTAATTTATAATTTAATTCTATTAGAATTAATTTATTTATTAGATTAACTAATTTAGTTGGCTAAATTATTTATTAACTTAATTCTATAAAAGAATTAATTTAATCTTTAATTTAATCTAACTAAATAAATTAAAAGGATTTTCTAACTAAACTTGTATGACCTTCAGAAAACTCGGTATGACCTGGTCTGTAAAGATTCCAGGTTCTACCGACTCCTTTCAGGTCATACAGGTTAGTTTATCTAAGGTCATACAGGGACAAAATTTGAGGGCATACAAATTGCTTTTGGAGGTTCTACCGAATAGTTGTTAGAAAAACTTGAGGGCATACCGAACACTTTCTGCAGGTTCTATTGAAGGAGCATGGTTCTACCGAGCTCAATTCATAGGTCATACAAGTGTATTGATTTGTTTTATTAAATCATTTTGATTTAATTAAAAGGTCATACAAGGCTTATGACATGATGTAAATCAAGACGGCTGGACAGAAAAGTACACACAAAAAATTATCAAAACATAAAGAAGACATTTTCTCAAGAACAAGAAAGCTTTTTTATCTCATTTCTTCTCAAGCAATTAATTCTAGTTTGTATTGTTAAATCCAAACCACTAGAAGTTGATTAGTTGTATTGCTTTGATTATCTAGCGGATTTATATCCCTAGAATTTATCTCGAACATTGCTTTTAGCATTCGATCTTTTTATTACAAATATTAGAAAAGTTCATGTCGAATTTATTCTAAATTTGTATTAATTTGTTTGAGATAAATACTTTGTAATCCATATTGTATTTGTAACACCCTTCAAGTTTAATATAAGTTATATTTAACTTGAATCTTGTTTCATTTATATTCCGCATTAATTTGTTCTTAATTGTTAAATTATTTAAAGGACAAATTTCGATAAAACGGTAAAGTTTGTATTCAACCCCCCTTCTACAAACTTATCAGGACCTAACAATTGGTATCAGAGCGAGGTCTCGTGGTCGAAACCCACCAAAAGGCATTTGTACATCCATTGTACCCCTAACAGGGACTTATTAGTGGTGGCTACAAAACTGGAACTGTGGATAGGAGCACAATCAGATGCTACAATTGCAATGAGTTGGGTCACTTTGCTACTGAATGCAGAAAGCCAAAGCAAGTGACAAGAAACACATTTGATTCTAGCAAGAAGAACAAGATTGGGAAAGCCTATGTTGCTGAAGCAAAGAGCTGGGATGACACTGACAGTGATGAAGAAGCGGGTGAGATTGGGAACCTTGCTTTAGTGGCTAAAGAGGCAAGCACTTCATCTTCATCCTACATGTCTGAGGTAAAGTTTACTGATACTGAAATGATTCGTCATCTTGGTGGCACCTTAGATTGTGCACGCACTGAAAATGATAGAATAATTCTTTTAAACACAAATCTTGAAAAGGAAATAAAAGAATTAAAACTAGTGCATGTTAATCAGGATGAACTTATTGAGAAAATTGCATTTCTTGAGAATAGGGTTAAATGTTATATTCAACTGGAAACCATTCTTAAAGAAAAGAAAAATGTGCTTAATACAAAAGCAAATGCCTATTACAACTCTTGTAAGACGGCTAAAGAGATTCTCAATAAACAAGCTATGGGTAATCATGTCAGTATAGGTTATGATTATAATGAGGCCATTGGATTGCTTGGAATTAATTCCCCTTGTAGAGTCAGAACTGAAGGAAGGGGTGTTCCATATGTGCTTAAGGGTATTGAAACACCCTTCTGTAAGGATTCCGAGGCAGATTCTCTGAATGAATACTCTGTCATTATTGCTGAGGAGATTCGTGAAGAAGATATTGCTTTGGAAGTTGCACAGTCCAATAAATGTATATCTGATATTCCAGTCAAAGTTGCTACAACTAAAAAGACTAAATCAGATATCCATAAGTTGGATCAAAACAACTGTAGAACTAACATGCCTGCTGTTAATTCTTCTCATAAAGCTTGTGGTGTGATTAATTGCATGTCTTGTGCTTTCAATGTTATGTATGCTTATTTTAATAGTAAGCATGTATCTGATAATAAGACTGCTCCACGTCAACATGTTAATAATAAGAAGCATGTTAAAGCTAAGACTACTAGTCCTCCTAAGACTAGAGTGGATTCATTTATCCCTAAGCCTACTCAGAAATGTGTTAAGGCTGGCTATAAATGGAAACGCTCTTTTGTGAAAGAGGTTGAAGTAGTTGTAGTTAAAAATGTTGTTTTGCCTGACAAAGGCCAGTTCTTTAAGTATGCCGGACCCAATCAAGTTTGGGTTCCGAGGAAGGACTAGTCAATCTGATATTGCAGGGAGTTAAACAGGTAAACCGTGTTATGTGGATTCTTGACAGTGGCTGTTCAAGGCATATGACCGGAGATAGAGCCCTGATATCAGATTTGGTTGAGAAAGCTGGCCCAGTAGTTACCTTTAGAGATGACAGCAAGGGTATTACGAAAGGATATGGCTGTTTGAAGTACGGAAATGTTATCATTGAAGATGTATCATTTGTGGAAGGTCTGAAGTTCAATCTTCTCAGCATCAGTCATTTCTGTGACAGAGGATATGCTGTTTCCTTTGAAAGAGAGAAGTGTCAGATCCTTCACAAGAAGAATGGAAAGCCTGCTCTTCAAGGAGTAAGGAAAGGTGACTTGTTCATAGCTGATCTGAACTCTGGATCCAAGGATGAAGTTAATTGTTTTTATGCTAAAGCTTCATTAGATGAAAGTTGGCTATGGCACAAGAAGATGTCTCACCTTAACTTCAAAAACATGAACTCTTTAGTCAAGAGGGAATTGGTTAGAGGTTTTCCTCAAATGGAATTTACACAGGAAGGACTGTGTGAGGCATGTCAGAAAGGAAAGTCAAAGAAAGCTTCTCACAAGGGCACTGACACATCATCAATAACTGAACCACTTCAGCTACTGCACATGGATTTGTTTGGTCCAGTTAATGTGATGTCCATGTCAAAGAAACAATATGCACTTGTGATTGTTGATGACTATTCAAAATATACATGGGTTTTATTCCTACATTCCAAGGATGAGACCCCACACCTGGTGATTGACCATATAAGTTGATTGAGCTGGATTCTAGATTCCCTGTTAGAGCCATAAGGTCAGATAATGGTACTGAATTCAAGAATGCCATTCTAAATGACTTTTGTGCTAATAAAGGAATACCAAGACAGTACTCTGCCCCTAGAACTCCTCAACAAAATGGAGTAGTGGAAAGAAATAATCGTACTTTGATTGAAGCTGCTAGGACTATGTTAAGTGAGTCCAAACTTCCAACGTACTTTTGGGCTGAAGCAGCGAATACAGCTTGTTATACTCAGAATCGAACTTTAATCAACAAGGACTTAATGAAGACTCCGTATGAGATCATGAACAACAAGAAACCAACTGTCAAGTACTTTCATGTATTTGTAGCAAAATGCTTTGTGCTTATAGATGACAATGTTAAACGTGACAAGTTTGATGCTAAGGCACAAGAAGCTATTTTTGTTGGTTATTCCAGAAGATCTTACAGGGTCTACTTGGTGGGCAGTCACACAGTAAAGGAAAGTGTCAATGTTACTTTTGATGACACTAAGTTCCCTAATATCCAAAAAGAAGATTCATCTGAGAAGCTGAAGTTTGATAACTTGCCAGACTCAGAATCAGATGATGTAGCCCCACCTGAAGTTATTGCTGGTAATGATAATAACAATGATGATAATGATCCTGGTAGTGGTGGTGGAAACACTGGTAACAATGGAGATACCACCAACACTGGAGAAGAATCATCAAGGCAATCAAGCAACAACTCAGGGGGAGCAAATGAAGGATCATCTAGTCACTCACAACATCAAAGTGAATTTCAAGGCGAATCATCAAGATCAAATCTTCCAAGACAGACTGTATGGAATAGAGCTCATCCTTTTGAGCTGATCATTGGTGATCCAGGTGTTGGAGTTAAAACTAGAAGTGCTACTCAAAATGAATGTCATTATTCAGCATTTCTATCTGAAATGGAGTCAAAGAAAACTGAGGAAGAACTGACTGATCCAGATTGGGTGATTGCCATGCAAGATGAACTCAATCAGTTTGAACAACAGCAAGTCTGGAAGCTGGTACCCAGGCCAAAGAACAAGAAAGTAGTTGGTATAAGATGGGTATACATGAACAAGCTAGATGAGGATGGCATTGTTACAAAGAACAAGGCAAGACTGGTTGCACAAGGGTATTCTCAAGCTGAAGGCATTGATTATGATGAAACCTATGCACCAGTGGCTAGACTTGAGGCCATCAGGATGTTCTTAGCATTTGCAGCTTATTCAAATTTTAAAGTCTATCAAATGGATGTTAAGAGTGCATTCCTGAATGGTGAGCTGGATGAAGAAGTGTATGTGGAACAACCCCTGGCTTTGAAAATCAGGAGCTGCTGGACTTTGTGTACTTTCTCTTCAAGGCTATCTATGGTCTCAAACAAGCCCCAAGAAAATGGTATGACACTCTCTCTGGTTTTCTTTTAGAAAATGGTTTTGTTAGAGGTATCATAGACAAAACTCTTTTTTCAAAGAAACACAAAAGTGATATGATATTAGTCCAAGTCTATGTGGATGACATCATATTTGGGTCTACTAATGATAATCTCTGTAAGAGATTTGCTGAGCCAATGCAGAGTAAGTTTGAAATGAGTATGATGGGTGAGCTGAAGTTCTTTCTTGGATTGCAAGTAAGCCAAAGGTCAAATGGTATATTTATTTGTCAATCCAAGTATCTCAAAGAACTCCTCAAGAAGTATCACATGGAGGATTCAGCATCAGCAAGGACTCCATCTTCAACAGCCATAAAACTTGGAGCTTTTGACAATTCTATCAAGGTAGATGTTACAAGCTACAGAGGTATGATTGGCTCTTTACTCTATCTTACTACTAGTAGACCAGATATTATGTATGCTACATGCTTGTGTGCATGATTCCAAGCGGACCCTAGAGATGTACATCTCGTTGCTGTGAAAAGAATCTTGAGATATCTTAAGGGTACACCTAATCTAGGTATCTGGTACCCTAAAGATTCTGGTTTTAATCTTGTTGGATATACAGATTCTGATTATGCAGGTAGTGTTGTGGATAGAAAGAGTACCTCTGGGAGTTGTCAATTCCTAGGAGGTAGGTTGATTTCCTGGTATAGCAAGAAACAACAAACAGTTTCCAATTCAACAGCAGAAGCTGAATATATTGCTGCTGGAAGCTGTTGTGCTCAGATCTTATGGATAAGGAATCAATTAAAGGACTATGGCTTTGCATTAGACAAAATTCCTATTTTGTGTGATAATACAAGTGCCATAGCAATCTCCAACAACCCTGTGCAGCACTCGAGAACGAAGCACATTGATATCAGGTATCATTTTATCAGAGAGCATGTCATGAATGAAACTGTGGAGTTACACTTTGTACCCACAGAAGAACAGACTGCAGATATATTCACTAAATCTGTTGACGAATCCACATTTATCAAGTTAGTTGGTAAATTGGGTATGTTAAACAGTCTTAGTGATTAACATTATCTCTGTCATGTTTGTTCTTTCAATAATTCATTTTCTCTTGTCATTTAACTGATATTTACTGCCAATTCTCATTTAATATTACATGCTTCTAAATTTAAATGGGTTAAATGGCATTTAGGTCACTGTACTCACTGCTAATTTTCAATTGGGTCATCGAACTCAAAAAGGTTTCAATTAGGTCACAAATCAGATAAATTTTTTCAATCAGGTCACTGGACGTTAACATCGTATTGACAATTAACGGAGTTCTGTCTAATAGTGTCAGCTCGGTGCCATATATGTCTAATAGTGTCGCAAGAAGGAGATGTTAGCAGATATAAAAGAATATATGTATGTTATGCCGCCTGCAAGAATGCTTGGAAAAATGAATGTAGACCAGTGCTAGGACTAGATGGTTGTTTTTTATACATATATGGCACCGAGCTGGCACTATTAGACAGAACTCCGTTAATTGTCAATGCGACGTTAACGTCCAGTGACCTGATTGAAAACTTTTATCTGATTTGTGACCTAATTGAAACCTTTTTGAGTTGGATGACCCAATTGAAAATTAGCAGTCAGTACAGTGACCTAAATGCCATTTAACCCAAATTTAAATAGCTCTGAATATTTTATTTTCTTTAAAAATATTTTTCTCGTATTTTTTTAAGTGGAGAAATGTATTTTTATTGAAAATATATTTATTTAGAATTATTTAGGTGTTTTTTCAGATTGTAAATATTGTTGTTTAAATATTTCTGCAAGTTTATTTTAATTTACTGCATTTCTATAATTTTCTGCATATTTTTCTAGAATTTATGGAATTTTCTGTGAATTTTTCTAGGCTTGTAATTATTTTTCATGCATTTTTATAAATATTCTGCATTTTTCTTGTAAAATATTTCTCTTTTTAGTTTATTTTCTGATTATTTTCTGTTTTGTCTACTCGGTATGACCTACCCTCAGGTCATTTTGAGTCTCGATATGACCTATCTCAAGGTCATACTGATTTTTGATTTAATTTATGTAATTATTCTATTTTTATTTAGTTTTTCTCGGTATGACCTATCTTCTGGGTCATATTAGAACTCGGTATGACCTATCTTTTGGTCATACTGGTTCTCTGTTTATTTTTATTTTTATTTTATTTAGTTTATCAGTTTTTTTTCGGTATGACCTAAGGTCTGGAGGTGTTTTGCTCGGTATGACCTGTAGTTTTTTCTCGGTATGACCTGCCCATAGGTCATACCGAGCTCAGCAGAACCCTCCTCTATAAATACAAGTGCACCTCAAGTTCTTTTCCTCATTCCTTTCTAACTCAAGTTTTTACTTAGTTAAAATTGATCTGGTTTGTGTTTTAATTCTTAGAACAAACGAACTATTACAATTTTTTTTGTGAATTACTTGAGTGGTGTGTTTATTTTTTTCTGGTTAATATTATTTCTTCTTGATTAATTTATTTAATTTGGTGGATTTTGTTCTTAAAATCTTAAGAATTTTTGTTTAATTTGAATTTTATTTCGAATTAATCTTATAATTCTTTCTGATTTTTAATCTTTCAGATTAAATAAATTCTATTATTTATTTTCAATGGCTGCTGAGTTTGTTATTGAGCGTTTTAATAATTACATTGGCTATTGTGATCCCCTTAAGTGTTCTGTTGAACATTTTAGGCCGTGGATTCGATTTTTAAATGAACAATCAATTGTTAGCTATGTTATCACTGCTTCTGTTGATTTAAAGATTGAACCCCTTCGTCTATTATGCTTAACTGCTGTTGTTGCTGAAGATATGCAATCTTTCACGTTCAATATTTCTGATGCTCAGTACACAGTAACTAAGGAGATCTTTTGTCAAGTACTTCATTTTCCAAATGATAATCTTTGTTAGATTCCCTACTGATGACGAGTTAGTTCAATTTTTCTCTAGTATTAATTACCAAGGGAATATTTTTCTTCCTCGTCTGAATAAGGGTAATCTAGCTTGTGAGTGGGATTTGTTCTTTGACTGTCTAGCCAAAGTTTTTAGTAATTCTACCAAGAACAACTTTCCAGTCATCACTTCTGTTTTACAAAACATTGCCTATGCTGCTGTTTTCAATGTCAGATTGGACATAGGGACACTTGTCTGGGATCTCTTGATAAGGAGGATTTTCAATTACCCTAGAGACATTCAAACTGGGAAGAAAGTTAGATGCTTCTATTCTCGTTTCTTATCTCTAGTGTTAAATCATGTTCTTTCTGATGAACATAAAACATTTTTCCAAAACACTCCTTTTCAAGTCCCCGCACACACTAATCCTCCTATATACACTAGTTTGTCCACTAATCCAAAGTCTGGAATGAGACCGATAGTTCCACCATCTTATCTGCGACGGATTCTTCAACCACAGTTACCACTTTTATTTATTGAACATCCAGTGGTTGGATCCTCGTCAGCTGGAACTTCAATGGCGCCTCCCAACACCAGTGCACTTCAGGTAATATATCATCTCTCATCTGCTCCACTAACCCAAGAGGTTCTTAGGATTGATCAAGGGGTTGTAGAACCACAACCTCTGTCCCTGGTCATAGAGCCACACACAGAGTCAAATCCATTGACCGCTCCCCTAGAACAACCAGCTACAACAAGATTGAGAGAACAACTTGAAGTAGATATTAATGTGAGTGATCCCACAGCTCTGCCTCCACCACTAAAGAAGAGAAGAACACTCCTTGAGGCATCTGTAAGCCAGTCTGTATCCTCCCAAAAGGATATGGATTCTCAAAAGGCCAATGAACAGTTACTAGAGACATCTTCTCAACATGATGAATCTATTGAATTTCGCCATCAGGCCATGGCATTCTGTACAAAGTCAAGCACTCTCCCATTAATCACAATGGGAGCAAATACTTCTGAAACAATAGTAGAGACTCATGCACAGGACACTCTGAGAGGAGAGCACATAGGAATGCTTGTTGAAACAGTGCCTACCATTGTCACGGTAGAAGAGCCGTCACAGGCTTCAGAGGGAAAATCTGGTTCTTTGCCCTCTATAATAGAACCATTTTCTCCCCTCCCAGAGGGAACATCTCTGGCTCCCCTAAGGGATTCTTCACTCGCAGTTTTAACTGGAGAAAGTGAACGGCGACATGGTAGGTCCATCCCTGAAGCAATTCAGTTTTCAATTTCGGATGAATTTTTGGACTTTACCATGGATTGGGATTCGCGAACTCCCATTGCACCACCAGTGACCTCTCAAGAAGGGGCTATGGTGATTTCTCCTGCAGGTACTTCAACTCCAAACATGGATAGACAGCTAGTGGTTAGTTCTGAGAGACAAACACAGAGCGATACACAAGCACGCGAGGTGAGTGAAACACCATCGAGAGAAATTGAGATGAGTGCACACAATGACACATACACTGCTTCTTTATTGGCTCAAATAGCTGGTCTGCAGAAACAACTTCAAGAGACCCAGGCTGAAAAAGAAATTCTAAAGGCACAAGTGGTTGAACAGTCTTCTTCTTCCACCTCTGTAACTAATCAGATGGGTCATATTAGAGATGAGATAGAAGGAGTGAAGGTCACATTGATCCCCAAAATGAATGTTGTTCAAGAATCACAGGTATTGATGGCTTCAGATATGTCATAGCTGATAGTTTCTAATACTGAGATCAGGGAGGCTGTCAAGCAGATTCCTATTATTTCAACTAGGGTAGACTCAATTCAGGAGACTGTTGATGAACATCAGTGGTTCAATGATGAGAGGTTTGCCAAACTTGAAGAAGGGATGCACCATCTGAACGAGGGCATGAAACATCTGTATACCATGATCAAGAACTCACATCAACCCAATGCTGAACAGAAGAAATTCTTTGAGGGTGATGATGATGAAGAGGACAATGATGGCAAGGATGAAGCAGGAGGAGAAGAAAGTAAGAAGGAGGATCCCAAGTCTACTAAAGATAAATCTGTAGAGGATTCCTCAACTAAGGGGGAGAATAAGGGTGGAGTAGCTGGAGGTCAAGAAGGAGTAAAGGATAAGGGGAAAGGAAAAGCTGTTGATCATCAAGGAGTGCTACCTGATGATGAGTTTGTTTTTCAAGGTGAGCAAGAATATACAAAGTCTGATAGTGATTAAGCAGATGGTGAAGAAGGTGAATTGAATGTGGAGGACTGGGATGATCAAGATGATTCGTACAATCCAGATCCTTCCTTTGAAAGGGAGATTCTCAAGGAAAGGGCAGAAATAAGGAGGAGAGAAGAGGAGAATGTTAGAGTAGCTGATATCATCTCCCAGAAGCTTAAAATTCAAAAGGCTGAGCATGAAGTCAAACAAAGTCTTCATAGTCTTAAAGTCAAGGATAGGAGGATGGATATCAAGTTGAAGATTGGAGAGAGATGGGAACATGCAAGGGAGTTATTTGCAAAGCCTCAGAAGTCTTCTAACAATGATGCTCAATTCTTAAAGGTATTGAAATCCTTTAGCAGTGCTAACCCTGATAATAACATGTACATCAAGGCTTTGAAGAAAGAGATTACCAGGGTAGGTATTGGTTATAGTAGAGTGTTAGAAGAACCCCAAATCTTTGTCTCTTGTCAGAATGTAGGGTCATTCATTGTTTCATTTGACCTTCTGGTGAGAAGAACTGTATCAGAACTCTGGGTGTTGATTTGCAAGACACTTGAAACTTCTCATCTCAACGTTCTTCTGAATGAAAGGCTAAGGGAGTATGCCAGCAGAAACAGTCCTCAAACTATAGATGTGCCACTTGAAGTTAAATTCTACCAAGGCACTTCTGTTCAGACTGTAGGACTAGATCCAGTATCCTTAGCTTCTGTTACTGCCACAAGATTAGTTCACACTGAACATCTGCTAAGGACTTCTGGTTTTGCTTCTGAAAAGAAGACTGAGTTTGCTGACATCATCAAGGAGTACTGTGAGCACAAAATCAAGAGATATTCTCAACTCAAGAACAGACTCAAGAAAGTAACTCCTCAACCAATCATGCCATCAAGTTTTGCTTCTGAATCAGATCAAGTTCTTGATGAAGAATGGTTGGAAAATCTAGAAGAAGTTGAAGAAAGTGAAGAAGAAGAAGGAGAAATCAGTGAAGGAAGCATAAGTTTTTAAATGTTTACATCTTTGTTATGCTTAGGTAGATCAAGATAGAATCTATGTTATCACTTGTTCAGGCTAGAGGAACAACTATCTTGTATTTATCTTGTATGTTTGAATCTGGAAATGTTATATATAAACCAGAACTTTTCTTGTTATTTACTTGGCTCTTAAAAGTCATTTCTATTTCTTGTTTAAGTTAGTTGAGTTATCCTCTAGGTATTTGATTGTTATTCTCTAACAAACAAATAGGGGGAGATTGAAAGGCATATGTTTAGGCCTATTAATATTCCGAGGAAACAACTTAATTTAAACAAGTATGTAATAAGTAAATAATAAGTTAATATGTCACAGGAATCTCAGAGAGTTTTATCTGCCAATAGAATGGAGAATTAAAGTCATCTACAGACTTGAAGTTATTCTACATTGAAAGAAGTTCAATTTATTGTTCAAGCCTCAGTGAAGTATTCAAGGAAGTGGATTTACTACAGTGACAGAGATTTCCAGTTTGTGACAGAAGAAGTACAGGATACAGAGTTTAATCAGAGCTAAAGAAAAGAAGCCACAACTTTAAATGTTTTAAAGATGAAGAACTTTCATTTGATGTCAGTTATTCATGAACCAGACAGTGCATCGAATGACGACGTCAATCAGTGGAATTAAGTAATCTACATTCAGTGGTTTTCAGGAGATAGAGAAAACTTGGTTTTTAGATTAAATTCCTTTCATGTTAAGTTAATTTAATTTATAATTTAATTCTATTAGAATTAATTTATTTATTAGATTAACTAATTTAGTTGGCTAAATTATTTATTAACTTAATTCTATAAAAGAATTAATTTAATCTTTAATTTAATCTAACTAAATAAATTAAAAGGATTTTCTAACTAAACTTGTATGACCTTCAGAAAACTCGGTATGACCTGGTCTGTAAAGATTCCAGGTTCTACCGACTCCTTTCAGGTCATACAGGTTAGTTTATATAAGGTCATACAGGGATAAAATTTGAGGTCATACAAATTGATTTTGGAGGTTCTACCGAATAGTTGTTAGAAAAACTTGAGGTCATACCGAACACTTTCTGCAGGTTCTATTGAAGGAGCATGGTTCTACCGAGCTCAATTCATAGGTCATACAAGTGTATTGATTTGTTTTATTAAATCATTTTGATTTAATTAACAGGTCATACAAGGCTTATGACATGATATAAATCAAGACGGCTAGACAGAAAAGTACACACGAAAAATTATCAAAACATAAAGAAGACATTTTCTCAAGAACAAGAAAGCTTTTTGATCTCATTTCTTCTCAAGCAATTAATTCTAGTTTGTATTGTTAAATCCAAACCACTAGAAGTTGATTAGTTGTATTGCTTTGATTATCTAGCGGATTTATATCCCTAGAATTTATCTCGAACATTGCTTTTAGCATTCGATCTTTTTATTACAAATATTAGAAAAGTTCATGTCGAATTTATTCTAAATTTGTATTAATTTGTTTGAGATAAATACTTTGTAATCCATATTGTATTTGCAACACCCTTCAAGTTTAATATAAGTTATATTTAACTTGAATCTTGTTTAATTTATATTCCGCATTAATTTGTTCTTAATTGTTAAATTATTTAAAGGACAAATTTCGATAAAACGGTAAAGTTTGTATTCAACCCCCCTTCTACAAACTTATCAGGACCTAACATGAAATCATCCATGGATGAAGCTAGGATCAAGAGGTTACCTTAATTTGGAAATATGGAAGCTTTAGAATCCATCCTTGCAATTTTTTGGAGTAGTGGAAGTGGTAGAAATGTTTTTAAGGAAATGGGCATGGTGTTTTGGTCGAAAGTTGTGAGGAAGAATGGATGCATCTCTTTGATTTTGTTTTGTTTTCTTTTCTTTTGTCTAATTAATCCTAATTAGATGCATCTTATTTGTGTGGCTATAAGCAAGACTTGTCACCAATGACACATGCCATTTGAATTTGTGGTGGTGGTGAAAGTGGTGACAAGGTGGTGATTGATCACCTTGTCATCCCTATGTCACTCTTCTGCATCATGCTTATGTCATCATTTGTATCCTCAATCCTCTTATATATTTCACTTGATGATCTTATATGATACTTCCTCTTCGGTTAGGGTTTAATCCTTAATTTTGTTACTATTTTGTTTCGCGATAGTTTCAAGTGATTCTAAAAACGTTTCTCTGTACCAATGCTAGGGGATACTTCCCTGATCTTTCCATTACCTTGGTTTAATATATGATCCTAGATTTCTCACCTTGGCTTAAGGTATGATCATGGATTTCTCATTCTACATACTTTCTCAAAACGGTCAAATCAATAAATCCTTGATTGTCCGATGAATAGTGATCAAAATTTAAAGTTGGAATCTCCCGATTCTGATCGCGTTTATATTCACTTATTCTTCCTATACATCAATAATATAACCTCGAAGCATTCATTCCATATCATCCACATAGTGTGGTCTGAAAAATTTTCCATCAGCAAATTTACTATTCATCACATTTACTATTCATCAATTTTTTTTTAACCAAGTCCAAAATTTGGGGTTATTACAGTCTCCCTTCCTTAAAAGGATTCCGTCCCGGAATCTAAGAAAATAGCTGAGGTTACTCTTCCAATATAGAAATCTCCAGTTTCCAGGTTGACTCCTCAACCCTCTGGTTTCATTACAACACGTACTCATTCCGGTCTGTGATATCTACCGGACGCTTTATATAAGCCAATTCTGGTTGTACTCTCCCATTTTCTATCAACATCCGATTATTCTTGCAATCGTCGGTACAACGCTTACCGTAACTTCGGTTCTCTGAAATGTTTCTTTTGGTCGGTCCGTCGGTCTACGGATCCTACTTAGTGCTCGCACTCAAACTCGTTGCCAAACATGTTTGGAAAACTCCTCCCGAATCGGGAGTTCAATCATTGGTTCTTATATGACACGATGGTGACCGGAACTCCACGTCACCCAACTATCTCTTTCGTAACTCTTCGGTTAACGATCTTTTGCTGATAACAAAATATGAGTAGACTCATTTGATCCATCAATTATAGCTCAATTGACGTCATAGTCCGACTTGATTCTTGTTGATCCTATCACAGAATCCATTATAGTAAAATTACATTCCTAATCAGGAATCTCTACTAACTGTGATAGTCAACTAGGTCTTTGTTCTGCCTTCATTTTCTGACATATCCAATATTTACTTAACAATTGATAAATCCTTTTTATCTATCCGGCCACTTATACATTTCCTTAACTTTCTTTACCTTTTTGTACTCTCGGTGTAGCTGTCTCTTTATGACAGATCTTTATTCCTTAATTTATTCTGGCTCAATCAGGACCTTTAGATAATCCTTGTTGTACTTTTAACTTCAAACTTCATCCTTTCAGTTCCTCTTATTAGTCATTCTGAAAAATTTGCATCCTTTATCTCTTGAACATTAGGAATCCCAACTTGGTAAAAATACCTTATGATTCCTTTATTATCTTTCTCAGTCTTTAATTCTTTCTTCAACATTGACTTTATACCTTAATTCGTCATTCGTTCTTGATTTTCTGCAACAATTCCGGTTGCATTGTAATCTCAACTAGTCTCTCAATACCATTTCCGGTTATCTTAACCTCAATTTCCATTTTCCCAAATCCTTGGATTAACTTTATCCGACGATATTATCATCTTAAGTCTCTCTTTCCTACTAAGGGCATCAGCCACCACATTGGCCTTCCCTGGGTGGTAAAGAATCCCACCGTCATAATCCTTGATTAGCTTTAGCTATCTTTTCTATTATCATGGTAAGTTCTTTCTGGGAAAACATATCTAATGCTCTTATGATTGTGTAAATCTCGCACTCCTCTCCATGCAAGTAGTGCCTCCAATCTTTAAAGCGAATCTATCGTTGCCAATTCTAAGTCAAGCGTAGGGTATCTAAATTCATATTCCTTTAATTGTCTGGATGCATGCGCAATTACCTCTCCGTGTTGTATAAGCACACACCCTACTTCTTTATGCGATGCGTCGTTACAGATCACAAATCTCCCTTCCCGTCTGACAGTACCAGCACAGGGCGGTCACTAGTCTCTTCTTTAATTCCCGGAAACTTTTCTCACCTTCCTCAGTTCATTCAACTTTTCAGTCTTTCGTGTAAGTCTGGTCAATGGGGTTGCTATTATAGCAGAATCTTGTACACTTCTTCGGTAATATCCGGCAAAATCCACAAAATTTCTCACCTCAGTTGGTGTGGTTGGTCTTTCCCCGTTTGAAACGGCTCTTATCTTAGCAGGCTCAACCAGTGCTCCTCCACTGTTGACCACATGTCCTAAAAAATGTACTTCCCTTGGCCAAAACTCGCACTTTGAGAACATGGCATATAACTTTCCTCTCCTCAGCGCTTCTAACACTATCCTCAAATGTTCTGCATGTTATTCCTCGGTCTTTGAGGTAAACCAAAATATTGTCAATGTCACTATGACACATTTTATCCAAATACTTCTTGAAAACTTGCTTCATCAAGTCCATGAAAGCTGCAAGGGCATTCGTCAGCCCAAACGACATTACTAAAAACTCGTAGTGTCCATACTTGGAGCGAAACGCAGTCTTGGGTACGTCCTCAGGTTTAATATTGAATTGGTGTTACCCAATTATCAATCAATCTTCGAGAATTTAACTACATCATGCAGCCGATCGATCAAATCACCGATCCTTGGCAAGGGTATTTACTCCCAATAGTTAGCCTATTCAGCTTTTGATAGTCTATGCACAGCCTCATGCTGCCGTCCTTTTTCTTCACCAATTAACACTGGTGCATCCCACGGTGACGCACTTGGTCTTATCATTCCTTTCCCTATCAATTCCTACAATTGAGCAACTAATTTCTTCATCTCAACTGGAGCTAGTCGGTACGGGGCCTTCGAAACTAGCGCCGTTCTTGGAGCTAATTCTGTAGCAAACTTTATTTCTCTATCGTGTGGTAACCCCGGAAGATCTTCTTGGAAATACATCCTCGAATTCGTTAACCACGGGGATATTATGTACACTAGGTACTTCCCGTTTCGTATCTGTCACAGTCGCTAAACAAGGTTCACATCCTTGGAGGTCAATCGTTCCCTCGTCCGACAATCTGAATTCTTACTTTCTTCCTTTCTCAATCTATTTGCGTTTCATACTCTATTTTCTTTATGCCCATTTCTTGCTCGTCCACTTTGCTTCCATTTCTATCACAATCGTTTCATTAACCAAGATAACATAATCAGTCGTTTCGAACACTTCGTTATTCTGAATTCGCATCATGCAAAACAAACCTTAGCGATTTCCGTTAACTTCGATTCATAATTTATCGGGCTCATCGTTTTAGCTCTAAGCTTCAGCACTCTCTTTTTCCAAATACTAAGGAAAAAACTTGCATGGTACCAAGAATACTTCAAGCAACAGAATGTTTTATAAAATCTTTGTAAGAATTCTCGTCGAATGGATGACCCTATTAGGTCTCAATCAATTATCGTTTGGAAATTTCATCATCACAATTCACTGCATATATAATGCATTGTGAACTCACTTAAGTAAATTCGACCGAAAGTGGAACTTAGTGAAACAATAACTAGTTCACTTCAAGAAACATTAACAACTAGCTGAACAAAATTTGCTAGTTCGATTGGTTTGGGACGCAACATCTAGCTAGGATGATTAGCTAGATTTTCATCATATCATTAAAATTTCAACTAGTTAGAACAATTAACTAGTCACTCATAATGGCACATATAATTAGCCAGTTTCAATCTACTAGTACAAAATCTCGACATCGTAGCCGAAGCAAGAAAGAAAACAAAATTTTGACTACTCGGATAATGAATTGAAAAGAAGAATAATAAGTTTGGGATGAACAAGGTAATTATAACCCTTGAATAGAATATAAGGTTTGGATAGAAAGTTCTTGGTATCGGAACAATCAATAACCTTCCACCAATCATTTCTCATCAGTGAAACGGTCCACCCAAAGGTGTCTCCGTACAGAAACTTTGTCAAATCCTATGATAGAATTGAATTCGGACTACCAATATCAAATTGATATCCTTTCCACGATTTCAACGTCTGATGTGCAAATCTCTTTTTTTAATAGAAGAAAAGAATTCACGAGTAGTCTCTGAAATACACATCATTTATGTTTTAAACAAATAGCTAGATATTTATGAACTCGACTGAGGAGTCCAAATATGAAGAAATAAAATGAATATTTAACAATTGTTGGTTGCATCCCCAGTTGAAGTAGGAACTAGAAGGGTTACCTGACATGAACTATTCAAGGTAACACGGGCATGAACAGTTTCAGATCGAGTAGTGTACCAGCAAGTAGATACCAAAAAGTCAATGGTCATCATAATTTCTAACATCACCCGTACGAGGATGATCTTATCTTTCTGCCTTTATGGCTTAGGGTACTAACCAATGGTACCTCAAAATCGTAAAAGTCCTTAGATAGGTCGGGAGTTCGAAACATATTCGCCATTCCCCGATAACCGTTCCGAGATTGGGCCCCCTACGGCCGCATCAACACATCCAAAAAAGATGGAAGTCCATTAACGTATATGTAATTTCTTAACACTAGTCGTATCGAATGAATCCAACCCCAGGCCACCATAGGTCTCGTTCCTCGTAGGTCCTGAGATTGTCGCATTGCTCGTCGCAACCATACGTGTCTTCATTAGAATCACGCTATCCATTTTTCATGTCTTTGATTTCTGAGTCGAGCCATCATGGCCTATCATACGAAATATACTCGCGATGTGATTTAGCACGTTCATCTCACAGTAACGTTCTAGTACTACACGTACACAAAAGTCTCCTTCTTAGGTAACAATATAGCCATCGACGGAAAAGACACCAACTCTGGTGGAATCGTTGTTCTCAAGGCTTGGACCTTATACGCAAGATAATGCCTTAACTAGTCCACACAATTTAGTACTTAGGATCACGTAAAGGACTGTAAATGTCTTAATCTTCACATGTGCTGCCTTCTCGTGGAAACTACGATGAACTACTAATCACTTAGGTTCTTACTAAGTCAAGTTATCCATTGGTATTGGCCATTCCGACCTTACCCCAACTACAATTTAGACTCTGCTCCGCGTCTTATCTTAATGTATTTGATAATCCGTGTACAATTCTAAACGTCCTTCTCATCATTACGATGGTCTTCAACGATCCTATTGATCCTTCAATAAGTCTTCTACTAAACTCTTTAACCTTGACATCCTCAATGGCACTACCTCTGGTAGTCCACTTAACGAACTCTATATGAGTCCTCACGTCATTCTCTCACTTATAACTCTTACACTCTCATATCCAAGTTTATAACTTAACGCTCTGAAACCATTTCTGTAACACCCCCAGATCCGGGGTCAGGAATCTGGGTTGTCATGCTCCATCAATTATACAATACATGTATTACTTACAACATTCTAATAATACAACTCCAAAGACCCCAATCACTTACGCACACACACAAGTTATAGCCTTGGAAATGAGCAACAATAAGTAACATTTGTTATTACAACTCAAATGTACTAACCAGGATCTCATCTATTATTTACAACCTCTACCTGAAGTTACAATAATAGACCTCACAATTCTATACAAGGTTTAGTAATACAAACCTACTCAAATATAATTCTCACTAATTCAAGCTGCAACTATTCTGCTCACACCGACAGTATCCATCCTGCATCAACTAACTCAAGGGTGGTCTCTCCATTCCCTTGCTCTCGTAACACGAGGTGGATCAGCAATGTTTTCTTCATGCTGAAAGGTTTAATAAAGCAAGAATGAGCTAATAGTGCTCAGCAAGAAATCTATCCCAGTTTAAATCTTTAAACCTTTTAGGAAGATAATCCATATGAGATCAAAGTTTTTAACGCTACTAGGGTCTAACCCCAAAATAGTATACCGTTCAAAATACCGTATGACTTATAATCATACTCATATATTCTTCGTAATCATTTGGAGATCCTTGGTATCAGTATGATAAACCAAGACTCAAAACATATCTCTTTTTAAAATAGATATTAAACATTGGAATCAAGGCTTGAAGCCTATCCATTGGTTCAAAATACTATATAGTTCAATATACTGTATATCTTAAACACCTTCCCAACATATATACACGCATATCTATTTAGATATCTCATACTGTTCAAAATACTGTAAAATATCAGTAATGAACACCTTTTCATAAAAGAAGCAAGACTGAGCACTATGGCTAGATAATAGGATATAGCAACATAATCATATATGTAAGCTGATATCATAATTGAAAACCTTTAAAACTTCATTCGTATACAGAATGATATGCTTAAATATTCTTTTAGTCAAAACAAGCCATATAGTACAACTACTGTATGAGGAACATCATTACTCATCACTGCCACATTATCAGTAACTCAACACCTAGGCTTTCGTTACAATGTGCAGTACAACTCCAATTGGAGGGAAGGGGATATACTGGAACCACGATACACGGTGATCAGCCGTTATATCGTAACGTAACTTTTCTACTAGTAGAAGGACGACTTCCTATTCGGTTATCACCCTGACCGCATACGGGCCACTATGCTAAGAGATCACTACCTCGGCGCCTGTTTCATCACCGGGTAAGCCTTAACACGAAAAAGCGATCACTACCTCGGCGCCTATTTCATCACTGGGTAAGCCTTGATAATTTTGGCACTACCCCGGCACCTGTTTCATTGCCGTGTAAGCCCTTCCAGTTCCCATTATAAAAAAATATCAATGAAACGGAAATCGGAATTTAATCCTATTTTCCCCAAGTACAAATACTTGTCAAAAACTTTGTAACCGTTCAGAATTCCTTACTCCAGAGTATTTGAAGGGAGTAAGTCACAGTGTGGGTTGACATTAGTCAACGAAACTACAGATGATTACCACGTATTTTGAAATCATGACCAGTGAGTTTATTGAAATTTTCAGAGTTAATAAGTTTGAAATTCTTTACTTGAATGAGGGAGTCATCCCCCAACTATAGGTATTCTAGAGGAACAATGGAAGTAAAACTCTGTCCTCGGCTTCTTAAACTAGATTCTCAATTTCCGATGAGTTAGAAAACACTATTCACATTTATATTATCTTTAAATATCTTTAAGATAACAATTGGGAATCCCTGTTTTAAATATCTTTTCTGAAGATCAGAAATTTATATTTTGGTGTAAATAGTAGAACCTTGAATCATATAATAAGGTTCTATGATTTTGAAATCATATTTGGAATATTAATAAATATTCAAATAATAAATATTGAATAATAATCCACTCAAATGAATATTCAAAATAATATTCACTTAATTAATAAATATTTAAAATAATATTTTTAATAATATTACTTAATATCACAAATTAAATATCCAATAATATATGTATATTGGAATATTTAATAATCATGTATAAAACATAGCTGTCCCTGGACCCTCTAGTATCTGACAGTATTATTAAAATAAAGTAGTAATTTAATCTCCCGGTCTATTATTTTAAAATCATCGTACGACTGCTCTATACTTAGAGCCTTTAAAACCTCGGTTTATATCTAGTACTTACCTAGCATATAAACCTTATATCTTACGAAAGCTTTTACTAAAAGCGTAAACAGTTTATAAAATTTCTCACAGCATTAAAGCATAATAGATGTATATATCAATCACAGAATCACAACAACGTCATTTATATGATGTAGGGTTTGAAAACTTGCATAATATCGTATGAATATATTACATTTGAAAGCATGCATCTATTATATGCATATTACAGTCTCAACATTTTTAAATACAACCACATCTATATATGATGTAAGGTTTGAAAGCATGCATAACATCATATGCATATTTTACATTTGAAAACATGCATCTATCATATGCATCATTACTATAAGTAATTTAAAATTACAGCATGGAATGAGAAAACTTGCCTCGGGTCCTTGGTTGTTAGGGGTTCGAGAACTTGCCGGGAAATCTATAAACAGAGAAATACCCGATCAGTCCCCTGGCTTAATCATTTAAAGTGCATTTAACTTAAGCACTAACGTTCTATTAACGAACATCAATTGTCTCGCTCTTGGTCATCTATAACCTCATAACATTCCGCAAACTTCTACGTCAAAAGTTTGGGTGGGTATCTATCCTCAAAACCCAAGTACTTATCCATTACTAACTTCTTGTTTTTAACCATCCCCTTAAGGGTATTTCACTCGCGTAACCTTTGTTCACGTATTTTTATAAAATTACCAACTTATCTTTTTAACACGAAACCTTCTCAGTCCCTTTCCTAACTGTCCATACTAGTATCCATATTAATATCTCGACCCAATTCCATTTTTAAAGGTCTTGATCATAATTTTAAAGTTCATGTAATGAACTGCTTAGTTCTTTGAAACCGCTTTCACTAAAACGGACGTTTCTCCTAAACCGTAAATCAAAACGATACGATTCTTTCGCTAAAACAAACTAGGAAACAGGACCTACATGATCATGGTCCGAAATCTTCATTGTTATCCCTTTAAGGTATTCGTGGTCTCTGTCAAATCTTTCTAAGTAAAATTCGACATGGTAATGACGCTTAAACGTGATTCCCGTGTTTAAAAACACTCAAATTCATTCATCCATCCATAATCAAGCAATCACAACCCAAGGATTTCATTCATATCATCTTATCACTGTCTAAACATGCTCATAATACTAACCACTAGTTCAACCATCAATCAATCCACTAAACAATCATTATAACCAAGGATTCAACTTTTAATCCATACTATCTCAAACTATCATCAAACTAATCATAAAAATCGAATTATAACTAAAGGTTTGAGATGTTTATACCTTCCTTGATGCTTGGTATATCCTAACAATAGCTTATATATCCTTTCTTGATCCTTAAACATCCTTAACAAGCCTTAATCTTCAAGAACAAATCAAGAAATTCATAAGTTACTATTCAAAACACTATTCATGCTCATCTTTGATTCAACTTTTGAACATGAAATCATCCATGGATGAAGCTAGGATCAAGAGGTTACCTTAATTTGGAAATATGGAAGCTTTAGAATCCATCCTTGCAATTTTTTGGAGTAGTGGAAGTGGTAGAAATTCTTTTAAGGAAATGGGCATGGTGTTTTGGTCGAAAGTTGTGAGGAAGAATGGATGCATCTCTTTGATTTTGTTTTGTTTTCTTTTCTTTTGTCTAATTAATCCTAATTAGATGCATCTTATTTGTGTGGATATAAGCAAGACTTGTCACCAATGACACATGCCATTTGAATTTGTGGTGGTGGTGAAAGTGGTGACAAGGTGGTGATTCATCACCTTGTCATCACTATGTCACTCTTCTGCATCATGCTTATGTCATCATTTGTATCCTCAATCCTCTTATATATTTCACTTGATGATCTTATATGATACTTCCCCTTCGATTTGGGTTTAATCCTTAATTTTGTTACTATTTTGTTTCGCGATAGCTTCAAGTGATTCTAAAAACGTTTCTCTGTACCAATGCTAGGGGATACTTCCCTGATCTTTCCATTACCTTGGTTTAATATATGATCCTAGATTTCTCACCTTGGCTTAAGGTATGATCATGGATTTCTCATTCTACATACTTTCTCAAAACGATCAAATCAATAAATCCTTGATTGTCCGATGAATAGTGATCAAAATTTAAAGTTGGAATCTCCCGATTCTGATCGCGTTTACATTCACTTATTCTTCCTATACATCAATAATATAACCTCGAAGCATTCATTCCATAACATCTACATAGTGTGGTCTGAAAATTTTCCATCAGCAAATTTACTATTCATCAAAATTTTTTAACTAAGTCCAAAATTTGGGGTTATTACAGTACCAGCTTCCAAAATTTCTGCCTTTCAAACTGATTGAGTTCATCTTGCATTGCAATCACCCAATCTGGATCTTCTAGGGCATCTTCAACTTTCTTAGGTTCTGTTTCTGAAAGAAACCCATAATAGTGGCATTCATTTTGTTATGTCCTTCTAGTTCTCACTCCTGTGTCCGGATCACCAATGATCAAGTGAAAGGGATGATCTCTACTC
Organism: Heracleum sosnowskyi; assembly: GCA_030848705.1. Classification (NCBI taxonomy): domain Eukaryota; kingdom Viridiplantae; phylum Streptophyta; class Magnoliopsida; order Apiales; family Apiaceae; genus Heracleum; species Heracleum sosnowskyi. The sequence continues at coordinate 105,607,425 of CM061243.1, read as the reverse complement.
CATACCCTTTGTCTTGGCAGATACGATCTTGATGATTCTCCTTGTTCAAATTTTTTTTGAGTGTGACTAGTTGATCCTTCTCCTGCTCCCCCTGAGTTGTTGCTGGTGTGATCTGTTGACCCTGTTATTTGACTAGTGGATCTAGTAGTAGTTTGAGGATCTCCACCACTGTCACCACTTGGTCTAGAATCATTATCATAATCATTATTATTATCACCAGGAACAAATTTAGGTTCTTCTTCATTATCAGAGAGATCTCCTGATAGATTTTCAAATACCAAGGATTCAGAGTCCTCTCTTGTTTACAGGCTTGGTCTTTTGGTGTCATCAAATGTTAAATTAAGGCTTTCCAACACCTTCTTATCTTCAATCACATAAACCCTGTAAGCTTTAGATTCCAGAGAATAGCCCAGAAAAATGCCTTCATCTGCTTTGGCATCAAACTTGCCTAGATGTTCTCCATCTTTCAATACAAAGCACTTTGCACCAAACACATTAAAATACTTCAGTGTTGGTTTCTTGTTGGCCATTAACTCATACAGAGTCGTTTCATGATCTTTATTAATCAGGGTTCGATTCTGAGTGTAGCAAGCCGTATTCACTGCTTCAACCCAAAAGTAAGTGGGAAGTTTTGATTCACTTAACATTGTCCTTGCTGCTTCAACCAAGGTTCTGTTCTTCCTTTCCACTACTCCATTCCGTTGAGGAGTTCTTGGAGCTGAATACTGTCTTTATATTCCTTTCTCTGAGCAGAAATCATTTAGAACTACATTCTTGAATTCAGTTCCATTGTCTGATCTGATTGTCCGCACAGGTAGCTTAGCTTCCACTTCTATCTTTTTGATGTGATCAATGATTAATTGTGTTGCTTCATCCTTTGACTGTAAGAATAACACCCACGTGTACTTGGAGTAATCGTCAACCATCACTAATGCATATCTTTTTCTTGATACTGACATAACATTCATTGGACCAAATAAATCCATACGAATCAGCTGAAGAGGTTCAGAAATGCTTGTCAGTTCTCTGCTTCTGTGTGATGCTTTCTTAGACTTCCCTTTTTCACATGCTTCACATAGTCCCTCCTGATAAAATTCCATCAGGGGCAACCCCCTCACTAACCTTCACTAACTCTCTGTTAGATATAATTGTTGATGTTTGTTTATCAGTGTTTAAAGTATCAGGATACTATCAGAGTTTAGCTGGAAGACTGGTCAGAGTTTGTTAAACTCTGACAGTCAGAGTTTACTTAAGCTGTCGGTGTTATTCAATGAAGATTCTAGAAGCGATATTCTTTGAAGATGGAAAGAAGCAAAGAGATATCGAGATGGCTAAGGAAACGGAACAGAAGACAGAAGCAATTCTAGATTGATATTAATTGTATAGCTGATTTATAGGAATATCAATTAGAAGATTATACGTAGTTGTGTACTATATAAACACAGATAGGTTAACCCTAAAAGGGGTGCGAATACGTGAAAGATTATTCTTGTAACCTAGCAGCTCTCTGTGATATTTTACATCACTGAGAGAGGAGTTATTAATTCCATACAGTTTATTATTCATAAACAGTGTTCTTATTTTTATTCTCATACATATACTTGATTATATATTGTGTATTCGGCCTAACAATTGGTATCAGAGCCTAGGCTGTTTAATATATACAGTTTTCATTGATCCAAACACAAGTATAATCATGGCTGAAAATATCCAAGCATGTTCTAATTCTGAAAAGGTTCAACCAACTTCTGTGAGTCGATATGAGACGATTAGGGTACCAATTCTCAGACCAACGGAATATCCAGTATGGAAAGGTAAAGATGACCATGTTTCTGGAAGCCACAGATCCAGAATACCTTGATAGAATCTATGATGGTCCTCATAAGCCGACTAAACTGTCTCCTGTTGTTGCTGGTGAAAAACAACAGACTATTCCAAAGGAAAAGAAAGATTTGACTCCTGAAGACATCTCATCAATTGCAAAGGATGCAAAAGTTAGACATCTTCTCCATAGTGCCTTAGATAATGTCATGTCTAACAGAGTTATTGGTTGCAAAACTGCCAAAGAAATTTGGGATGCTTTAGAAGTCAGATGTCAAGAAACAAGTGCTATAAAGAAGAACATGAAGACTATACTGACACAGGAGTATGAACACTTTGAATCGAGACCTGATGAAACTTTGACTGAGAAATATGACAGATTCTGTAAACTGTTGAATGATTTATCTCTGGTTGATAAAGAATATGATCCTGAAGAGTCTAATCTCAAGTTTCTTCTATCTCTACCTGAAAGATGGGATTTAAAGACAACAACAATAAGAGATAATTATGAGCTTGCAGATACAGAACTTGATGAAATCTATTGGTTGCTTAAAACTCATGAACTTGAGATAGAACAAAGAAACAGAAGATCTGGTAAGAAGACAAAATATGTTGCTCTTAAAGTTGAAGAAAAGCTTCTTAAGAAAGAGACATCAAAGAAGAAAGCTAAGGGAAAGGCTTTGGTCATAAACTCTGAAAGTGAGTCATCAAACACTGATGATGACTCAAATACTGTTGAATCATCTGAATCCGAGGATGATGAAGAACAAATGATGAAAATGGCTGCTTTGATGGTGAAGACTTTCAAGAAGATGGGTTTCAAGAACTTCAAGAAAGGAAAGAGACTCTCTAGGAGAGATTCAAACTCTGAAAGGAAGAGTTTCAGAAAGTCTGAAGGAAGGGATACCAAATCTGGGAAGAAAGACAAGTCTGAGACCCAGTGCTACAAGTGTAAAGAGATGGGTCACTATGCTCCAGAGTGCAAGAAAGGAAAATCTGAAAAAGCACTCATCACTAAAGGGAGAGACTGGGCAGACACTTCAGACTCAGATGAAGGAGTCAACTATGCTCTCATGGCAACTGTTGAAGATGAATCTGAAAACAAGGTACCCCTAACAACTTATGCTTATGATATTGATAATATATCTGAATTGAGAATTTATCTTAAAAGCATACATGTTTGTTACAGAGATCAGACTTTAGAAAATGAAAGAATTAAATCTGAGAATTTAAATCTTAAAGAAAGAAATAAATTTCTTGAAGAAGAACTTGTTAACATGCAACAAGTTCAATAGGAAAGAGATGATGTTGTTTATGTTAAACAGGAGTTGCTTAAGAGATTTAGGCAACTAGAATCTGAATTGGAAAAAGAGAGAAAGATAATTAAAACCTGGACAAACTCTGGAAAAGACACACATCAAGTGTTTCAAACAGACGCAGTTGGGTTAGGTTACTGTGAGAAAGATGAACTTAGGTTTAAAGATAAAGTTAAAGTTAGAACACATCTTTCACCTATGAAATTTGTTCCTGAGTCCAGTAAGATAAACTCTATAGTTGAGACAGAAACTGTTAATGAAAAACCAGTAAAAACTTGCGTTAAACAGGTTAATGTTGGTTTAATGACAGAGAAACAATTCAAGTATAAGCTCAAAGAGGTAAAGTCTGTCGAGAAACAGAAAGTGTCCAGGAAGAACAGAAATGGAAAAGTAGGCATTAATAAAAGTAATAATCATTTTCCTATTACTGATGCTCCTAGAAAAACATGTCATAATTGTGGTAGTACTAACCATCTTGCAAGTTTCTGCAGGAAGAACAAAGACATTAATTCTTTACCCTCCAAGTCTGGAGTAAAGAATGATTATGTTAGGGTTAGACCACAGACTTTATGCACTCACTGTGGGAGTACTTGGCATTCTATTTATACTTGCAAGAATTATCATGCTATTTATCATAACTATTATGAGTTGAAGCCAAATTTGAAATGGGTTAAAGTTGATTCTGCAAGTGTAAACTCTGATACTGTTAGCTTAAACTCTGTTGATAAAAATTCCGCTGCAAAAGCTAATAATGTTAAGAAAGCCAAAGGATCCAAGCAAGTCTGGATCCTTAAAACTAACTCTCAGTAACTGTTTGTGATTGCAGGGCATAAGGGAGAGCACCATAGTCTTGGACAGTGGATGTTCAGGGCACATGACTGGAAATAAAGCCCTGCTATCAGATTATGAGGAGAAGGCTGACCCAAAAGTTTCCTATGGAGATGGCAACATAGGACGTACTCTAGGATATGGCAATATCAATCTTGGAAGTGTCATCATCACAAATGTAGCTCCTGTCCCAGGACTCAAGCATGATCTGCTATCTGTGAGTCAAATCTGTGACAGAGGTTATCATGTAGATTTTCAACCTGAATACTGTGAGGTTGTTAGCAATCTACATGGAAAGTTGTTTTAGTTGGACACAGACGCAATAATATCTATGAAGCAAGTTTGGTAACAAACTCTGAAGGAAAAGCTGTGTGCCTGTCTTCAAAGATGTCTAGTGAAGAGAGCTGGAAATGGCATAAGAAGCTCTCTCATCTAAATCTGAACAACATCAATGAGTTGATTCGAAAAGATCTTGTAAGGGGACTTCCAAAATCTATACTCAGCTTATATGGTCTATGTGATTCTTGTCAAAAGGCCAAACAAAGGAAGTCATCTTTCAAGAGTAAGTCTGAATCTTCAGTTGTGGATCGTTATCATCTTCTTCATTTTGATCTATTTGGTCCAGTGAATGTAATGTCTCTTGGCAGAAAGAAATATGCTTTAGTCATTGTTGATTAGTACACTAGATACACCTGGGTGTACTTTCTAGCAAAAAAGGATGAAACTGCCTTAACTCTGATGGAACATTTAAAGCTACTGGACAAAGGATCACAGTATAAAGTGAAAATTATCAGGAGTGATAATGGTACTGAATTCAGAAATGCAACAATGGAAGAATTTTGCAAGGAAAGAGGAGTGAAGCAAGAATTTTCTGCACCTGGGACTCCACAGCAGAATGGTGTAGTTGAAAAAAAGAACAGAACTTTAATCGAAGCTGCCAGAACAATGCTTGATGAAGCAAAATTGCCAACTTATTTCTGGGCAGACATCATGTATGCAACCTGTCTTTGTGCAAGATTTCAAGCAGATCCCAGAGAGCCTCATCTAACAGCTGTGAAGATGATTTTCAAATATCTCAAAGGAACCATAACCTTGGGTTTATGGTATCCTAGAGAATCAGAGTTTAAGCTTGTTGGTTACTCTGATGCAGACTTTGCAGGTTGTAAGATTGACAGAAAAAGCACCAGTGGAAGCTGTCAATTTCTAGGTGACATACTAGTTTCTTGGTACAACAAGAAACATAAATCAATTTCCACATCCACTGCAGAAGCAGAGTATATTGCTGCTGGTAGCTGTTGTGCACAGATTCTATAGATGAAGAATCAACTGCTGGATTATGGATTAAGGTACTCTAAAATACCTATTTTCTGTGATAATCAAAGTGCTATTGCTATGACAGGAAATCCAGTACAGCACTCCATGACCAAGCACATCAGCATAAGGTATCACTTTATCAGGGAACATGTGGAGGAAGGAAATATTGAGCTTCATTTTGTGTCTACAGATCAACAGCTTGCAGATATCTTCACCAAGCCATTGAGTGGAGCTACATTTACAAGACTGGTAAATGAACTAGGAATGATCTCTGGTTTCGACTAGAGATACTGGATAGACTCAAAATTAACTCTTCTGTGATTTGTTGCTCATGTTTCTATGCATATGTTAACTGTCATGCAAATCATGTTGTTAAACTCTGTTAAAATACTATGTTGGTTAAACTCTGATGTTAAACTCTGATTGTGGTATTGTCTGAAACACTTACACCTATGAAGAAAATAGTATGAAGCATGATTCTCAGTAAGTAATCATGAATCCTTCTGAGTTATATATGATCTGATCTCAACTGTGTGCAGAAACTTTACACATCATGATACTGTCTCTATATTTATAGCATCTCTTAGTTTATTGGTCCTATACACTGAGTCTGTATTAGCTGTTTGCATTTTCTCTCATAAAAAGTATATGTGTTAAATGATGTCAGTCTAAACTCTTATAAATAGTTGCTGCTACTTCACCCCCAAGCAAAAGATGCATAAACAATGCACAAATTCCTTTGAGATCATGTTGTGCCTAGGAAGACCCAGGAACTTATTGTATGAAATAAGGGCTAAAATTTGAAATTTTTGGTGACTAGTGTCAACCACTGATTACTGGAAAAGAATAAAAAAAAACAGAAATTTTTAGATAGGGGGTGAAAACAAATAAATACATATAAAGGTACAGAGTTTAGATGACATCAGATTTTTTTTTCTAAATGAGAGTTTGGGCAACCAGTTTTTACTGATTTAATTTGTGGATTTTATGCACTTTGAGATGCTCTAAATATTTACATTCAGTAAACTCTGCTATTCACACACAAATATTCACATTTGTGCACTTTGAGACAAGAGATTATTAATGATGTTGGAGAATTGATAAACACTGATGAACTGTGTACTCTACGCCGAGGTAATTTATTTTTAATCTCTGATGATTAAAATAAATAAATGTGTTTCAGACATTTTACATTTTTGAGAAACATTATTCTTTTTGAAAATAGAGAGTATGATTGAAACGGTTTGTATGTGTTTTGAAAATGATGAAACGTGTAAATAGCAGTAATTATGGCCTGTTTTTACTGCGCATGCATGTTGGAAACTACCACGTTACTGCTGGCAGTAACTGCATGTGTGACACCTGTCCCACTCACACACTTCACGAGTAAGCCAGTTGTGTATCTTAATGATTAAAACTCTTGAGTTTTAATTTTTGTATTTAATCAATATACACACAACGTTCGTTTACTTTACACACTTACTCCATTCATAGATATTGTCACACACACATTTTCACAAACACTTTTCACTCTCCAACACTTTTCACTTTTCAAAGCTTATTCTCTGATCATTTTCAACTCTGTTTCTAATGGCAACCACTGTTTTTCACTCTGTTGGTCTTGAGTTCGTTCCTAACAACTATGCAGCACCTTTGAGTAATGAGAACGCACCGGCGGCGTTTCATTTGTTTCAAAATTTCCTTGCACAGTCTGATATTGGGCAAGCTCTTGTTGAACCAGCGAAGCTTTCTGGATTGCAAATCAAAGCTTTCTGGGAGACAGGCGTCTATGATGATGGAGGAGAATCTGGGACTCCTTCAATTATTTTTGAGTTTGAAGACCAAGAGTTTGTGGTCACTCCAACCACTGTTCGTGATGCTCTGGGCTTTGAAGATTTCAATGCTTATACAATCTCTGTTGGTGATGCTGATCTACAAAGGATGATGAGGGATATTGGTTATAGTGGGTCCTTGGCAAGGATTGGTCAATTGAAGCGACCGCTCTTAAGGAAGGAATTGAGTTTCTTCTTTGATTGTATAACAAGAGCGTTTGGGAAGAAATGCACAAATTGGGATGCTATTCCAATTGATAGTCTGCAAATCAGGTATTCTCTTCTCTATGGTAATAACTTTGATTTTGCTAGATTAGTTCTTCAAAACATAGGAGAAAAGATGACAGAAAATAGAAGTGTAGTATATTTTGCTCGCTTTTGTCAATTGATAGTTTCTGCTTGTGTTGATGGGGTTGAGATTGCTGAGGATGATGTTATTCCCTTGTTTAAATTGCATAAGAGAATATTCTCTGATTTGACGAATAAAGATGTTAAGAAGGGAAATGTTGGGGACTTGTTACTTCCTGATTCAGTCCAACAGTTTCTACAACCACAACAACCCGAACCTCAACCACAATAGTCACAACAAATAAACACTGATCATCAGTCTACTTCTCAAAGACCAAAGACTGGAGGTAGGACTAAGCATAGAGCTTACAAGGCTGTCAAGATTACTAAACCACAATCTACTGATGCTGAATTACCACACTCTGTTGGTACTTCAAGGAAAAAGAAGAGGGAAAATAGACCAAATCCTGATGCTAATGAGCTTTTACAGCATAAAAGAAGGAAGCTGGTAGCTGATTATCTGTTTGATGACTTGGTTCAAGATTCAACTAATGCAGTTCCAGAGAATGTTGCTCCAGATGCTAATATTGATGCTACTATGCCTAATGAAGTTGGAACTAATGTTAATGATATGGTTGACTTTAATGATGATTTACCTGAGCCATTGGAGATGGAGGTAGGAGAGAATTTTGAAGCACATCCCTCTACAACTCTTGATGAGTTTGATAATGTTGATGTATCAGAGGATGTGGCTGAAGCTGATCAGCCTACAGTAATTCTTGATGAATCTATGGCTTCTCATACAGAGGTTTTCTCTGTTACTCACCAGGGTATTGACAAGGGTGAGGAGGTTGAACAAACATCCAAGGCTACAGAGAATGTTGTTAACACTGCTGAAGAGCCTACTGCTGAAGCTGCTACAGAGAATGTTGTTGAGGCTGCTCAAGCAACTGAGACAATACCTGAGCAATTAAACTCTGAATATACAGCAAATGATGAATTTGTTCAAGACAATGTTGCTGAGAATGTATCTAATTCTCTAGGTGCAAACTCTTTGGCAAAGTTTGATGATTCAGCTGATTCTTCTTCTCAAAGGGTTTCTGCTCAACCAAATGCTAAAGTGACTGATATTGAGGGTACTTCTCACCATGACACTGAACGTCATTTTCAAGATATGTACTTTTCTAATTGGTCCAATCGTGACTGTATCTTCTCTGATCAAAGGGCATCTGAATTTGTCTCAAAGACTGCTGCTACTATCACAAATCCTGAGCTTCTTGCACATCTTAAGGCTACAATTGTACAAGTAAAATCTCTTAATAATCGTTTTGATGCAACTCAGAAGGATGTTACTGGGTTGAGGAATGATGTGGCTGCAAGAGAAATGACTCTGAAGCAAGAAAAGTTTTCTTTATCAAGAGATCAGGAGGCTATAAGCACCAGGTTGAGGAAAGTTGAAGAAAATCAAAATGTCATGTCTGACAAGATTGATTCAATTGCTTCTTCACTTGAGTTGCTCACCTCAGTGTTGATTCCTGATGATGTCAAAAGGGGGGGGGAGATTATCTAAGGACAAATGCAAGAAATCTCAAACTCTGAGTAAACAGGATGATACTACTGATGGTGGTGCCAAAGAACAGGAGTTAAGGTCTAAATCAAGTCAAGAGCAAGGGAGACTGAGGTCAAACTCTGCTAATGCTAAGACAAACTCTGAAAGAGTAAATACTGGTGCTCAATCTTCTTCAAAAGCTAAAAGCTTATTGCTTACTTCTCAATCAAAAACTGATGAAGAGATTGCAGCTCAGTTATTTTTGGAAGAACATGGTGAACATGCAACCATTGAAGATATTCAGGCTGAAGAGAAGATGCTAGCTGAAGAGCATGAGAAGAAGTTGAAGACTAGAAAATTCAAGAAAGCTAAGAAGGTTTTAAGGCCAAAGGAGAAAGGAATTGTAATTAAAGAAAATGTAAATTCTCAACAGAGTTTACAATATTCAAGAAGGCCAGTTGAAGTTATTTTGGATAAAGGCAAAGGGAAGCTTGTAGAAGAGACACAAGTACTGAAGAAAGCTAAATCAACCTCTGACAATGCTCAAGTTGTTAAATCATTGGAAGCTGTGACAACTACTGATACTACTCAAGTTGTACAGACTTTGGTATCTTCTGAACTTCAAAGAACTTTTGCTAAACCAATTACAGTTCAACATTCTCTGATTCCTGGAAATGTAAATCTTCTTCAAAGCAAAACCATCATGGGTAAATAATCTAGAGATAGATCTGGTTTAGGATCTCATAGAGAGAAGAGGGTGAACAATAGTCCCATGGATCACACTTCTTTAGCTGAACCTGGTATTGGTGTGACTCAAGAAAAACTTGATTCTTTGGAGTCGGTTCAGTTAATACACCATAGAGGTTTAAAGAGGGATTTTCTGTTATACTTCAAGACTGATGGAAGAGTATACAGAGTTGGTGAAGCTGATATTGAATTAAAGATGAAGGAAGAGCTGGAGTATGTGTTGTATCTACTCAAAGTTAAAAATCAAAGAACTCAACAAGCAGCTGAGGTATTAAGAGGAAGAATGATGAAAGCTAGAGCTCTTAGTGGCCTAAAGTCTATAAGTTCTTATATACCAAAGTACAGAGATTATAATGGTAAGCTTGTGGAGATGAAGAGGAACAGTGCAAAACTTACAACAGCTCTTGGAATAAAAGTGTTGGAATTTAATCTGGAATCAGACAAATCCTTCATGATAAAGCTGGGTAATGAGATGAAGAAGAATAGTATTTATGCCTTAAGAGCTGTTATCTATCAAACTGGAGAGAATGATCCAGAGTTAAAGGAGCTGAAAGAGATCATGGTAGCTGAGCTAGAAAGGGCTGAAAGAAGACTGCTTACAGATTATCTCAGAACTGTACCAGAAGTTGAAGAGATTGAGTAAATGGAGTCTGTAAGTTTTTAAGTTTTCTGTTCTAAGTTAAATATAAACTCTGTGATTTTATAAACACTGCATTTGTTATAAGTTTTGACATCATCAATTATCTGTTAACTTGTACATTTTTTGTATGCACAAGTTGGGGGAGATTGTTAGATATAATTGTTGATGTTTGTTTATCAGTGTTTAAAGTATCAGGATAATATCAGAGTTTAGCTGGAAGACTGGTCAGAGTTTGTTAAACTCTGACAGTCAGAGTTTACTTAAGTTGTCGGTGTTATTCAATGAAGATTCTAGAAGCGATATTCTTTGAAGATGGAAAGAAGCAAAGAGATATCGAGATGGCTAAGGAAACGGAACAGAAGACAGAAGCAATTCTAGATTGATATTAATTGTATAGCTGATTTATAGGAATATCAATTAGAAGATTGTATGTAGATGTGTACTATATAAACACAGATAGGTTAACCCTAAAAGGGGTGCGAATACGTGAAAGATTATTCTTGTAACCTAGCAGCTCTCTGTGATATTTTACATCACTGAGAGAGGAGTTATTAATTCCATACAGTTTATTATTCATAAACAGTGTTCTTATTGTTATTCTCATACATATACTTGATTATATATTGTGTATTCGGCCTAACACTCTCTCTTTACTAAAGAGTTCATAGTTTTGAAGTTCAAGTGTGAGAGCTTCTTATGCCATAACCAACTTTGTTATGATGAAGCCTTGATGTAGAAACATTTAACTTCTCCATCACTGGTAGAACTTAGGTCAGCTATAAACAAATTTCCTTTTCTTACTCCCAGTAGAGCAAGCTTCTCATCTTTCCACTTGTCCTTTCTGAAATCTACATTGTATCCTTTATCACAGAATTGACTGATACTTAGAAGATTGTGCTTTAATCCTTCAACAAGAGAGATGTTTTCAATGATGACATTCCCAATTCTCAGATTACCATATCCCGTAGTGAATCCCTTGTTGTCATCTCCAAAGGTTACTACCGGACCGGTCTTCTTAACCACCTCTGTAAGCAGGGACTCTTCTCATGTCATGTGTCTAGAGCAGCCACTATCCAGAATCCACATGACCTTTGAGCTATTAACCTTACCCTGCAATCACAGATTGATTAAACGGACTTTGGTACCCAAACTTGTTTGGGTCCTGAAGGTTTAGATACTTTAACAGGAGTAACATTCAAGTCAGTCTTAACTTGTTTGACTTTCATGTTGTCTGTGGATTTATCATTTATAGTATTAGTGCTACTAGATGCATTCATTAACTTAAAATAAACATGCAAGATATTGTATGTACACAGTAAGCACTCTTTCTTTCCACAGGGTTCATGAAGATCAGGCATGTCAGACATGTTATGCATACCAGAAGTAACATCAGTTTCTACTTTAAACTTTTTACATACATGTGTAAGGTGTCCAGCAGAATTACAGTTATTGCACAACTTCCTAGATGCAATGGGAGAAGATGAAACAATATTCTGATTAATAAAACTTGCTTTCCCATTCCTATTCTTTTTAGCCTTACTAACTTTATTGCCTATTACAGTTTTAGGTAATTCAGTTTTTACTGACTTGCTAGGAAACTTAGTTTTTATCTCTTCTTCCTTCAATAGATCCTCCTCAAGCAATTCTTGTCTAATGATTAAGTCTCTTTCATTGATAGGTTCTGAAACAGGCTTAACAAAAACTGGACAGTCGATATTCTTAAGAATGTGTGGAATGTCCTCTTTGACAACTGAAGGTGTCACAGGGAATTCCACTATCTTCTTTCCAGTTCTCTTGTTGTAGTCAAATCCTATAGCAGTTTTATTCCCTAAGGTCCGTGTATCAATTATTTCCTTAGCAATTAGGGCGGAGTTCTTATATGCATTCAGTTTCAACTATAAGTCTGAAATCTGCTTCCTGAGGATTGTCTCTATCTCATCATTACACTTGACCTTGTTCTCTAAGTACTCATTCCTCTTGTTTAAGATCTTCTAATGTGACAGCTACACGCTCTAGTTCTCCATTCATATATTCTAGATTTTTAATCTTAAGAACTAGTTTAGCATTTTCCATTTCAGATGCTAGCATGCTTGTGTGTACATTAAACAATTCTACATTAAGATCTTGCACAGTTTTCTTGTACTCAGAATTAGACATGTCAATTGTTGTTAAGATAGGTACCTGAGATGATTGTGGTGATTCCTCTGAAGAGTCGGCCATTAGGGCAAGATTTACATACTCTTCCTCTTCATCTGAATCAGTATCATCCCAGCTTTTTCCCTCTGCAATATAAGCTTTTCCTTTCTGCTTTCCAAATAAGGTTTCCAGTTGCTGTTTCAGCTTGGCATTTTCTCTTTTCAACTCATCCTAAGAATCCTTCTTCTCATAGACAGCTTTCTTGTCTCTTGCTTGACGAGGCTTCTGGCATTCAGTGGTAAAATGCCCTAACTCATTGCAGTTGTAGCATCTTGATTTTATTCTGTCAATCATGCCTGTCTTGTAGCCTCCCTTAAATCCAGAGCCTGATGAATATTTGTTCTTCTGAAATCTGTTTGTTGAGCCCTTGAACTTGTACTTAGGGTTTCTCTTGAAACGAATGTGGCTAAACTTTGCAGCTAAGTACGCCATGGTTTTGTCTTCCATTTGCTCAAGGTCTTCTAGGGTGTAGTAATCACTTTCATCAGCACCCAGATTTGCAGAATCCATTTCAGCCTCAATTATCACTTCCTTTCCAGCTCTAGGGGTTTGAACCTGAATATCAGAAGTTGTTGGTTCATTCACTACAAGTGCAGCTGATCTTGCGAATGCAGTATTTTTATTGTCCACTGTCCCTGGTCCTTAGATTATCACTCTTTGTTCTTGTTCCATCTCATAAGTTTTAAGCTTGCCATAGATCATTTCCAATGACATCTTAGTAAAATCTATTCTTTCCCTTATGGATGAGGACTTGTGTTCTACATGATGGGGCAGTGTCATCATGAACTTCATGTTTGTCTCTCTCAGAGGATAGGTCTTCCATTTCATGGATAATTCATTCAGCAGCTTAGTATACTTCTCAAAGACCTGAGTTATACTTTCTCCAGGAAGTGACCTAAACGATTCATGTTGAGATGTCAAGATGTCCAATCTGTTTTCCTGCATGTCTTCATTACCTTACATTATAAGATTTATGGTATCCCACATTTGTTTCCCGCTTATACAGTTCATAATCTGATAACTCATTTCCTTGTCTGCGGAGTCTGTTAATATCAGCATCAGACCTGTATCCAATCGAATCAGTTCCTTATCTGTATCTATACCTGGCAAAATGGGTCTGAATCCGAATAACCGAACCGAAATTCATAGAACCGAATCCGATTTTGTATCCGAATTAGTTAAACTGATAATTATCCGAAAACCGATTTGAACCGATCCGAAAATTATCCGAACCGAAAATTTAACCGAAAATTATCCGATCCGATTATGATCCGAACCGATCATAACCGAATAATAAATTATCTGAACCGAATATGATTCGCAATACGAGATCCGATTTAAATCCGAACTAAAAAAATGGTGAATTCAGTTTTAGTTGAGTTATGATATTTAGAGATCATAATCCACATATATTAGGCCACTTTTAATTCAATAAATTAATCTATTTATAAGCAAAATTCTTAATTAGAATAATTTCATGTCAAAAATATCATAGATATTTAATCAATACTTTTGAAAAAGTACTTTATTTTATATAAAAAAATAATATATTTAATAATAAGATATTTTTAAAGTATTACAAATTAAAAAAAATGAATGAGTAATGATCCGAAAAGATCCGAACCGAATTTGATCCGAATCATATTCATCCGATTTTAATCCAAATTTCATCCGATTTTAATCCGAATTAGACCCGAACCGAATCAAATCCGATCCGATCCGAACTATACCAAAAATATATCATAACCGAACATTAATCCGATCCGAGATTGATCCGATCCGAAACCGAACCGATTATCCGATTTGCCAGGTCTATCTGTATCTGTGTACTCAGATGGTTCCTTTGGGGTAGAACCTTGAGGAACTCTGGTACCTTCAGGAGTTGTCGTTTCGCCAACTGGTTTCATTGGTACAAACGGTCCGTTCTCTAAAATACCAATATACAACGGATTGGATGCCTTGATAAATAACAGCATCTTCATCTTCCATAGACCGAAATCATCTCTAGTAAAGGAGGAACTTTGATACCAGCAGTTGTCTTTGGAGCACTCATGATTTCTGAAAATTTCAAACTATTTAAGATTCAAGAAATTCCAATAAAATGAAAAAATTTGAAAATTAAAATATTTGCTAAAAATTTTCAAGTCTTGTTTGATTTTGGTCTCATTCACCGGATTTAATTTGTACGTCAATCAATAAGCTCTGATACCAATTGTTAGGTCCAAAGTATCGTAGAAGGGGGGTTGAATACGATACTCACAAATTATTCAATTTCGTTCGCGGATAATTATCTCTGTTCTAGTCCGAAATCAAATAAACCAAATCAAAACACGAGTCGGGGAATATATCGTTTTATAAATATAAACCACGAGGGGTGCTACAAATCTAATCCGTAGGATTAGCTTCAATGAGTTCAGGTTACAGTAATCAATACAAACTAAAGAATTTAAGGCACTATTAATCTTCTTCTGTCAAATTTCTTGAGCTCTTAAATTCTTCAACTTAACTGATCAACTGCAAACCAACTGAAGAAGACACTATCTTCAATCTCGTAAATGTAGACTTTGAAAACTACGAATTCAAGGAGAAATCCTAGCCGTCCAAGTTTTCATCAACCTGACAAAACAATACAATCTCACCTGCTCCCTTAAATAAAAACTATCGAATGAACCTTTTTTCTTTTCCTTCGATAGATAAATATAGTTACTTTTCTAAGTTATTCGATGGTTTTTCATTCAAACCTCCTTCACCATTTTCGATAGTTTTTCTTAAAAGAAAACTATCGAATGTTTTCTAATGCAATTTGATCCTTGAAGGTTCTCTCCTTTTTCAGCAAGTATATTGTACTTCCAATTAAACCTAAACCTACCTTGTAATATCCTTTTCACTTTCAGGATGTTTCAGATTTAGACTTAAATCAATTTCTTCCGAGACGATAAACATCTTGATCTTTTAGGTGCTGACAACTAGTGCAACTGGTCTGGTTCACATATGACTAACACTTGATCAATACTTATATGTCTTCAATTCAATGTTGTTGATAAGTTCTTTGTCGTTCTGGTTGCTTCAATAAAATCACTGAAATCCTATGGTACTAACTCTTAATCATTCAAATACTTCTGTAGTCTTGAAAGTCTTGTTTCTTTATTTGTCACTGAGGCTTGAACATATTAACGAACTTCTTTCCGTGACCTGTTTACGGACTTCAAGAATACATACCATATTTTGATTTTTTGAGTTTACCTTTTCTTCTTTACTTCTGGATTCCTGTGTTTCTGTTAATATTATTGTCTGTCTTGTTCTTTGTTGAGTTGTAGTTATCTCTGTTACATCTTATGTTACATTTTGTTTTACACTAAGCCAAGTAACCTCACAACTAGCAAGTGCCATAAAACGATATTCAGCTTCTGCACTAGATTGAGCAACAACTAATTACTTTTTTGTCTTCCATGAAATAGGAGATGAGCATAAAACACAATAACCTGAAGTGGATTTACGAGAGAAGTCACAACTATCCCAATCAGAATCTGAGTACGTTGTGAGTTGAGCTACAGATTTACTAGCGAGCAAGATTCCCTGACCAGGATTACCAGCCAAATAACACAATAGTTTCTTTGTTGCTTGCATATGAAAAGAGGTTGTAGCTTGTATATATTGAGTAAGTTCATGAACTGGGTACACTATATCAGGATATGTCATTGTTAGGTAAATCAATTTACCTAAAAGACGTTGATAGGACTGCAACTCTTGTAGAGGTTCACCCTTATCTGGATGTAACTTCAGTTTAGTTTGCATTGGAAGTTTACTGGGTTTGACTCCTACCATGTGATACTCTTTAAGTAAATCCATCACAAACTTTTTCTGAGACGGTAAAAACCCATCAGATGACCTATGCACTTCAATACCCTGAAAGTGATTGACATTTCCCAGATCTTTCATGTGAAAATTACGAGAAAGCATAAGCTTAAGATTGTCAATATTTGCAGCAGAGTCCCCAACAATCAACAAATCATCTACGTAAACCAAGACAAGAGTAATCTTGTCATTCTCAACCTTCGTGAGCAAACTGTAATCAGCCCTGGATTGCTGATAGCCATCTTGTTTCAATGTAGCAGTTAGTTTGCTAAACCAGCAACGCGGGGCTTGTCTTAATCCATACAGACTCTTAATGAGTTTACACACCAGCCTGTCACTAGATTAAACTGGAGTAGTTGAAGCAAAGTTCATATCCCCCAATTCGACTACCCAGACCAGTATATCCCTGAGACAAAGACATGTAGACTTCTTCATTTAAGTCCCCATGTAAGAACGCGTTTGTGACGTCGATCTGAATAGCAATCTAATTATGCAGAGCTGCAACAGCTAAGAAAGTACAAACTGTTGCCATTTTGGCAACATGAGCAAACGTTTCACCAAAATCCATTCATTGCCTCTGTTTACAGCCTAGAACAACCAATCTATCCAGTGCTATTGTTTAACAGCCTGTTTGAATTGTGATCATTTCGTTCAAGAGTACGAATTGTGATCATTTCGTTCAAGAGCTTCCAAATCACAATTCATAGCATCTATCCAGTGTTGTTGTTTAACTGCCTGTTTGAAGGGTGAATATGTTGATCAATAACAACAGAGATATCACTTTGAGCACAACGAACAACATAATCCTCCATCCAAACAGGATTTTTTCTCACTCTTAAGGATTTTATGAGAGTGTCAGTTGAAGTAGATGTGCTTTCCATTGTAGAGTTAGAGATAGTAGTATCAGTAGACAAACTAGGCATTGAAGAACTATTAGTAGTGGGTGAAACATACACCTCAAAGTCCTAATCTGCACATGAACTAGTTGGCATTTGGAGATGAATTGGTTCCATATAACTAGACTTAGAAGCACCACTATTATAAAGTAATATTGTTTCCTGAAAATTGACATATCCTATGAATACACATGGAATCCCTCTATTTTGAAACTTATCAGTGCCTACCACAGTAGAAGCAACAAATGCCAAACACCCAAATGCCTTAAAAACATCATAATCCGGAGGCTTGCTATACAAAACTTCATATGGTGAAACATTATGTAAGACTGAGGATGCATGCGATTTATAATTTAGACAGAGGTGAGAACACACTCTCCCCAGTACTCTATAGAAAGACCTGACTGTAGCTTCAATGCCCTGGCCATTTTCAAAAGATATCTGTGTTTACGATCCACTCGAGCATATTTTTTTTGGCTTGTACACACAAGATGTCTGATGAATCATACCAGTACTATTATAAAACTGATTGCAGGAACTGTCTTTGAATTCCAAAGCATTATCAGTCCGGAGAACTTTAATCTTTTTTAGAATTGAGTGTCAACATAGTTAACAAAACATTTGAACACATCTAAAAATTCAGATTTAATTTGCAATAGGTAAACCCAAACCATCCTTGTATAGTCATCAATCAAAGTCAAAAAAGACTTATATTTAGCTCTGGTACTCACTCTTTAAGGCCTCCATATGTCAGCATGAATAAGCTCAAATGAAGTCAGTGCATGAGAAGAACTAAGAGGTAATGGTAACTTTGTGAACCTGGCAAGTGGACAGGTCAAACAAATCTTATTGTCTTCAAACACCACCTGGTGTTTTTTAACTGAGGAATAAGATGAATCTTTGCAGCAGGTGCATGTCTTAGCCTATTGTGCCAAAGTTCATATGCATATTTGTTAGATTTAGCACTAGTTGCCCCATATCTAGAGTTAAGACGGGTCTTGACATTGTCACATTTGGATAGAGCTGTTCACGAACAGAGCTGTTCGTGAACAAGCTCGAGCTCGGCTCGTTAAGGGCTCGACTCGGCCCGGTTCGTTAAGGGCTCGAGCTCGAGCTCGAACACAAAAAAATGTTCGTTAAGAAAATGAGCTCGAGCCGAGCTATTAGTGAGCTCGACTCGAGCTCGTTCGGCTCGAGATCGGCTCGATAAAGCTCGAAAAAATTAAGATATATTCGACTTATTTTTATATTATTTGTTAACATTTTAAATTAATTTTGTAATTTATAGTATGTGTATTTTAGGTTTATTGAGAATTGATTGGGAAATTGGGTTCGGTTTCGACAAAAAATGTTTTAGTTCGTTGGGCTAAGAAAAATTGGGCTTTATTATCTATTAAAATTGTAAGTTCTAATGAGCTCGGCTCGACTCGGCTCGGCTCGACTCGTTTTTGTTCGATAAAATCTCGTGTTCGGCTCGTTAGTTAACGAGCTCGAGCTCGAACACGAATTGTGTGCGATAAGAAAGCTCGGCTCGTCAGAGAAAAAAGTAAAGTTCGGCTCGTTTACATCAAAGCTCGGCTCGGCTCGGTTCGTGAATAGCCTTGCATCGGGAGATAGTAGTGACCATTTCTCATACGTCCTTCATCATGTACCTCATCTGTTTGAAAGCTTTTTATAACACACTTCTTAGGTAAAAACATAATATGATTATCAAGAGCAAGCTTATATATGAATAACAGATTGTGATTAAATGTAGGCACATATAGTACTCTCAGCAATTTTAAACCTTTAATGAGGTGTAGATTACCAATGTTAGAGATAACTACAGTATCTCCGGTTTGAATAAAGAAAATCTACCAATCGATTGTATTTGATTGATTTGATTGCAATACGTTTTTTTGTAAAAAAAAATTAAAATATGATATTTTCGTAAAATATGTTTTTTAAAAAGGTGTTTTTGCAAAAAAATTAGAAAATGGTAAAATCACAAAAAAAATTAAAAAAATATGACATTTTTAGTAAATATTCTAAAAAATATCATATTTTTATAAAAATCTCTAAGTTAGATTTACATTTTCAAACAGATATTCTCATTTTGAATACGATACACAATTTTTAGTTAGAAAATCATAATTATCATCGTTATCAATTTTAACTGCTATAATCTATTTTCGAGTCAAACAAAAAAGAGTACACGAAAATGAAATTATGAAGGGAATCAAGTTGGGGAAAGAATACGTAGGTCTAACAATTCTGTGATCTCCAAACTTACCAATCCTATTCGCAAAAAATCTTCATAAAAATTATCATAATGACATCTATACTATCTATCTATACTATTATACTAGCTTATATCCGTGCCATGTACAGTTTTCTTTAATATTTTTTTATTTTTTATTTAGATTTTAGTTATTAAATATAATTTGATAAAATTTTAATATATATATATATTGGATTTATAAATCTAACAATATAATATTTAAATTTAATATATTGACGTAATCAATAGTAGTATTTTAGATATTAAAATATAAACTATTTTAAAATAACATATCTAATGATTCGTATTTTTTTACTCTTAAAAATCTAAAAAGGGACTCAAGTGCAAATATCAAAATATGTGCTTGTTCAATATACCGAGTTTATTTGAATATACTATTACTTTTATTTTAATTAATTATCTCGTTTAAATTGAATGTTAAAAAAATTATAATAAACATGAATTTCATAAGTTTAATATAATAATATTACCAATATATCTATCTTTTGCCCGTGTTATTTTTAATTTGAACATGAGTTGTTTCAGTTAAAAAATATAAACAGGTAATATCCTTAAAAAAATAATTATTTACTTATTAACAATTATATAAAATTATATTAATTTTTTTATATATACATCTGCATTACTTTTAGAAAATTAGTTGTTTAAGTTAGAAAATATAAAATAAAGAATAACTTGTTATTTATTAATATTTATATAAAACAATATTACCATTGTATATTTATTTTGCATGTATTATATTTAGAAGATAAGTTGTTTTAGTTAGAAAATATAAAACACATAATGTGTTTTAGCTGTCGGTTATAAATATATAATAATATTACCATTTTATATATATATTGTCCGTCTTATTTTTAGAAAATGATTTGTTTTAGTTAAATAGATATATGAAATAGGTAATATAATTTAGCTGAAAAAGGTAGTTGGTTATCAATAACTTGGTTTCCATATATGTGTCATATTTATAAGATGAGTTGTTTTAGGTAAAAAATATAAAAATATGTGTTTTAGCTGAAAAAGGTAATCAGTTATAAATATATAATAATATTACCATATTATATATATGTTGCCCGTTTTATTTTTAGAAGATGAGTTGGTTTGGTTTAAAAAAATATATAAAATAGGTAATGTAGTGAAAAAAGGTAATTGGTTATTAATAAATTGATTATAGATAGGCCCATGAATCGGCCCAAATACCGATCGACCGACCGACCGACGACCGACGACCGACCAAAACTTTTAATGTTTCGTCTTTAATAATATAGTATAGATTAAAGACCAAATATTAAAAGTTTTTGTAATCGGTTTGTAGTCTGGTCGGTCATCAAATCTCTAACTATTAGATCTTTTAAATTAAATTAATGAGAGCCATTAGATATAATACTAAATATTTTTTGGTATGTTGTGATTTTACTTAATTGCCCTTACTTAATTGCACTACGTGTTTTTACTAAATTAACCTTATTTATTTATAAAAAATATTATTAAATAATAATATTACCTATTTATAACCCATTACCTTTTACACATAAAATATATTACTTTTTTTATTTTTTCTGAAAAATTCTCTTACTTTTTCAAAAATATCACGGGTAATTATCTTTTTTTAATTAAAACATATAAGCTTTTATAATTTAGACAGAGGTGAGAACACACTCTCCCCAGTACTCTATAGAAAGACCTGACTGTAGCTTCAATGCCCTGGCCTTTTTCAAAAGATATCTGTGTTTACGATCCACTCGAGCATATTTTTTTTGGCTTGTACACACAAGATGTCTGATGAATCATACCAGTACTATTATAAAACTGATTGCAGGCACTGTCTTTGAATTCCAAAGCATTATCAGTCCGGAGAACTTTAATCTTTTTTTAGAATTGAGTGTCAACATAGTTAACAAAACATTTGAACACATCTAAAAATTCAGATTTAATTTGCAATAGGTAAACCCAAACCATCCTTGTATAGTCATCAATCAAAGTCAAAAAAGACTTATATTTAGCTCTGGTACTCACTCTTTAAGGCCTCCATATGTCAGCATGAATAAGCTCAAATGAAGTCAGTGCATGAGAAGAACTAAGAGGGGTAACTTTGTGAACCTGGCAAGTGGACAGGTCAAACAAATCTTATTGTCTTCAAACACCACCTGGTTTTTTAACTGAGGAATAAGCTGAATCTTTGCAGCAGGTGCATGTCTTAGCCTATTGTGCCAAAGTTCATATGCATATTTGTTAGATTTAGCACTAGTTGCCCCATATCTAGAGTTAAGACGGGTCTTGACATTGTCACATTTGGATAGAGCTGTTCACGAACAGAGCTGTTCGTGAACAAGCTCGAGCTCGGCTCGTTAAGGGCTCGACTCGGCTCGGTTCGTTAAGGGCTCGAGCTCGAGCTCGAACACAAAAAAATGTTCGTTAAGAAAACGAGCTCGAGCCGAGCTATTAGTGAGCTCGACTCGAGCTCGTTCGGCTCGAGATCGGCTCGATAAAGCTCGAAAAAATTAAGATATATTCGACTTATTTTTATATTATTTGTTAACATTTTAAATTAATTTTGTAATTTATAGTATGTGTATTTTAGGTTTATTGAGAATTGATTGGGAAATTGGGTTCGGTTTCGACAAAAAATGTTTTAGTTCGTTGGGCTAAGAAAAATTGGGCTTTATTATCTATTAAAATTGTAAGTTCTAATGAGCTCGGCTCGACTCGGCTCGGTTCGACTCGGCTCGTTTTTGTTCGATAAAATCTCGTGTTCGGCTCGTTAGTTAACGAGCTCGACCTCGAACACGAATTGTGTGCGATAAGAAAGCTCGGCTCGTCAGAGAAAAAAGTAAAATTCGGCTCGTTTACATCAAAATTCGGCTCGGCTCGGTTCGTGAATAGTCCTGCATTGGGAGATAGTAGTGACCATTTCTCATACGTCCTTCATCATGTACCTCATCTGTTTGAAAGCTTTTTATAACACACTTCTTAGGTAAAAACATAATATGACAATCATTATCAAGAGCAAGCTTATATATGAATAACAGATTGTGATTAAATGTAGGCACATATAGTACTCTCAGCAATTTTAAACCTTTAATGAGTTGTAGATTACCAATGTTAGAGATAACTACAGTATCTCCGGTTTGAATAAAGAAAATCTTCCAATCGATTGTATTTGGTTGATTTGGTTGCAATACGTTTTTTTGTAAAAAAAATTAAAATATGATATTTTCGTAAAATATGTTTTTTAAAAAGGTGTTTTTGCAAAAAAATTTAGAAAATGGTAAAATCACAAAAAAAAAAATATGACATTTTTAGTAAATATTCTAAAAAATATCATATTTTTATAAAAATCTCTAAGTTAGATTTACATTTTCAAACAGATATTCTCATTTTGAATACGATACACAATTTTTAGTTAGAAAATCATAATTATCATCGTTATCAATTTTAACTGCTATAATCTATTTTCGAGTCAAACAAAAAAGAGTACACGAAAATGAAATTATGAAGGGAATCAAGTTGGGGAAAGAATACGTAGGTCTAACAATTCTGTGATCTCCAAACTTACCAATCCTATTAAAGACGAAACATTAAAAGTTTGGTAGTCGGATAGACGGACGGTCGGTACTTAGTGATTTTACTTAATTATCCTTATTTTTTTTTTTTAAACCATCACTAAATAATAACATTATTTATAACCAATTACCTTTTCAGCTAAAATACATTACCTTTTTTATTTTTTTTCTTACGAAATCCTTTTTTATTTTTAAAACACGGACGTTTATCATTTTTAACGAAAACATGCTACTCTTTCTATTTTTCCTTACTAAAACCCCTCATTTTCCAAAAATATCACGGGCAAACCCTTACTTATTTATTTTAAAATCTATTTTAATACTTTTAATTATGTTACTTTTTCTATTTATTCATTTTCTAAAAAAATTATTATTAAATAATAACATTTTTATAACCAACTACCTTTTTAACTAAAATACATTATTTTTTCTAACAAAATCTTCTATTTTTCTAAAAAAATCACGGCAATTACCTTTTCAACTAAAACATGTTACTCTTTCTGATTTTTCTTTACTAAACCCCTCATTTTCCAAAAATATTCCGGACAAATCCTTACTTATTTATTGTGAAGCATATTTAAATACTTTTAATTACGGTCACTTACCTTTTCAGCTAAAACATGTTACTTTTTTATTTTTCCTTACTAAGACCCCTCCTTTTCCAAAAATATCACGGGCAAACAATTATTAATTTATTTTAAAATTTATTTTAATATTTTTAATTATTTAAAAAAATTTGACACATCTACTTATTTTTTTTAGCAAATGCATGCATATTAATATAATATTAAAACATAAATAATAAAAATTATAATCTCTCTTTATAAAAGCTGAGTTAACCACATATATTAGTTAACCAATCAGAGAATTTTAAATAGTTTTCGACCAATCAGAAACAAGAATTTTATTTTTCAACCAATCAGAATTGATGTAGCACATTTCATTTTTTTAGAATTAACTATAGGTGACTAACTATGGTACAAATATTAACCACTATTTTAAAAAGGAAAAGTTTAAATGCACTTCAAATAATGATTTGTTTCCTTTTCAATTTAATATTCTATTAAATACTTTCCAAGTCAAATTAACTCTTTTTTTGCTAAGCAATTTAACTCTTCTTTATTTATTCTAATCAATATAAATATTAATAATAAAATGGTAATATGAATAATAAGAGCTTTTTTATATATAAATATGGTTTTTTAAATTTTTTTGCAACAATACGTTTTTTTATAATTACCATGTAGTTAGTTAATCAGAGAATTATCATATAGTTAGCTAATCAGAGAATTTCTCATAATTTTCAACCAATCACATGCGAGTTTTTAAAATTCAACCAATCAAATTCACAACAACATTTCCATTTTTATGTTTTTAACTAAAATCTTAACCGTTGTAGTTAAAATACTAACCACAATCAAGCATGGTAATCTTTAATCGTAGTTAATATGAATAAAATTTAAATTAAATTAATGTAATAATATTCAGAGG
The DNA here is from genome assembly GCA_030848705.1 of Heracleum sosnowskyi. Lineage (NCBI taxonomy): Eukaryota > Viridiplantae > Streptophyta > Magnoliopsida > Apiales > Apiaceae > Heracleum > Heracleum sosnowskyi. The sequence goes on along the minus strand of CM061243.1, from coordinate 105,582,811 downwards.
TTTTTTCATAAATACAATTTTTTTTATTTTTTTTCCAAAAATAGGTTTTTTTATATATTTTTTTTTCAAAATTACGATTTTTCAAATTTTTTTGCATTGTAAATCGTAAAAAAAAAAAAAGTTGCATTTGGTTGCTTCTGATTGCAAACCGTATTTTCGCAAAAATTTTAAAAAAATAGTAGAGCCGCATAAAAACTTTAAAAAAATTAGTATTTTTGGTAATTTCTCAAATAATAATAATAAAATTCAAATTAATGTATATGTTACTAATTTGCGAAAATAAATGTCAATTATTTGAGATTGATTTACAGTTATCAAAAATTAAAATAGATCCTACAAGATAGTTGTTTTTAATGATAATTGATTTTAGATTGATTTATAGTTATCAACAATTAGAGCAGATTCTACAAGATATTTTTCAATTATAAATTATTTTAGATTGATTTATAAAAAAAACCTATAAGATATTTTTGAACCGTTAATTGATTTGAGATTTATTTATAGTTATCAACAATTAAAGCATATCTTACAACATATTTTTGAATTAAAATTATTTTTAAATTGATTTATACTTATCAAAAATTAAAAAAATATCATGTAAGATATTTTTGAATGATAATTGATTTGAGAATGATTTATAATTATCAACAATTAAAGCATATTTTACAACATATTTTTTTAATTATAATTGATTTTAAATTGATTTGTACTTATAAAATAATTTATTAAGATCGTGCAATATATTTTTGAATGATAATTGATTTGAGATTGATTTATAGTTATCAAAAAATTAAAACGCAAGATATGTTTTAATGATAATTGATATAAATGTTTTATATGTAATAATGTAATAATCATAATTGGGGATTGATTGATTTGAGCCAAATTTAAGTCATATTTATATAATCTTATGCATATAAATAGGTGTGTATTTGTTAGATAACTACCAATCCCCAATTATACATCAATCATTTCTACACACATACAATTGAAAATGCAAGGAGCTCGCTTTAATCGTATTGCTTCCTTGACATGTGAGAAGACAAACCGGAGAATCAAAATACGCTAGACCATGATGTGGCATGGGATCAATTGCTTCCTTGACATATGAGAAGACAAACTGGAGAATCAAAATACGCTTGACCAGGATGTGGCATGTGATCAACAGCGCTACAGGTGAGTTTAAATGGCTCAATCTAATCTTACTTGACGATGACGTAAGTACTCTTTGTTAGTTTGACTAACATTTTCAAATATAAAATATTATAGAATTAAATATATGTGGGAGTTACATATACTTGTTTATTTACTGAATAATGACTAAAGAAGTTACAAATATTGTTATCAATTATATTGATTGGGCAATAAATACTAGGCAGTTACAATTTGTGGGGTGGAGGCATGGGAGGCTAAGCCTATACATAGAGGATCAAATCCTATGAGAAAAAGCACAAGAAGATGAGCTTGTTCACTCTCTTTTCGGAACCCCTCAAAATCTTTTTATCTAAATCTATTCTTTTAGGTTGAAATATACTACATTTGTATCAGAGCCTCCCTCATGTTTTTCATCTTTTTCTCAAATTGTTCTTCGTGTATTGAATTGCTTTTTGGGGGTTACAATTTTGGACCATTTGTGGGTATTCTGGTTCTGGACCATTTTTACGTTTGGTTGAATGAGTTGACATCAGTCTTTTCAATTTGCCTCACATACAGGTTGCTTTGATAATGGTTAATTGGTAAATGGATTAATTTAGTATTATTTTCGTTGTCTACTCTAGTACATTTTTTCATGCACACGTGTCTTGGTACATGTTATTTGTTAATTTTTCTTCCCATGTATCATGCCAATTTAATTCATGTGTTTGTCCTGTGAGTCTCAACTGGTCATATTATTGTTGCTTTAGGATTTCTTTTTTAAAGTAATTATTACATGCTTTATAGTTTATGCCATGTGATACTCCGTCTTTTGTTAATTGGTTAATTTGTCCTTGTTTTGTTCTCTAAACCATTGTATATTATTCCCTTTGCCCTGTTTTTTTTTTTACAGTGGCTTACTTATTTTTTGTGTTGGTTAGAATTCACATAATTTTTTTTGTGCTGGTTGTCGTCAACATTGTTTTTGTTTTTTTATTCATCTTGTTTTTTTTAGCCCGCCACTCGTTTTTTTTACCATAGCAATTTCATGTTTGTATTTGTTTTGGTCATTTTTAATGTTGTGAGTTTGTCGGCCTTAGTTTCAGTCATCTGTTATTTATTTATATTTTGTTAATAATTTGTCATGGCTGGTTGTTGTATTATGCATGAATCGGAATACGACGTTGAAAAACTCGATATTGTTTTAGAAAGAAATTCTAGTAATGGGTGTAGTTATTGTTTTAAGTTATATTTTTATGTAATTATTGCTTCTATCTTCATTGTTTTGACCGACACTTGTGTTATGATTTTAGATGGTCAGTGTGGTTCAGTTACTATATTTTAGTTGTTTATACATTTGACATGCAGGCCGTTGGTAAGTTGGCACATGTGTATTTAGATTTATATAATTATTTATAATAGTCGTATAGTCGTTTTTCTTTGGTTATAATATTTACTCAAATATGCGGTTTTATAATAGAAATTTTTTTAGTGAGCCTCAGAAAATAGAGCAAGAGAAAAAGAAGAGTATAAAATTTATGAATTATAATTGGACGAGAATTGGAGAATCTAGAAATTATTGTTGAAAAAGACGGTAGTCTACTAAAGAAACTTTCTAGTGATTCTCGGAAATTGAGCATAGTATATATTTTTGGTTTGGTGAATATGAAAAATTGAATGGCTCGGATTATAAAGTATGAGGCTAGAAATTAAGAAATATATTGTTTCGAAATAATTTAGAAAGTGATGCTCAGAATAGAGAGCATGTGAAATATTAGTTTGCTCACAAGCAACTATATGACTGAGTTAGAGGAACTCGAGAAAGGAATAAGGGCAAGTGCATTGAAAAGGGAAAGATCATTGACACCCGCCTAGAAGTGGGAAAGATCGAAAATTTATTAAATGATTGAAAATAGGAAAGCTATTTTCAGAGATATTATGAGGAATAAGAAACTGCATGTAAGAAAATAATACATTTAGTTGTCATCTATGTGATTATGACAATTTTTTTTAATATTGAGGCAATTGTTGAAGTAGATCGAAATGAAAATTGTGGTAATGATATGAATATATCATAGAATATAATGGTGCATTATCGATATAAATGGATGTAAGATATCCTAATGATTCGAATACTTGTATGGAAGCGATCAAATCGCAAGAATCTGAATTATCAAAGGAAATGATGAAAGATAATTTTGAGTCAATTTTAAAAAAAAAAATCAAGTGTGGGAGTTGTGTGATCAACCCCAAATATAGAAAATCCATAGTTTGAATATGGATTTTTGAATGGGAAAGATGAGACAAAATGTGTCTATTTTAAATTGGAAGTATGTCCGACTGCGAAAGGTTTTACACAAAAAAATTAGAAATATTTTACCGAGGTTGAATTAGACAACTGTATCTTTACTTTGCAAAGTGGGAGTTTGTTTACAATATTATCAGTATATGTTAATGATATATTGTAGTTGGAAAATATTAAAGAAATGCTCAACAGAACTAAGTTGGAACTCAGTAAGAGAGTTGAGGATATTGGTGAAATTTAATATTTGTTATGGAAATCCGAATTAAGGGATAAGAATACTAGAAAGTTTAGTTTGAATTCTGAGAGGTATTCTGATTTTTTTTTGAGGTAAAATTGCTTAATCATTTTAGGATGCAAAATTGCAGTCCGACACCGACCCTATTGGTAATGTAAAATGATTAATGCAGAAAAGGAACCACTGAATGTATAATGTGCAAGTAGTCAGAAGTTCGATGTAATTTATATTGCGTAATCGATTGACTTGACTTGACATTTTTAGTTAGTTTTGTAAGTGGATTGTGAAGCAACTTTGCTTGAGCCTAGTGAGAGGTTGTAAAGAGAATCATGATCATGTGCTTAAAGAGTTTGTTGTGTAACAAATTGGTGAATCAGGCAGACGTGTCTGGATTTATTGTTTAGTGCGATATAAGTATCGAATTTGATATTCGTAACAAGAATTCAACATTAAGGGACACCTATTTATATTTGGTGATACCATCGTAAGTTGGGGAAGTAAGAAATAGGAATGTATTGCAAGGTACAAACAAGAAGCTGAGTATGTAGCTTGTAGTATGGTTACTGCTCATGCTTTTAGATAAGATGTTTATTACTTGAGTTAAATCTCAATCTAAAAGATGGGACTTCGAAATATTTAAGTCGTCACATTTTGAAGGTTGCTCAAATGAATAGTGGGAGCAAATGTAGGCTCCACGAAAAGTGGGAGTCTCGTAAATTATTTGAAAATTAAGTCAAGTGGGAGATGTTAGTTTGACTAACATTTTCAAATATAAAATATTATAGAATTAAATATATGTGGGAGTTACATATACTTGTTTATTTAGTGAATAATGACTAAAGAAGTTACAAATATTGTTATCAATTATATTGATTGGGCAATAAATACTAGGCAGTTACAATTTGTGGGGTGGAGGCATGGGAGGCTAAGCCTATACATAGAGGATCAAATCCTATGAGAAAAAGCACAAGAAGATGAGCTTGTTCACTCTCTTTTCGGAACCCCTCAAAATCTTTTTATCTAAATCTATTCTTTTAGGTTGAAATATACTACACTCTTTTTACTCATACACAAATTTAGTGACACACATAGATTCATACAACTTTGTTCGATATAATTATGTTATGTTTGTCAAATGCAGAAAACTCACATTCATGCACACGCTGGACCTGAATTTTGTAATGGGCAAGATTCGAACATGTAGAAAGACGTCTTTATGCAATTTCAAATTTAAAAATTGCGAACTCAAAGCTTAACCATTCTCCTGTTAGAAACAAGAAGTGTATATTTTTTCAAAAATATACTAAGATGGAACCAATAACAATTGAGGATGAGATGATTCCACGCCACAAGTTTGACTTGGTTTCTCTTGGATGTTTACATGCAATAGTTGGTGAATCAAAAGTTCTTACAGGTTTGCACATTTTTTATTCACAAACCTATATCTATATTGATACTATTTCAAATATCTCTCTCATCTTACTACAATGCAGATGTTATTGGAGTTTATGAGGGTCCGGGTACAACTTCACGCGACACTCAATATGGTTCAAAAAATATATATGTTTGACATCATTAATGGGAGATACTTGCACATTGTTGAATTTTTTGACATAATATATTGATGACGTATTTCTAATTATTTTTCAAATTTGTAGCTTTCGGGCTAGGGTTATTATATGGGACAAGCTTGCAGATAAGTTACGTCTTGATCTAGAGAACTTATAAGGTCACCCTCCGATCATTATTCTTACCGAATGTAAAATAACCACCTACAATAGTAAGTAACATATTTATCATCTTTTTATAAGAAAAACATATTCTTAAGTCAATCAATAAATCAATCACACACCTGACAAAAAAAACCAATCAAACAAAATCTTATCTTCCTATATTTTTTTCAGGATCAATTTCAATTACCAATCTACCATCATTAAAAATATACGTTAATCCTAATTTGTATGAGGTTTTCTCTATGAGATATTGGTAAGAATATTCTATAACTTCAAATTTCAATATTAAGTTTTTATTTTGACCTATTCATATTCTATATATTTTTCAGGCTTGAAGTTACTGGGTATGATGGTCCTAACAATGATGCATGATATGAAATGATGTTGTGAATTTTAGGATGGTTACAAATGTTATGCATTTTTATTTTTTATTTTTATTGGTGTTATGTTCAGATGCTGGACTACTTTTATTACATTGTCATCTATTTAAATTGTATTTATTTAATTCTGTATTTCCATAAAATTTTGTCGACATAATTTTTCAAGTACATTTTTCTATGATAAGTGATAACATTACACATCTCGATAAAAATTTTCTGTCTATGTGCCGAACAAATATTGTATATTAAAATAAATATTATTGTAAATTACTAATAATGTAATTTATATAAGAAAAAAATATAGAACAAAATGAGGCAAAAAAAAAATCTCGGTGCGAAGCACGGGTAAAATACTAGTTATTAATAATAATTCGTGCATCGCACGGGTTTTAAGCTAGTTTTATATTAAAGACGAAACATTAAAAGTTTTTGTAGTCGGTTTGTAGTATGGTCCTCCATAGTTTGGTCATCCAATCTCTAACCGTTAGATCTTTTAAATTAAATTAATGAGAGCCATTAGATATAATACTAAATATTTTTTGGTATGTTGTGATTTTACTTAATTGCCCTTACTTAATTGTACTTCGTGTTTTTACTTAATTACCCTTAATTATTTATAAAAAAAATACTAAATAATAATATTACCTATTTATAATTAATTACCTTTTACACATAAAATATATTACTTTTTTTTTTATTTTTTTTGAAAAAATCCCTTACTTTTTCAAAAATATCACGGGCAGTTACCTTTTTTTAACTAAAACATATAAGCTTTTTATTTTTGCTTACTAAAATCTCTTCTTTTCCAGAAATATCATAGACAGTTTCATTTATTAAAATAAAATAATAATTGTTAATAACTAACCAATTACCTATTTTAGCGAAAGTGTATATTCTTTTTTATATTTTCTAACTAAAATTTTTAGTTTTCTATTTTTTCTAACTAAAATCTCTCATTTTTCAAACTATCACGGGCAGTTCTTTTTAATGAAATAAAATAGTAATATTTATAATTACTAATAACTAACCGATTAGTTTTTTTTCCCAAAGTGTATATTCTTTTTTATATTTTCTAACTAAAAATTATCTAAGTAAAATCTCACATTTTTCAAAAATATCACATGCAATTTCATTTATTAACATAAAATAGTAATATTATAAATACTAATAATTAACCGATTACCTTTGTTAGCCAATTCGTATATTCTTTTTTATATTTTTTAACTAAAATTTCTCCTTTTCTAAAATTATTGCAGACGATATCTATCTATACTATACTACTCCCTCCGTCCCATCCATTTGTTTACACTTTTCTTTTTGAGATGTCTCATCCATTTCTTTACATTCCAAAACTTTCCAAAAGTAGTAAAGTTTTATAATATAAAAATCAACTACTTCCACTGTTTTCCTCCATTTTACTTACTTTATACCTTAAATATTAACGAGTCCCACCATTTTACTCATTTTTTCCACTTTTTCCCTTACTTTACTTATATTCCTTGACCATCGTGCCCAACCCAAATGTAAACAATTGGACGGGACGGAGGGAGTATTATATAATAGCCGAAACATTAAAAGTTTTGATTTTAATTTTCGGTAAATTATTCTATTTAATCTATCTATCTGTACTATTATATAATAGCCGAAACATTGAAAGTTTTGATTTTCGATTTTCTCACATATATAACATAACTACAAACTCTTTTAATTATACTTTACTTAGAATTAAAAAACACGACCTTTTTTTTTAGAAAATATTTATATATATATATATATATATATATTACAACAAAATATATTGATAATTTTGACGGTTATCTTTACTGACATGCTTACTAAGCTAATAAACTATTATAAAATCTATAAAAAACAAAAATTAGATTTAAAGTATTAAAGTAGTACTTTTAATTCTTTTTAAAAATGTAGCATTTTCAGAAGTATTAAAATCTCAAAATATTTTAAAATAAATTTCAAAATTAATATTAAAGTTGTCTGTGCGTTGTACGGGTTATAGGCTTGTTACTAATAACTAACTGATTAGCTTTTTTTTTTACCAAAGTGTATATTCTTTTTTATATTTTCTAACTAAAATTTTTCCTAAGTAAAATCTCACATTTTTCAAAAATATCACATACAATTTCATTTAGTAACATAAAATAGTACTATTATAAATACTAATAATTAACCGATTACCATTGTTAGCCAAAACGTATATTATTTTTTATATTTTAACTAAAATATCTCCTTTTCTAAAATTATCTCAGATGATATCTATTTATAATATACTATTATATAATAGCCGAAACATTGAAAGTTTTGATTTCAATTTTCGGTAATTTATTCTATTTAATCTATCTATCTGTACTATCAATACTATTATATAATAGACGAAATATTAAAAGTTTGGTTGGTCGGTATGGTACGTTGTGATTTTACTTAATTGTCCTTAATTATTTATATAAATATATTACTAAATAATAATATTACCTATTTATAACCAATTACCTTTTTTACCTAAAATACATTATTTTTTCTAAAAAATTCCCCTACTTTTTCAAATAAATATCACGGACAATTACCTTTTTTAACTAAAACATGTTAGTTTTTCTATTTTTCCTTACTAAAACCCTTCTTTTCGAAAAATATCCCGGACAAACCTTTAATTATTTATTTTTAAACATATTTTAATATTATAATTATTTTTAAAAAATTACCTATTTTAACAAGCCTACTTATTTATCTTAACAAATGTAATTACTAAAAATATAAATGATTAAATACACATTTATAACCAATTACCTTTTCAGCTAAAACATATTATAGATTTTTTCTAACAAAGTCCCTCATTTTCTAAATATATCACGGGAAATTACCTTTTTCAACTTACTTTTTCTATTTTTCTCACTAAAATCCTTTCTTTTTCTAAAAATATCACGGGCAAACCCTTTACGTATTTATTTTAAAACGTATTTAATGTTTTTAATTATTAAGTTTTAAAACCTAATTTTCCAAAAATATTACGGGCATATTCCTTTTTAAAACTAAATATATATGTTACATTTTTTATTTTTTCATACTAAACCCCTTCTTTTCCAAAAATATAATGGGCAAACCCTTACTTATTTATTTTAATGATTTTAATTAATTAAAAGTGTTTAGCTATTTTAACATTCCTACTTATTTTTTTAACAAATACAATTAATAAAATATTTAAAATAATAACTCATGTTCTAAACATAACACATGCAAAATAAATATGTAATGATAATATTGTTATATATAATTATTAATAAATAACCACTTACCCTTTTCAGCTAAACACATAACCTTTTTTATTTTTTCTAACTTAAACAACTAATTTTTCTAAAAGTAACACGAGCAAAATATACATCAACATATACATCAGAAAGGTAATATAATTTTCTATTTTCTAATTTAAACAACTAATTTTCTAAAAGTAATACGGGCAACACACACACACACACACACACACACACACACACATATATATATATATATATATATATATATATATATAATTTTATATAATTATTAATAAGTAACTAACTGTCTTTTTAAGGACATTGTCTGTTTTATATTTTTAATTGAAACAACTCATATTCGAATTAAAAATAACACGGGCAAATTATAGAAATAATGACAATATTATTATATTAAACTTATAAAATCCATGTGAAATATAATTTTTTTATAATATTCAATTTAAATAAGATAATTAATAAATAATAAAAGTAATTGCATATGTTAAAAAAAACGCGGCACATTACACGACAAATATTTTGTTATTTGCACTTTAGTCACTCTTAAATTTTTTAAGAGCAAATAAATATGAACCGTTAGATCTATAATTTAAAAATATTTTTCTATTTTAATATCTAAGATACTATTAAAGATTACATCAACAATTTATTAAATTAAAATACTTATATTGTTAGATATATAAATCCAATTTATTATATACACATATAAATATATATTAAAATTTCATCAAAAAGATATAATTACAAAAATCTAAATAAAAATAATTAAATATTAAAGACGAAACATTGAAAGTTTTGTAGTCTGGTCCTCAAAATTTTTGTAGTCCGATCACTCCATTAATAGCTGTTAGATATTTCTGATCAAATCGATGAGAACCGTTAGATAAAATATTAAAATTATTATATAAAATATCTTTTCTATTTTTCTTAACTAAAACATCTCATTTTTCAAAAATATCGCAGACAGTTTCATTTAATAAAATAACATAATAAGGTTATAATTGCTAATAACTAACCCGCCATCATTTTTATCCAAAGTGTATATTCTTTTTTATATTTTCTAACTAAAATTTCTACTTCTCTATTTTTCCTAAATAAAACCTCTCATTTTCCAAAAATATCACGAACAGTTCTATTTAATAAAATAAAATAATAATATTATAATTATTAATAACTAACCGATTAGCTTTTTTTTCCCAAAACGTATATTCTTTTTTATATTTTCTAACTAATATTTCTTCTAACTAAAACTTCAAAAATATCACGGGCTATTCCATTTAGTAGCATAAAATACTAATATTATAAATCTATCTATCTATCTATACTATCAATACTATTATATAATAGACGAAACATTAAAAGTTTGGTTGGTCGGTATGGTACGTTGTGATTTTACTTAATAGTCCTTAATTAACTGTACTTCGTGTTTTTACTTAATTAACATTACTTATTTATAGAAATATACAATTAAATAATAATATTACCTATTTATAACCAATTACCTTTTTATCAAAAATACATTATTTTTTTCTAACAAATTCCCCTACTTTTTCAAATATATCACGGGCAATTACCTTTTTTTAACTAAAACATGTTTGTTTTTATATTTTTCTTTATTAAAACACATCATTTTCCAAAAATATCACGGACAAACCTTTAGTTATTTATTTTTAAACCTATTTTAATATTATAATTATTTTTTTAAAAGTTTACCTATTTTAACATGTCTACTTATTTTTCTTAACAAATGCAATTACTAAAAATATTAAAATATAAATAATCAAATACTTATTTATAACCAATTATCTTTTCAGCTAAAACACATTATATATTTTTTCTAACAAAATCCATCATTTTCTAAATATATCACTGGAAATTGCCTTTACAATTTACTTTTTCTATTTTTCTCACTAAAATCCATTTTTTCCCAAAAATATCAGAGGAAACCCTTTACTTATTTATTTTAAAACATATTTAAATACTTTTATTTATTAAATTTTAAAACCTCATTTTCCAAAAATATCACGGGCATTTATCTTTTTAAATATAAATATATGTTACATTTTTTATTTTTTCTTAATAAAACCCCTCATTTTCCAAAAATATAATGGGAAAACCCATACTTATTTATTTTAAAATCTGTTTTAATGTTTTTAATTAATTAAAAGTGTTTAGCTATTTTAACATGCATACTTATTTTTTGCACAATTACAATTAATAAAATATTAAAAATAATAATAATAAAATAACAATCAACAATCCGTGCATCGCACGGGTTTTAAACTAGTATTATTAAATACCAAACATTGAAAGTTTTGGTACCTCTTTTTTGGTGCGGTAATTTGCCTTATTTAATTATTATAAAATTATTATAATCAGTTACCTTTCATATAAAATACATTTGTTAGTTCAGAATTCAATGATCGTCAGGAGCTAGACTCAACTGATCAGGATTGCTGACGTCATCAGGATTACATGGTCGTCAGGATTAAGATACATATCAGGACTGAGATCAGGATTGATCATTAGGACTGGAAGCTGATCAGGATTCCTACTTCGAGTTATATTTGGAGTCTAGTTAAACATGGAAGTTTATTCTGTCGGTTCCTGGTTTGTAGAATGTAGCTATCAATTATGGATAGGTTTCAATCTTTGTAATTGATTAGGACTTATCATTGATAGAGAAGCTGTGTAGTATATAAACACAGTTTTGGTTTCGATTTATGTACAACATAAACGTGAACATAATCGAATAGAAGCTCTTAAGAACATAGAATTTCTTGAGAGAGTTTTTGTAAGCTAGCAGCTCTCAAGAACATCAGAATTTCTTGAGAGAGTTTGTAACAGTTTTATATCAGATTTAATAAAGCTGTTATCTTTCTTTCATATTTGTGATATATACATTAAGAAGTCGATTATCTTATACTATTGTATTCAACCCCCCTTCTACAATAGATTATTACTGGGCAACAATTGGTATCAGAGCAAACTGATTTAATTCTGAATCAGATACGATCTAAAGATGTCGACAACCAAGTATGAAAGCATGAAGATTCTCATCTTGAAGAAATCAGAATATCCAACATGGAGGGTAAAGATGCTGATGTACCTGGAGGCTATGGATCCTGACTATTTGGACAGGATTCGTGATGGACCATATATTCCTACACGAATTGTAGAACGAACAGATACAGTACCTGAACATTATGTGGTCAAGGCTAAAAGTGAATGGACTCCAGAAGAAAAAGCTCATGTACTCAGGGAACCAAAGATAAAGAATATCTTACACGGTAGTCTTGATGCTGTCATGTCAAACAGAGTGATTGCATGCAAGTCTTCAAAAGAAATATGGGATACTTTGGAAACTCAGTGCCAGGGATCTGCATCTGTCAAGAAAAACAGAAGGGCTCTTTTGATTCAAGAATATGAACAATTTGATGCAAGACCCGATGAGAGCCTTACTGATCTATATGATAGATTTCTGACACTATTGAACAGTTTATCTTTAGTTGACAAGGAATATGAAACTGAAGATTCAAACACCAAGTTTCTAAGAGCTTTACCTGAAGAATGGGACACTCAGACATCGATCATTAGACATCAGTATGATCTTAACACTGTGTCTCTTGATGAAGTCTATGGGATGCTAAGAACTCATGATCTTGAAGTTCAACAGAGAAAGAACAAGAAAAGCAACAAGGCAAAATCAATTGCTTTGAAAGCAGAGGCTAAATCAAAAGGAAAAGTTATGGAGGTCTCTAGAAGTAAAACAAGAATAGTTGAGTCAGATCCTGATGACTCTTCATCAGATACTGATGGCAATGCTGATGCCAATACTGATGATGATTCTTCTGACTCATACATGGAAGAGATGGTTGCTATGATTGTCAGAAACTTCAGAAGGATGAAGTTCAAGAAGAATAGAAGACAAGGCAACTTTCAGAAAAAGGATTTCAATCCAAACAAAGATAAGTATATCAAAAAGGACAGCAAGGGTAGCAAATTTGACAAGTCAAAGGTTAGATGCTACAAGTGCAATGGTATGGGTCACTTTGCTTCTGAGTGCAAGAAGACGAAGGCACTTATCACATCAAGCAAGGATTGGATGGACTCTTCCTCAGAATCTGATACTGAGGTGGTCAACTATGCTCTAATGGCCAATGCTGATGTAACTGCTGCTCCTGATGATAAGGTACTAAATACTATCTTTGATTTTGATACTGATAATGCTTCTGAGTTAAGACGTTTTCTAAAGTCATTACATATTAGCTTTAGAAGTCAAACTGCTGAAAATACTAGGATCTTATCTGAGATGTCTGAACTAAAACATGTTAGGTTTTCTATTTGCCCTAATTATTTGACTTTTACAATTGAAACACTTTTTTCTAACAATATCTACTCCATTTCCAAAAATATCACGGGCAATTATTTAAATCAAAACATATTACCTAAAAGTTGTTCTCACTAAAATCTCAATTTTTCAAAATATCAGGTGCAACCCTTATTTATTTATTTGAAAATCTATTTTAATACTTTTAATCAATATAATTATATAAAGGAGAAGACGGGGGCGTTGAGGTGGCGCCTCTAGAATCGTTCCGTTCTATTTTTCTAATTTTCTCAATTTTTTACAATTTTTAATTTTAATAATTACAACTTCCTTTATTATTTTCGATTTTGTAGGAAGAAAATTGAAAATTACACTTTTATTATTTTCAAACTTGATAGAACTTTCTTCTATTATTTTCAAACTTGATAGAACTTTCTTTGATTTAGAAAATTACAACTTCCTTATTATTTTCGAATTTGTAGGACTTGATAGAACTTTCTTTGATTTAGAAAATTACAACTTCCTTATTATTTTTGAATTTGTAGGCTTGATAGAACTTTATTTTATTATTTTCAAACTTGATAGAACTTTCTTTGAATTAGAAAATTACAACTTTCTTATTATTTTCGAATTTGTAGAACTTGATAGAACTTTCTTTGATTCGTTATTATTTTCGAATTTGTAGGACTTGATAGAACTTTCTTTAATTATTTTCGAATTTGTAGGCTTGATAGAACATTATTTTATTATTTTCAAACTTGATAGAACTTTCTTTGAATTAGAAAATTACAACTTCCTTATTATTTTCGAATTTGTAGAACTTGATAGAACTTTCTTTGATTTAGAAAATTTCTTTGATTTAGAAAATTACAACTTCCTTATTATTTTCGAATTTGTAGGACTTGATAGAACTTTCTTTAATTTAGAAAATTACAACTTCCTTATTATTTTCGAATTTATAAACTTGATAGAACTTTCTTTGATTTAGAAAATTACAACTTCCTTATTATTTTCGAATTTGTAGGCTTGATAGAACTTTCTTTTATTATTTTCAAACTTGATAGCGAATTTGTAGGATTTGATAGAACTTTCTTTTATTTAGAAAATTACAACTTCCTTATTATTTTTGAATTTGTAGGCTCTTATGTTAATAATTACAATTTTCTTTTTTATTATTTTCAATCTTAATAGAACTTTCTTTTATTATTTTCAAACTTGATAGAACTTTATTTGATTTAGAAAATTACAACTTCCTTATTATTTTCGAATTTTTAGGATCTTATGTTAATAATTGCAATTTTCTCTTTTATTATTTTCAATCTTGATAGAACTTTCTTTTATTATTTTAAAACTTGATAAAACTTTCTTTTATTATTTTCAAACTTAATATAACATTCTTTTATTATTTTCAAACTTTATAGAACTTTCTTTTATTATTTTCAAACTTGATAGAACTTTTTTTTTTTATTATTTTCAAACTTTATAGAACTTTTCTTTTATAATACTTCTTGACTTTTAAACATAATGGATTTCCATGTTAATCACCTTACAAACACCTATAAATTAATGGTCATTCATAACAAAAAATATACACCGAAACTTTTTTACATAACTTCAAATTTTTACAACCATATTTACAATCAATACAACTCTGGCCTACACATGTTGGATGCTTTGAAGACAACAACTATACCTGGATGATAAGAGTACGAGTGTGTAGAATGTGGGAATCTGTCAATCCAAATATTGAAGAACTGATCAGTCTTGACATGATTTTGATCAATGAAAAGGTTAATAAATCAATATACTTATAACTTATTAGTTTTTCAAATTGTATGATGTTATTAACTTTTCTAAGATATGTTGTATGACAGAAAAATTTGATCCATGCTACGATCCGGTCCCGCAGATTCTGGTCTCTCGGTTCAAAAATCTTTTAGAGGAAGGCTCCGTGTACAGCATCAAAAATCTGAAAGTTGTTTCAAGTACAGGAAAATATAGACCACTATCACATGGGTCTAAATTGCTCTTCATACGCATAACTTTGCCTAAGAGATTGGAAGAATGCATCGTCAACACTGCATGGATTTCAGTTCATATATCCGGATATGATTGATGCAATAATATATTAGAGTAATATATAAATAATACTATTATATAAGTTATAATTCAAACTATCATATTATAATATTATTTTTTCTATGTTGATTTAGATGTTGTAGGCTGTTTGACCTACTTGGGTGGCATTGAAGTTGTCAAAGGCGGTTGTAAAAAAGAGATCTCAAAATTGTCACAAATTATAAGTTATGCATTATATTAATTTTAATATAACTGTTAATTGTTTTTTATTGTTCTTGTAATTTTATATTACTTCTTTGGTTACCCCAATTTATTTGTTTTACTTATTTAATTTGTTCTAATTTTTTTCTTAAACAGCTCCATCACCAGTACCATAACTTTGTGGGAAAAGTTGGTCGAGATGGTTGATAAAAATTTATACAAGGAGGATGGTGGACCCTATATAATAATTGTCACATCTACCCAGATTAAAAAATTTAAAAGTAATTATCTTTATTAATGTTTTTATAATATATAGTTTTAGAAATTGCACATATATAAATCTATCTTATCTCGATTGAACGAATATCATTACATATTATACAAATATTTGTTTCATTGATATTATTGACTTAATTCTTATATTAGTTTTTTAACCATTTATTTACTCTTAAATGCAGATACAATTAGTTTTTCTACCACAAGAAATAATAAAATTTATACAAATCTGGATACACCGTATGTGTCATCCCTGAGAAAATAGTAATATTATATGTTTATATTGATTTTTATCAATATAATTTTTTTAATATATATGACAATGATATCGGTCCAAGAAAATAAAAAAATCAAACTCTATAAACAAAAAGAATATATAAATAATTTATAATATTACTTAACCAAATGCAAATTTTACAGAATATATTTTATTTGATAATTTATATAATTTTATAGATATTTATTTCACAATTTATATTCTAATATTTTTTTTCTAAATAAATATATTCTAATGCCGCTGCGAAGCGCGGCTCAGTAACCTAGTTATTTAAAAAAGCCCATGCCAACGTATTTTTTTTTTACTTTTTCCTAACAAAATCTATTCATTTTCCAAAAATATTACGGACAATTACCTTTAAATTAAAACATATTACCTTTTATATTTGTTTTCACTAAAATCTTTCTTTTCCAAAAATATCATGTGCAACCCTTATTTATTTATTTTAAAACCTATTTTAATGCTTTTAATTATTTTAAAAAACTTACCTATTCTAAAATGCTAGCCTTTTTTATCACATACAATTAATATAATTAAAAAACTTCTAAAAATATCACGTACAATTACCTTTTTTAATTAAAACATGTTAATTTTTCTATTTGTCCTAATTATTTGTCTTTTACAATTAAAACATTTTTTTCTAACTTAGCAAAAAAAACACTTTTTTCTAAAAAAATCTACTTCTTTTCCAAAAATAACACGGACAATTATATAAATTAAAACATATTACCTTTTATATTTTTTCTCACTAAAATCTCTATTTTCCAAAAATATCAGGTGCAACCCTTATTTATTTATTTTAAAACTTATTTTAATACTTTTAATTATTTAAAAAAGCTCATGCCAACATTTTTTTTTATTTTTTTCTAACAAAATCTACTTATTTTCCAAAAATAGCGCGGTCAATTATCTTTAAATCAAAACATATTACCTTTTATATTTGTTCTCCCTAAAATCTCTTTTTTCCAAAAATATTAGGTGCAACCCTTATTTATTTATTTTAAAACTTATTTTTATTGCTTTTAATTATTTAAAAAAGTTTACATGTTTTAACATGCTAACATATTTTTTTAACAAATACATTTAATAAAATTAAAATACTTTTAAAAAATATCACGACCAATTACTTTTTTTTAATTAAAACATGTTAGCTTTTCTATTTGTCATTATTATTAATAAATAATAAAATAAAATTAATAATGTCCCATTTATCTTCATCAACCCCATTTGTATTATTTATTTATTTTTTCTATGTTCCAATTAATATTTAAGTTTCTAATTTTCTAATTTATTATATTGATTTTTATTCTTTATTTAATATTTTCCATTCTCATTAATGTTTTTAGTCTGTCAGTTTTTAATCTCCTGCACGGGTTATAGGCTAATTTATAATTAAAACACAATTTTCTAATTTTTTATAACAAAATCCACTTTTTTTCCAAAAATATGACGGGAAATTATCCTTTTCAATTAAAACATGTTATCTTTCCTATTTGTTCTTACTAAAATCTCTCATTTTTCCAAAAATATCATGGATACGTCTTATTTATTTATTTTAAAACATTTTTTAATGTCGGGCAATTCCCTTTGTCAATTAAAATATGTTACCTTTTTTATTTGTTGTTACTAAAATCTTTCATTTTCCAACAACCCTTACTTATTTATTTTAAAACTTATTTTATTATTTTTAATTATAAAATAATATTTTCAACACATATAATTTTGAATATTAATATCCAAGATTTGAAAATATGCCTTTAAAATATCAATACTATTATATAAAGGAGAAGACGGGGGCGGTGATGTGGCTCTCAGATCGCTTCGTTCTATTTTTCTAATTTTCTCAAAATTTTGAATTAATAATATTAAAAATTCGAAAAAATCTCAATTATCTTTTAAATACTTACTAATAGAGGAAACATATAATATTTTTGCATTTAAAATCCCTACTAATGGAGAAAATAATATACAATAGATCTTTACTAATGTAGGGAACTAAATATCACTAATGGAAGAAACTAAATATTCAATTATAATATTCTTGCCTTCAAAATATCTAAATTAGAAAAAAGTGTACTACCTTACATTATTTTGAACTTTCCTATATTATTATCTAAATATTCTCATAATATTGTTTTAATGAAATTACTATCTTAACATACTGTTCTCCTAAACTTTCATTTTTTATGTAATATAATAGAAAATACATGAACATTTTGATAAATAAGAAGTTAATAAATTAGATCGGTCTTGTATAAGAAATTAAGTAATTAATACCAAAAACTAGAAAAAATCTCAACTGTCTTTTAAATATTTACTAATGGAGAAAACTAAATATACAATTTCAATATTCTTGCATTTAAAATCTCTACTAATAGAGGAAAGTAAATATAATATTCTTGCATTTAAAATATCTACTAATAGAGAAAGTAAATATACAATAGATCTTTACTGATGGAGGAAACTAAATATCTCTAATGGAGGAAACTAAATTTTCGATTATAATATTCTTGCCTTCAAAATATCTAAATTATTAAAAGTGTATTACCGTACATTATTTTAAACTTTCCTATATTATTATCTAAATATTCTCATAATATTTCTTTTCAAATGAAATTAACATCTTAACATTCTCTTCTCCTAAACTTTTTTTTTAATGTGATATAATAGAAAATATAGGAACGTTTTGATAAATAAGAAGTTAAGAAATTAGATCGGTCTTGCATAAGAAATTAAGTAATTAATACCAAAAATTAGAAAAAATCTCATTTGCCTTTTAAATATTTACTAATGGAAGAAACTAAATATACAATTTCAATATTCTTGCATTTAAAATCTCTACCAATGGAGGAAAGTAAATATAATATTCTTGCATTTAAAATCTCTACTAATGGAGAAAGTAAATATACAATAGATCTTTACTAATGGAGAAAACTAAATATTATAAATGGAGGAAACTAAATATTCAATTATAATATTCCTGCCTTCAAATATCTAAATTAAAAAAAAGTGTATTACTTTACATTATTTTGAACTTCCCTTTATTATTATCTAGATATTCTCATAATATTTCTTTTCAAATGAAATTAACATCTTAACATTATGCTCTCATAAACTTTCCTTTTTAATGTAATGTAATATAATAGAAAATACAAGAACATATTGGTAAATAAGAAGTTAAGAAATTAGATCGGTCTTGCATAAGAAATTAAGTAATAACTTGGTAAATAATTAATTACCTTTAATACTTTCATATAAAAAGCTAATTAATAGTATAAATATACACCTAAACTCTCTTAATTGTCTACTGCAATTTTTGTTGTCAACATTGTTCTTCTTTACTTTTTTGGTTGTTCATATTAAAAGTGTGTATATGAGTATGCGACTTTTTCCTTTATGTTATTTATCTTATTACGTTTGTTTGTATCCTAATGCAGGATCATATTAAAATCTTTGACAAGACAAGTTATTTGCTATTAGTGTTGATTGAGTTAAGACATGGATTAATAAGGACGAGGATTCATCAGTTAATCAGTTAAAATAATAGGTTGAGCAAGGTGATTTTCATGTACATTCAGTTGCGAATTGATTTATATGTTTATGCGTGTACATTATTAGTTTTGAATTGAAAAATGCTAACAGGGTAGCCCATGAGTTGGCTAGATTCCCTTGTTTAGTTAATTGCCAAAATTGTTTCACGTCACCTCCTACGTGTTTGTTGGAGGCACTTTCTTGTGATCTTTTGAGTTGAATGCATTGTTCAGAATTTCAAAAAAGAAAAAAGTTGATACACATGTATACAAGGTAAATCGAAAGTGGAGAATTCATCATGTCTTAAAAAACAAATTTTACCATTGTTTTTTAATGTTTAGATAGTTATTGCTCTAATTTTTATGAGAAAAGATTATATCTTTTAGTAAAATATATTTTATGTAATTCATACACGAAAATTCAAAGATAAAAATTGTATATTAAGAAATTTATAGTGTATGTATTTCGAAAATATCATGTTAAGATTTATTCGACTGAAGAATTTATTTAGTGTGTGCATTTTTAACAAAATTCAATAAGTCGGTGCATCTATAACAAAAGTCATACAAGAATAATAAATATTGAGAAGAGGTCATTAATTTTTTTTTTAAAGGAAGAGGTTGTTGTTTTTATTGTTATTTGTTTTAACAAAAAGAGATCATTATTAATAAAAAATTCTTCCAGCAACAAAAATGATGTTTGTTCATATTTTTTGATTTTTTTCTTACTCAGAGTAGATTTGGAGGTAGTGAAGATTTTAATAGCTCTGAAGGTATAATTGTAGTTTTTGATTGAACGATCTAGAACTTTATATATATATAATTCAAAACAAAACTTAATTTTATATTAGAAATATTATTTTATTTAAAAACGTATTTTATAGAATATTTTTTGAGAAAATTTAGAGATATTATTATAAAGTCGCTGCGAAGCGCGACTTAGTAAACTAGTTTACTAATAGAGAAAACATTTTCCCAAAATTTTGAATTATTAATATTAAATATTCGAAAATATCTTTATATTCTTTATTAATATATAAGATTCTCACTTTCAAATTTATCATATCTATACTATTATATAATAGCCGAAACATTGAAAATTTTGATTTTCGATCATTTATTATATTTAATAAATAATAAAATAATATAAAATATAGTAACTAGCTCATGAACTTTTAATGAAATTATATTAACTTTCATAAAAACGTCTAAAAATAAAAATTAGTATAATATATATTTCGATCATTAATATTGCATTTTTTAATTATATATCTTCTTAATATTTTTTTAATTATATATCTTCTGAATATTATATATCTTTCAATTATTAATACATTATAAAAAATATCAAACACTATATCTTCTTAATTAAAATGTCAATTACACTAGATTATATATATTTTTATTATTAATACAAAAAAATATATAAAAATATTTTTACTATAAAAGAAATATTATGTAATATTAAAAAAATCCGTGCTTAGGGTTATAAGCTAGTGATAATTATTTGTGAAGCGGAAAAATAGAATATTTTGATAATAGGAATTCACATAAATATACGCGAATCTCTTTTATTAATTATTATATCAATCAATAAAAAAAACAAATTGCATTATGTTAATTTTTATGAATTTTTTTTATGATTACGTGTTATTTGTCTAATTTTATTACCAATCTCTGTTTTGCCTCCTCCTCTGATCACTTGTACATATAACCTCAATTCATCTCTCTCTCTCTCTCTCTCTCCGATATAGTAATCTCATCTTTCTGACTTTGACAGCAATTATCACATCTCTAATACATTCGTTAACTCACTCCGCGATTCATTTACACACTCTTCAGTTTTGCGTGTGCAGGATTTCCAAACTTCGGTAAGTATTGTTGATTTTTCATATTTCTAAATGTTTTATGATGAATTATATATGTGTCAAGTATCAGCAATTCTCTTAATCATAAATATATAAATAAATCTTATTGTAAAGTATTGCAATCTGCAACTTTGATTTTTATCCAACCATAATCTAGATTTAAGAATTAAGTTGTGTAATGCCCCAAGCTAAAGGCCTGATCTGAAAATGATAGCTAATTTGTTTCGCGATAGTAACAGTAGACGTATTACAATATGGGATGCTAGGATCACCCCATGTCCCTACCTAATTGGATCAAACACATTTCGTAAATGTCCTTGTTGAGTCCACTAGCAAACCCTTGAAGGTGTGCATAAACACTTCTTGCCGATACTGGGTCAAAATTTTAATTAATTTAAGGTTTAGCCTAGCGGATTGCCCTCGAGGGTTCAAGCCTCGATGAAGGCATGATTAGTATTCAAAATTCTATAATTGATCATATCCAAAATTATAAATAACAATCCCTAATCGAAAACCTAGGTCTATCCCAAATTGAAAAGAAGCCAGAGTCTGCTAGCCCAAAAGCAACCAATAAATCATGATCTTTAAGTGGCATGTCCTGGTATTTGTGGATTGTATAAATTGGATTCATTTTGAGCGTGCACAATTAAAATTAGTGCAAAACGGCAAATGTCAGCACTGGTTGCTAGTAAATAGGTGGTTCTTCATGTGTTTCTCTTTTGTAATGGTATGAGGCTTGTGATGCAGATTGTTTAATATGTATCTATTTCCTGTTGTTACTTAAGAGTAAACTTAACTGTTATTTTTAGTGATATTTAATCATATTCTGGAGATTCTTAGATATTTTCAAGTTTATGTAGTAGTGTATCAACAGGAGTTAATTCTTATACTCAATTTATTGTAGTTGATTGGCATCAAAGTAAATATTGATTACGAGGAGTGACCTTATTATTCTTACTTCTAGAGTTCTCTCCTTTACTACGAGATGTAGTCTTTAAATTAAATATAAATAAAGAAGCTTCTTGAATAAAAAAGTATTGAGTTTTAAATTTATTTTCCAATTTTATGGGTTGCGGTCTAACATATTTCTCCCTTGCTATCAGGAAATTTAGGGTTAGTGACTCAGTGGTGAACCAAACTCTTATCCACCCGATCTTATCTTTTTATTGTTTTCCTTTTATTCAATGTTCTACATTAACTCACCTAACTAGTTCTTGTTTTTCATGTGTAGTTGGCAGTCAGCAGGAAATGGAAGCCAAAATATTGTTACGAGGTTCCAGTTACTATATATTGGCCGTGCTTGCTGCTTTGTGAAATATGGAGGAAAATTTACTTGAATTTTCGTAAACAACATATTTTTTTCAGGGACTGATACCACACTCTTCAATGTTTGACCACCGACGATCTCATCGTCCAAGCATATCTTACAGACCAATAAGGCCATCCGATTTAGAGGTTATTGAGAAAATACATGCTGAATTATTTCCCATAAGGTTGGAGAATCCAAACATGCTATTTTATTACATTAGCGGCAGTAGAATCATGTGTGAAGACCTTTATCAGAAACAGTTTTATTTATTGCTAGGTATGAGTCTGAGTTTTTTCTCAATGTCGTTCATGGTCGTGATATAGTGTCGTGGGGAGCTGTTGACCGGAATCGGCATAATGGTAAGAGCGATGAACTTATCGGATTTGTCACCGCAAGGATTAATATGGCAAGAGAAAGTGAGGTGAGTCTGTAGCCTTCTCAGGTGTAATATCCTGTGAACTTGATAAAGTATTTATCTTTTATTGAAGGAAAACATAGTTTGAGAAACGCTTTTTAACAATATTCTCTTTGCCACTTTATCTCTGAGTGATGAAGCTTTTAACTTTCAGGCCAGGTTTAAATATCTCATTTTAGTGTTTTACAAAATCTCACAGTGCTCTAATTTTTTTTAAGATTTAGCATAAGAAATTCGTAGGTATAGTTTAGTTATTGAATTTCTTTGTAAATTGTGTGTGTGTGTGTGTGTGTGTGTGTGTGCGCGTTTCATTTCAAGTGCAGCATGTTGAAATTCAACATTCTAAAAATGAATCAACCGGTATAAAAAGGTTTTTATTCTAGTTAGCATTGCAACAAACCCACATTATTGAAAGATATATTAGTTTGTGAATACATGGTATATAATACATGGTTTAAAATCTATGAGTTTAATATTTTTTGCATGCCAACTTTATTCATCTTAATTACCATAATATTTGTCTTGCAGGTAGAAGAATTTCTAAGATTTGAGACACCACGAGCGGACGAAAAACTAATTTATATATTGACACTTGGAGTAGTAGATTCTTATAGAAATCATGGCATAGGTTATCTTTTTTCTCTTTACTCCAGTTTTTTTGTTGCATGGTTTCGACATTCCTACAAAATTTACAATAATTGGTCTGCCATGACTTTCAGCTACTTCGCTGATTCGAGAGGTCATCAAATATGCTTCAAATATCCCAACTTGCCAGGCAGTTTACCTGCATGTCATTTCCTACAATAACTCTGCAATCCACTTGTACAAAAAAATGTCCTTTCAGTGTGTGCGGAGGTTGCATGCCTTTTATTTCATCAATGGGCAGCATTATGATTCATACTTGTTCATTTACTATGTAAATGGTGGTCGATCTCCTTGCTCACCTTTGTAAGTGTGCCTCTTTCTTAATCTGTTTGTCCAGTCTTACCTTAGAAAAATGCCGCAAATTCTAAGCTTACTAGCATATGAGAATGCCATATGTTGACAGAAACAAAGGATTAAATATGCAGTGAAGTAATTTTTTGTTCGTTTACAGTAGAACTTCAGTACTTGGTTTTGTTTAATGATGTCCTTTTAACGGAGATGGAGTCAATTGATAACTGACGTCTTTGTTATAAAGAACCTTGATAGAAATATATGATTTCACTATTGCAAAATATAACTTCTAGAGAGCTTTCGCGGTGTGCTAAACTTACAGAACATGGGATGCTTTCCTAAGACCACATTTTGCTTGCTTATTCTAGGTTGAACACCTCTGGTAGCTAATTGCACCTCCAATTTACAGATTGTGTTAAGATTTTGTGAAGATTATATTGCCAAATTCTACCACTTTTTTCAGGTGTGAAGTACTCAATGTCCAGAGTATGCCTCTCACCACCCTGAACTTTTCCCATCTAGTGATTCAGGACGACCCTTTAAAAGGACTAGAGAGTCTTGGGTTAAAATTTTTAATAGGCTTTGGAACCCCGATAATTAAAAGATTCTAGAATAGTCTATTTATTATAGTAGGTAAATATTTTATATTTGAAATAGGAAATTTATCTTTTTAGGGTCATGTTTCAATTAGGTAAGGTTATTTATGCTTATTTTAACTAAGATTCGTTTTTGTAACTCAAGTCGATTATTGAAATTGAATTATATTGAGTTCTGTTACTTCTCCTTTGCGTGAGAATTTCTATTTGGGTTAGTCACGATACCCTATTATCTAAACCCTTGCCCTCCCCATCAGCAAGTAGTATTTTATAATTTAGTCTTTATATCTGTCAAAAGATACAGTTCAGTTATATTTTTTTGAAGTTAGGACGAGACGGATACATGAACAACTTGGAACATGCTGCAAAGATACGTTACTGTTAGGAATTTGTAAATTATGTAATTAAAGGCAGGCACAAGAAAAACAATGAGAACCGCAGATCTTAATTTTATTTGTCATTGCTCAATATTTACCTCAATAGCATTATTATATTTTGTATTATATGCTTGTATCCCAAAATGAAAGGTATCTTGATAGGTACATAGAATTTGAAGACGCAAGTGAAAGACAATTGTCTGATGCTATGTTTGTTTTAACATTAAATAGAGTATGAAACTAGATGAATTTAGATGCCTGGTCACTTTTCTGTTCTGCAGAGAGCTTGCCACACTTTTGGTGGCTTATATAAGAAGTGGTTTTAGATCAGCAGCATCCCGACTATGGTGCAAAAAAGAGAATGAGGTCCCCAGGTGGATGAAATGTAAAGAAAGCAGCAGCTGCCTTGTTCCAATGACACAGAATAAAAGAATGTTGACGACTACCGCTACTGGGTGTTAGTTTGCCTAATCTCTTAATTATCTTGATTTTGTTGTAGAAAAGTTCAATTTGTATCTTCTACTTGGTGGTTTTTGTCTTTTGGTTCTTTGCTTAATATCTTCTGTAAGCCTTTTATGACCTTTTCTCCTTCTGTTCATATATTTTACATACGGTTCTTCATTTTCTTCATCTCCTAAAGTCCAAATGATGTGTTCGACAAAAAAAAAGGAGTCCAAATGATGCGTGCTGATGAGAATTTGGAATTTTCCTCATCTCCTAATTTGAAATCTAGAGTAAGGTAAGCCTGACAAAAACTTCAAGGTTGTTACTGCTATAACTGATAATGATAAATCAGGAAATATATAGTCTGGGTAAAGATTGAGTTGACGAAAAGATGAAGCAGGAAATCAGAAAGAAACAGTTATATAATTATGATCAGTACCAATATTTATGATTATTGTAGATTCTAATTAGATCATGAGGACATGTAACCTGTTAACGCCATTCACACAAATTAAAGAAACTAATTTCTTATAGTGGATGTTCTTATAAACTTGTGCTAAGCGTATTGGGAACCAAATAATTCAGTTAGTAAAAATTTGGAACAGGAGGGCGATTGATTTGATAGTTTAGAATTCTTGACAGTAGCAAATTTTATTTTCTTTCGGAGAATAGGAGCAGGACTGTGTTTAATAGGACTAGTACTAGATACGGCTTACAAGAAAACGCCACAACCATTTAGTTGGTTTTGGCAAGAACAGGACTGTTGGCAACAACGTGACTGTTAGCAATGTTCATGGTAGCCATTAGAGTGTCAATTTTAACCAAAGAAGCATTAGCAGCAGACTCTTCCTTGAGTTGATACTCAATTGTGGCTTTTGTGATGCAGCTCTTTTCATCTTTTTCTATGATCTCAAACCGAATAACATATCGTTCAAATCCCATTTCAAGATAGCCTCCTACAACTAAAGCTTCTTTTATCCTTTTCTCATCGTCGATCTTAATAACTTTCTCCTTGAAGGACGGAAATGCGACACCTGCATCAAAGACAAAAATTATTACTAGATTTCTTTAATACTATAAGGTTGCGGGGAAGGACTTGTATCATATTGAAAACCTCGGAATTATCCTTTTCCCTATTAAGATATACTACAAGAACTTCTTTATATCACGGTTACTCCACTACAGCATCTAATTTTTTCGAAAAAGCTGGATATAGAGTAGAAGGATTTATACCTGGTCGAAAAACGATATGAAATACGGAACCAAGAAAACCATCACCTTCCACAAGTTCAAGCTTTTCAAGAACATCAGCGAAGCCTTTCTCAGTAACAGCAGCTAGCTGCTTAGAACGATACACCTCCCATACTGCGCTTGCCGGAGCACTCACCTCTAGTTCACCACTAAGAGTTCCAAACATCTTTGCTTCTGTAAGAACAGTTGATATATGTTTACTATTCTGTAGATGCAGAGTGTGTGTGCGTGTATATATTCATGTCTAAGCACACTATATTATACATAAGGGGAGGCATGAGATTTGTTTTTGTTGGTCCAGACGGCTAGCTGGTGGAAAATTCGTTTTAGTAGGAGGATTTTGAATTCTAAGACACAAGGCTGGCTGATGGAGCATTCGTTGTAGTTGTAGTTTTTTGACTCCCAAGTCCCAACCCACAATTTGATCACTGCAATCCTATTTTAGAATAATTGTCCACTTAATTTTTGGGCATGTATTTTAAAGTGTATTAATCAGGTATTTTTTTAAAAATTTTAAAATTATTATTTGAATTAGTATGGAGAAAACTGAAAATTAAAAAAAAAATTGTGTAATTATGTGATCAGTAAACTTTTGAATACTTGTGCACTAGTCAAACTAGATTATTAGAGTAGTATTTTAAAATGGAGGAAGTTGTTTATTTGCTTTCATTGACGCGTGGATGGGGGTAGGTTTAATTATTAAACATCGTATTATAATTATAATTACTAGCTTTATACCGTGCAATTCATGAGAAGTTTTATAAATTATTTATATAAATATATATCTCAAATTTTATTTATTTATCCAAATTTTTGTTTATTTTTAATCGTATATTAAAGTAAATATAGTCTACTAATTTTTAATTTTTAATTTTTAAAAATGTTTGTTCTCGCCAGTAATCGAACCTTAAACCTATTATTTAATAATATTGTTTCTAAAATGACTATTATACCCCTGACAACCAAACCATAAAAACTCCATTGTGCTAATTATATATAGAAAGAATATAATTCGAAAAATATTTTGACATGTTACTTTTTCAAAAAAAGATTTTTGCAATTGTAGTTGAGCCTTGTTATCGAATAGGCTTACTCTGTTAAGGAGTTTATTTTTTGTTTGCCTTAAATATTCTGCATCTTTAGATTTTTCTTTAAACAGTTTTTACATAATAGAAATTCCCAACTTAAAGCTGTACTTGAAGCATTGTTTGTATACGTTTATTAAAAGTTTGAAACAAGAGAAAATTTGATACTGATCATCTTCCAGACCAGCTAACAAAGTTACAATAATAATGCAACCACCATTTGGATCTTGCATGTGTAAAAGCCTGATAACAACTTGGAAGAAGATTCAAATAAAAGGGAGTCATGGCAATTTAGTTGGTTTTGGCAAGAACGTGACTGTTAGCAATGTTCATGATAGCTATTAGACTGTCAATTGAAACCAAAGATGCATTAGCAGCATACTCTTCCTTGAGTTGATACTCAATTGTTGCTTTTGTAATGCAGCTCTTTTCATCTTTTTCTATGATCTGCAACTGAACAAAGTAGCGATCAAATCCCATTTCAAGATAACCTCCTTCCACAACTAAAGTCTCTTTTATCCTTTTCTCGTTGTCGATCGTGATAAACTTCTCCTTGTAGGAAGCAAATGGCAATACACCTGCATTATATGTTTAAGTTCATTTAGTGACTTTTCAGACCTTACACTCTATTGACTTTAGAATTCTTCAGACTTCTTGAGTTCGTTTAGTGATGGTTTCATTTCATGGATTTAAAGTAGAAGTGCAAATACCTGGTCGAAAAACGAGATTAAGAACGGTACCAACAGAACCATCACCTTCGGCAACCTCAATTTTTTCAACAACATCAACGAACCCTTTCTCGACAACAGCAGCTAGCTGAAGAGAACCATACACTTCCCATACTGCGCTTGCCGGTGCATTCACCTCTACTTCACCACTGAGAGTTCCAAACATCTTTGCTTCTGTTTCAATTCTTGATATGTGTTTACTATTGTGTAGATGAAGTGCGTGTTTGCACACACTGTATTATTTATATGGGGAGGCAAAACCCTTGAGATATTGTAAATAACGAAGGACAAAGGAGTGAAAGCTTGGAATATCAAGAAAAGGTCCACACAAGATTCGTTTGTATTACTCTATTGAAGGAAGGTGCAGACGGCTAGCTGATGGAGCATTGCTTTTTTATACCAAGACAAATGAATCATTGCAATGTAGTTATTTGTTTTCATTGCCACGAGAATCAGACGTGTGTTTATAATTATTCAAAGTACTTGGAACATGTAGCCAATGGTACTAGAAGCATAGTTAAATGACAAGTAGCGACATAGATGTTCATTCAATGTTTTTTGTTTGGAATATTTCTTTAGTTTGATAGTTTAAAACTCGCGATAGTAGCATTTCTATTTTCTTTACTTTATAGAAAAACATGATTGCATCTATTAGGACTCAGGTACTAGATACGGACTTTTATTATAAGACCATGATCGTTGTCTTTGAGAGATCAGTTAACGACGTTACAATATAACGCAACAACCATTTAGTTGGTCTTGGCGGACTTTTATTAAACTTTGAAACATGAAACCCTTTGATACCGATCATAGTTAGCAAAGTTACAATATAATGTGACGACCATTTAGTTGGTTTTGGTAAGAACGAGACCGTTAGCAATGTTTAAGGTAGCCATTAGAGCATCAATTGAAAAATCACCCCTTAGGCCTTCAGAAGACGATGTTAAAATCTGGTGTTATAGGACGAGCATAGAAGCTGGTTTTTGCTTTAAACAAGCATTGAGCGGAACCTTTCTTCATGGTTTAAGTTTTGTGAGCACATTAGAAAATGAGAATGCTAGTCTGCAAAAATCTTTAAAGAAATGCGGAAGAGTCTATTACTTACTACATAGATCAACTGAGCAAGATAGAGAAGAAGATATCTGAAGGCGATGACTTAAGGCGAAACAAAATCGCATTTAGGGCATGCTTGATAGGCCTCTTCCAGAGCCGAGAAAGAGAGTGAAGCCTATGCATAAACTCGTTTTTTCCTAATTGCTGAGACAACGACAAAGGAAGAGCGAGGCCTGTTGGGGTATAGAGGCGACGACTCTAGGAGAGCGAGGCTTGTTGTGATATAATAGTTACCCCCAATTTATTGCAATAAATTCTCTCTGAAAAGGAAACTAATTCTTCTTCTTTTAAAAATAACATCACCCCTGAGGGTCTTCAAACCATATTGCCTCGAAGTGCCTTAAAAACAAAATCACCCCGAAAGGTCTTCAGAATACGATTAACCTGAACTTATTAGTCTTCAAAATAGATGAAACCGGTCTTCATGCATTCACACTTATAAAATACGTATACCCTGATGTTTTTATTGTTCGTTTATAAAAAAATTCTGAGCACTCCAAGCAATATGCATTCCAAGGAAAGTATGCTTTCCACAAGGAAGTCATATTCCTATGCACTTTCTCCATAAGAGGGATGAATCTTCTCTCCATAAGAGGGAGGACTCTTTTCACCTTAAGAAGGTGGACTCTCTTCACCTTAAGAGGGAGGACTCTTCTCACCTATAAGAGGGTGGACTCTTCTCTACATAAGAGGGAGGACTCTCTTCTTGGTGAACTTCCCGGAAGTACAGGTAAGCACCCCGGAAGTACGGGTTTACCAAGGTTCTCTCCATAAGAGGGATGACTCTTCTTTTCATAAAAGGGAGCACTCTCTTCACTTATAAGAGGGTGGACTCTCTTCAGCTTAAAAGGGTGGACTCTCTTCACCTATAAGAGGGTGGACTCTTCTCTCCATAAGAGGGAAGACTCTCTTCACCTTAAGAGGGTGGACTCTCTTCACCTATAATATCCGAGAACGGACCCCCCTAATAGGTTGACATCCGTAAAAGAAATCCAAGACGGACCCTCATAACAGGAGGACATCCATAAAAGAAATCCAAGACGGACCCTCTTAACAGGAGGACATCCATAAAAGCAATCCACGCATATAATATTTTGCAAATCCAAATTACGAGCAAATACAATCATAAATCTAAGAACTTGCAATACAAATGAATATATGATCCAAATAAATACAAGATCAGAAAGAACCTGGAGAAAACATCTCACACAGAAACATCACACTTAAAGACATATGTTGAAGATGTGCATGTTGTTGACGATTCCTAGCAGGCGATGCTTCTTGAAGGGCGATTAGCCAGCGACGCTTCTTAAAGGGGAGCATTACCTAATAGGGCCTTCAAAATAAGACCACCCTTAAAAAGAATGGACATCTTCCAAAGCAATTCACACGACCCTCCTAACTAGGAGGACATCCACCAAAGTAATTCAACACAGCCCTCCTAACCAGGAGGACATCCACTAAAGCAATCCAAGCATGTAATATTTTTGAAAAACCAAATTTCAAGCAGGTACAATCACATATCTAAGTACGTGCAATGCTACGAATGAAAATAAATTCAAGATCAGAATGAACCTGGATGGAGTATCCCACATAAAGGTATCTAACCTTTATCTAACTTAGAGGAAGATGTTGAAGATGCTATTGACTTTCCCAGCGAATGATGCATGTTGTCAATACCAAGTCGAGGCTTCTCTTTGATGGGTAGATGACGTTCTTTTATCTTCAACCAAATCTGCTAATCTTTTCTTGACAATGTTCCATTCACTTCTCCCTCTTAACTGTCTCCACGCGAATAACCATGTTTTTTATCATGTCTTCAATACAGGAGATCTAGTTCAAAAGCCTTGTGTTGCTCTTGATTGAGCGTGGTAGCCATCCTTCGATTTGGATTTCTTGGTGGAAGCAACGACCGGTTGATCCCTGGAGTGTCCCCTTTTATGGTGGCTAGCCCTTATCCATGGTTGGAGGTGTCGCCCTCTTTTAGATCTCAATTGATCTGTTTCCTGATAAGTCTCCATTTTTCTACGAGGGCCTTCTGGTGTCACCAGCCTAGAGCGTCTCCCGCCTTGATCTCTTCCAAGCCGTGGAGTTGGGTTTGCCTGATTTGGCGTGGTAGCCTCCCTCAGATCTGGTTGTCTTGGTGGTGGTGGAGGCATATGCGTCGTGGGAACAAAAACCTCCTCCATGTGATTACCATCATCAGCTTGTTATTCAGTATGTTGCGACATCCTTCCTCCAGGGATGTCAAAAAGCTCCTCCTTCTAGCGCTAATTGTTAACGGAGGAATTTGGTGAAAACAAATTCGGGGAGGGTTGCTAGAATTGTGGTGGTGGTTGATGAAGGCGAACGGCGTAGGACGTGAGGGTTAGGGTTTGTGATTTGGGGGAGGCTGAGATTGTATGTGAGATTTTGTTCGCAATTAAGATCGAATATTGAATTCTCTCTTTCTCGCAAGCTTGCATCGTACCATACAATGTGCCTATGTACCCTATTTATAGGGATCAATCCAAACGTAGTTCTTGGGGAACAAGTAACCGAGATGGGCTAGACTTCCTTATTTATGGAGGCCCATAAAATTGGGTCCACCACCTTTAGTGAATCATTGTAGGCTTATTAACCCAACAATTTTCTCGAAGTGTGGCGTTCAAGTCATTGACCCGAGATTATCGAAGTCAACGCTCTCCTGGATCCACAGAGAAATATAGTTAATCAGAGGGCTAGCCTTTTGATCACTAAGGGGTGACGCCCTTCGACCCCCCTAGTGGGGGATGCCCACTAGCCTAGGTGAGGTCGAATCCTCCTCCATAACTGCGATAATTAATATAAAAATAGATGATTTGGGCATGACCCTTAAACTTTCATGATTCTCCAAATAGCTGCAAGGGGAGGCTTCCCCTTTCCAAAGATACAAGCGAGGCACTTCAAATGAGGCGAGCCAATTGTTTGTGAAATCACCTCCTGTTATTTATGCTCTGGAATGATTATTGCTAATAAAAATAGGCGAGGCACAAAGATGAGGCCTCCCGTCTCTTTTAGGCTAGCCCTTTTAAGTACGGCACGTATATTCATGCTTGGGTCTTCACCTTCATGGTATATAATTAAGGCATATAATCCTCTACTAGGCTAAACCCATGAACACATGCAAGATGTTGTAGTTGGGGAGGCTCCCCCTCTTTTTCCAAAAATATAGGTGAGGCTCCTTCAGGAGGCGAGGCGGTTTTGCTTATGAGAACACACCATCAATCAGTTGTGCTCCAGAACGATCGTTGCAAATAACAAAATAGACGAGGCACCGAAATGAGGCCTCCCCCCATCTGTAGGCTAGCCCATTTAGGCGAGGCACATAAATGATGTCTCCCCTCATCTATAGGCTAGCCTATTTAAGCGAGACTCTGAAATGTGGCTCTTCTTGTTTATACACTAGGCCCATAGATTCCCCTATAAAAGCCCCTCATTTCTTCATTATAGGAGACACCGCATAGAGAGGTGGTCTATTAAACAATTAGGGCTAGGCCCATCAACGGAAAGGGCGAGGTTGTAGAACGGGCGATGCAATTTATGCACATAAGACTACCTCTTTAGTAGTTAGTCCGTGGGTGACGCCTCCAGCAAATATGGGCTAGGTCCATTAGACATATCTTTCCTGCTTGTTCAAGACTTGTAGACTGGGTCGTCCTCCTCCGGCCCAACAAAGGGCGACGCCTCCGTGTAAGGCGAGGCTGATTTTTGGGCGTAACAAAGTGCAACAACCTCAAAGCCTCGTAAGATCTTTGAAGATTCAATCATACAGAGTACAATACAGACCTTTTTTTTAAAAGTTTTGGTAAGAAGATGATTAAAAATTTAAGGCATAATCTTCTCTGTTTCATACTTTCTTTTTCTTGTGACTTGGCTTTACTGATTCAGCTCTTTTCATATTTTTTTCCCATTCTATTTTCTCAATGTATACGGCACAATTAGAAAAATATTTCTTGTTATAGTTGCAAAAGCCTACGGTGAATTTATCGTAAGTGATTCTTATTTTTACTTAAGGTCCCTAAAGCTTTGGGGTCGGTTGCACATCTTGCACCCCCTAGGGAGTATCTGAGAAGTAGAAACAATCATATCTAGTTTAACTACCAGCAAAATTATCACCAGCCTTATATCATAACCTTAATCATTTATATAATATCAGTGAGCCCTTCTCAATGACAGCAGCTAGCTCAATAGTTTCATACACTTCCTACACTAAGCTTGTGCAAGGAATGGTGGCCCTCAATATGTGAAGTGGCAGTATAGTCGTAGAAAGAAAAATGATAAAATCATAACTCATCAGGGATAACAAAGTAATTCACAACAAAGATGGGTAGAAGGGTAATTTAACTAGAGGAAAGATGTTAGAAAATGGGAGGGAGCGTAGTAGGGCTATCTATCGAAACAGAAGTAAAGAGTGTCGTGTCTTAGGAGAGAGCATCCTCTCGAAAGTTGTGGGTTTATCGAGTCTGTTTATGTATTACAGTACCAACTACATTTCACCATTTCCATTAATATAAGTTTTGTGTTTTTTTGAGGTTTAGTTATCACTTACTACTTGTATAGTTGTGTGTGTTCAAATCCAGTGTTAGCAAATTGGTATCAGAGCATTGACGACCATGGGAGCACCTCCGAGCAATTATCGGATATAAGTTTTGGAATAGGCGGAGCAAATCGCCATGGCATTCCAAACTGCCACTCAAGAAATGCAGAAAACCCTAGTGGCTCAGCTCACAAAATTGCTAGAACAGACAACTCGAAGGATGGAAGAACGAATCGCACGATTGAGTGAAAAACATGAGGGATTTATGAATGCTTTAAAAGGGGAGCAAGAGAAGTTTCAAGAGGAGGTTCGATCTACGTTGACATCTATTAAAGTATTGGGTTCAAATCAAGGCGAGGGCTCGAATTCTACTATTGATTACGGATTGGGAAAAGGGCGTAGTGGAATAGGGGAAGAAGATGACCAAAATGGATCCGGGTCGGGTCGAGGAAGCGGGCATGGTTCGGGCCGAGGTGGCGGTAATGGGTCGGGTCGGGGCGGCCCAGAATTTGGGGGGCATTCTCAATATGGGTATTCGGGTGGATCACAGTGGAGGGCAAAAAAGTTGGATTTGCCAACGTTTACTGGAGAAACCCCAGATGGATGGATTTTAAGGGCTGAACGTTTCTTCCAATTTTATAGATTGACGGAAGAAGAAAAGTTAGAAGCAGCAATTATGGAAATGGATGGGGATGCACTTCTGTGGTTTCAATGGGAAAATGGAAGGAGGCCAATTCAAGGGTGGATGTAATTGAAACGGATATTAATGCAGCAATTTAGACTTACGTCGGCCGGTAGTTTACATGAACAATGGTTGAGCCATACACAAACTGAGACTGTGGTGGAGTACAGAAGAGGGTTTATTGAGCTTATGGCGCCATTAGTAGGGGTGCCAGGAGAGATAGCAAAAGGGCAGTATATCAATGGGTTGAAGGACGAAATCAAGGCAGAATTGAGATTGTTGGGCCCACGTAATTTGGATCATGCCATGGATTTATCAGTAAAAATTGAGGAGAAAATTTGTTGTGGGATGGAATCTCACAGTCGCAGCAAGGGGACAAGTTTCTCCTCAGAATCAAAAGGTACGTACGGTCCATTTACTCACATTTCAGCATCTCAAGTACACTACAGTCCATCGTCTTATCTCAGTGATCATAAGTCCACTAGTGGGTCGTATAGCAGTACAAGGTCCCCCACCGTAGTGTCTAGTCAGTCAGGTTCGGGGGTGAGTTCAAGAAATTCAAATCAAATTCCTATAGCGAAACCGGTGGGAGAAATACGAAGGTTGAGTGACAAGGAATGGCAGAGTCGTAGAGAGAGAGAAGAGAGAGAGAGAGAGAGAGAGAGAGAGAGAGAGAGAGAGAGAGAGAGAGAGAGAGAGAGAGAGAGAGGATTGTGTTTTAAGTGTGCTCGAAAATGGCAGGTGGGACATCGATGTAATCATAAGGAACTCAGTGTACTACTTTCACAGAGTGAAGAGGAAGAGGATGTGAGCCCACTTTTGAGCCCAAATACAGAAAATGGGGATGGGGGGGAT
This sequence comes from Heracleum sosnowskyi, assembly GCA_030848705.1. NCBI lineage: Eukaryota > Viridiplantae > Streptophyta > Magnoliopsida > Apiales > Apiaceae > Heracleum > Heracleum sosnowskyi. The sequence continues at coordinate 105,546,833 of CM061243.1, read as the reverse complement.
GAGCAATTACAGTCGGAAATATCGTTAAATTCGGTGGTGGGATTGACCTCCCAAAAAACGATAAAAATGTTGGGGCAAGTTAAGGGAGTCCAGGTGGTAGTGATGATTGATCCGGGGGCTACCCATAATTTTGTATCGGAAGATACAGTGGTCAAATTGGCGCTACCGGTAACACCAACAAAGGGTTTTGTAGTGGCTTTGGGGACAGGGGAGTCCGTTCGCGGAAGTGGAGTTTGTGTTATTCCCAAATGACCTAACAGAATTGTAGAAGGGGGGGGGGGGTTGAATACAATTCTTGATATTTTCTTCAAACTAAACACTTTATAAAATAAAACTGAACTGAATAAATAAAAACACAAGATATAAATAATTCAGTTGGATTGTTTGATGATCCAACTGAAGTGTTTTTATTGCGGAAATAATCTGTGATACAAAAGTACACAGCTGCTCAGTTACAAGGTTGTAGAGAAGAATTGCTCTCAAAAATAGCTAATACAATCTATTTGTTTTTCTTCTCTTCTTTCTAAAGTAACTGCTACACTTGGTTATATAATCCCAAGTTTACAATTCTACGTTTGGTTAAACTAAAGAATAATAGTAGTAACCATCAGTAGCTTGCTTTTCATTCCTTTTGTCCAATGGTCCTTGGAGATCTTTGCTTTTGTCTTCATGCTCATTATAATCATTTCCAAGAGCCTTATTAGAAATTGGAATGTTTCCTTATTTCCAGTATCCACTTTGATGGCTTCCAATGCAAAGTACACTTCCATATCTCCTTTTAGATCTGTTCAGTAAACTGTCACTATCACTTTGTCAACTGTTCAAAAAGCAACATTGATTCGTTGATAGCAAGGAGATGTGTTTCGTTGATAGCTTCATTCTTCATTCCGTTGATGGTGTTTCCCTCGTTTCGTTGATGGGTAAACTCCATACCGTTGACAGAGTAATCTTCATACCGTTGACATGTCTTCACTTAGTCAAAATTACAAGGCATAACATATTTACAATTAACCAACCTATTTTGCCTATCTAGTACTTAGTCAACATGACTTAGAAAACCTATCTAAAACATATAACAGAATGCCTATCATACTGTGAAGTATTGTACAATGTAATTGCTACAACACTCATTTCGTTGATGAGCTTCCTGTCAACGGAATGCTGCAAAGCATGCCATTTCGTTGACAGTTACAAAAATGACTTTACACAAATTCTACTAAGTGTTTTATGTTTATCATCAAGAACAACATATTCCTAACAATCTCCCCCAATTTATGACTGATAGAATAACAGCCATAAATCAAGAGACTTGATGATAACAAAAACACTCAGATACATCATAAATTACAAAAGTAGAATATGTATTAAGCTTCAAAATTTTATAGACAAGATATAAGACTTACAAGACTAATGCCCACAAATGCTCCTCTAGTCTGAGCAAATGTTTCATCTGTGATTTCTTTGTGGCATAGTCTTCTTCCCTTTCTTGGAGTTGTTTTCCTCAATCTGGACCTGTAGCCTTCTGTAGAAGATTTTCTCCTCTTCATCTTGATCACCAAGCTTGGATTGCATCAGCTTTAGAGTTTGATTAGATGCCTTCTCCAGCTGGTCTTCCATTCTGAAGAATCTTCTGCAATTGTCCTTGTCCTTAAACTCCATCATCCAATAAGGTTGAAGATGGATTTTCTTTCCTGTTGAGGGAACTCTAAGTATCCTGGGAAGAGCCTCAGGCTTGTTCCAGCTAGCCTTTATCTGACAGATTTTGGAGACCACCTCAGACTTGGCTGTTTTGGTGAAACCAAAGTCCTTTTTCAAGCATCTAAACACTGAGAGTAGTGTTTGATAGTCTTCTCCTAAAATTCTGTAGAGAGGCCACACTTGTTCTCTACCTCCCTTGAATATGAACACTAGTCTTTCAGGCAACTTTTGAGAAGCTGCAATTCCCCTTACTTCCACCAGGTTGTCTAAGTCAAGATGTAGACTGGATTCTTCCCTGATGTCAGCAATGTACATGCAGTCCTCTGGGTTTGCAGGGGGTTTTTGAGATTGTGGCTTTCTCACAAGAACAGGCTTTGCTTTGACAGACCTCTTCTTTGTCTTCATTGGTTGGTCCTTCTCTAACAGGAACTTTGGAAAGTAGGCTTCATCAAATTCAAAAGGTTCCTCTTTTGGCATGATTGGATGATCATGAAAATTGACAGGATGTGCAGGATCACAAGCCAACTTTCCCTCAATAGGTAGATCACCAGGAATTTGATGTGCACTTGTTGTGGAAGAGTCTTGAGCAGTTTCTTGAGAATCATCTTCATCAAAGTTCAGATTCCTCTTAGCTCTAGCCTTTGGCTGACTTGTTCTCTTCTTCTTTCCAGCTTCCTTAGCTTTATCATTGGCCTTTTCTTCCTGTAGGGCTTCTTCATCTTCAAGTGATTGAGCAACTGCAAGAGCTTGCATTGCTGCCCTTTCACTTTCTTCAGCTTTGGCCTTAGCAAAATTTGGGTGACCAACCCAAATGTAGATTTCCTTGCTATCCCTGTAGATGAGTGCCCTCTTGTTCCTTATGCTTGGATGATTGCTTTCTTTGCTCTCCTTGATCAGCTTCCCTAAGACTTTGAACTCATCTGGCTTTGGTGGAGGATAAGCTATCCTTTCTATGTTCTTGCCTTTGGGTTTTATGGGAGATACTGGAGATATCCCTCTTGCATCCACATTCCTCAAACATGAAGCTTGTCCTTTCTCATTCCTTGAATCTTGAAGGACTCCATGCTGAAGGGGTTCCATGACATAGGAACTCCTGAATTGTGGCTCCATTTGCACTGTCACCATTGCATTTGTTGATGGTGGTATTGAAGTAGCTTGTACAGATGATACCTTTTTAGTGTCAGCTAGCTTCTTGACCTTTGCTTCAATATTTGACCAGTGATCCTTGATTTGTTCTGCAAGTTTCATCCTCAAAGAGGCTTCCTGGATCAGGTCAATACTGTCCTTTTTCTTCTTTGCAAACTCCCCCATTGCTAATGGCTCTTCTGGTAAGGAGATGGCTGGGACCATAACCTTTGTGATCTGAATGTCTAGCTCCCTAGATTTCTCCCCCTTTTTGTTAGCATCAAGTGAGATGATAGGGAGCCCTTGAGCTGCCAGAAGCTGGGTGAGTAGCTGAGTTTGCTTCTCCTGCTCCTTTTGCATGTGACTAAGTGTAGCCTCAACTTTGTCCACTCTAGAGGAAAGAGTTTTCAAAGATGAAGACACTTCAGGTTCCTTGGTGAAAAACCTTGACATCCTGGAGACAGTGTGAAGAGGAAGCTTTTCATCTAGCCTCCTGTCAGTAGCAGCCCTAAGGTTGCTAATTGAGTCCTTGATTTCTGTAGCCTCAATCCTTGTCTGCAACATTTGTAGCCTTTGAATTTCCAGAGAATCCATGATGGCTTTGTAGAATTTCTTGTCCCTTGCTCCTGCAGACTCATGAGCTAGATATGCTTCATTGTACTGCCTTGTGATGGCAGCATCCAAATTGCATCTACCATGCATATCTTGAGAAAGCCAGTTTGGTGTAGGAGGCACCACGGAAGTCCCAGTCTGTGCAGTAGTGGCCACCTGTAGAATGTCACCAAAGCTATCCTCATTATCAGAAAAATCAAATTCTCCACTTGCTTCAGCCCCTGGAGGTAGATTGGTCAAGGCATCCTTTGCTCTTTGCATTGATGCAGTTGTGTGAATTAGTTGTAGTGACCTCTCTGCCTCCACATTGCCCTGTTGAGCCAAAACTTGATAGGCTGACACAGGATGAGTAAAGGTCTCAGGATCCAGGGAAATACTATCCAGAGTTTGTTGATAAACCTCTTGGAAAGTAAGTTCCCTTTCTCCCTCACTGACCTCCATTAACTCACTAGCAATGACTGCTTCCATCCTTATTACTCCTGTAGTCCCTTCTCTCTCTCCACTCTGTTCTTGCATCATGGGCTCCCCATGGCTCACACCTCTCACACCCTCACCTTCACCTTCTAAGGTGGAACTCTCAATCTCTCCTTTTGCCTGGCTGGAAGAAATAGCCAGCCTCTCACTCACATTCTCTCCTTTTGCCTGGCTGCAAGCCAGCCTCTCAGTTTCACTCCCTCTCAGTCCTAGAAGTGTCTCAACTACCACTAGATCATCTGCACTAGTTGTGGGAACAACTTGATTTTCAATTAAAGGTGCAGAGTGAACTATCAACGGAATGGTAGTTTGAACTGTCAACGGTATGGATACCGTTGATGGAGAAACACTTGTCAACGAAATAGACTGTTTCGTTGATGAAGTCAAGAAAGCACTTTGAGAATGAGAAATTACAGTAGAGTCTGTGGTGATTGATTTTAAAGATTGGTCCACAGATCCCCTTGCAACTTCAGGAAAAATTGGTTGATGGCCCAACAAATCACTTAACAAGTGATGGCCACCAGCTTCAGAGTGGGGCTTCTCCAAGATTAGAGTTGGAGAATCAGGAATAGATGTATGGATCATGTCCACATCTAAAGATTGAGTTGGTGAATTTGATGGAGATAATTCAAGATTGATGTTTAGAGAATGGGACTGTAACCCCAGAGAAATGATAGGGGTTACATCAAACTGAATTTGAGAAACTGGAAGTGTTGCTTCCAGTGTGTGTGCACCCTGTGTACCCTTGGACTTTTGCTTCACTCTCCTTTGGTATTGGGAAAATGTAGACTGTGGGCTTGAAGTGTCCCTTACCCTTTTGGACTGTGCTCTAGGAGGAGAGCTTGTTTCAATAATCACATCCTTTTGGGAGGATGCAATTAGACTTGTGTTTAAATCCATGTTACTCATTGTGCCTTGTTGGGAAGACACAATGGGGCTTGGCTGGTACACACTAACCTGTCCTTCCTTATCCTTGGGGTTTCTTTGATGTTCACCCCTTCCCTCACCTCTCACAACTCCAGACTCACTCCCCTTAGGTTGTGTGGTAGTTTTTACAACAGGTGCCTTTTGAGAAGCACCTGAGGTTGGCTTGGAGGATTTCTTTGATTTTGGTTTTGTTGCTAGGGCAGGAGCCTGTTGGGTCACAGCTACAGACTCCATAGCAACATTGGAAGGTAAACCAGTAGAGGTGTTAGCTACACTAACAGGGATAGTAGTAGTTACCTCAATGATTGGCAGATACACCACTGGAACATCACCATTGTGGTTCAGCCTCAGTATGTCTGTCAATACTCTCTTTTCTTGCACAAAGCACTCAAACCTGGCATTAGGGTTAGAGATAACTAATGGTGCTGGACTAACATGGTTAGCCAACATCATCAGAAACCTAGCATAATAGATATTTTTCTTCCTATTTGCTTTGTCACCCAACTTAGCACCAATTTCATACATAAGTTGGGTGCTAAAGTTGTGATATCTATCATTTAGAAGCATGGTTAGGAGAATTAACATAGAGTTAGTTAATGCATCAAAATTACTAATCTTTCCAGAAAAGACCTTAATGAATGCATCAGCTAAATAACTGTATTCCCTAACCAAACCTCTCCTAATTATTCTACCCAGATTATCAGTAGGCAAAGAGTAGTTTATAGAATTTAGCATGGTAGTTATTTCAGTGTTAGTAGGCAAAACATCACAGTTATTATCAGGAATATGTAAACATGCTTGCAAAACATCAGAATTAACTATGTACTCATTACCTTGAAGAGTGAATTGTAGTGTGCAGTTTGTTCCACTATACTCACATGAGGTCCAAATTTCCTCGATTATCTCATTGTAGAGTGGTGTAGAGTGAAACATTGCATAGCTCAACTTGCAATTCTTCATGAAATCCATCATTTTGAAGAACAGTCTGTTCGGGTTTTCCTTGACAACAAAAGGGATGGAGTTGTTCTTCTCATAGATGAACCCTCCAGCAGACATAAGCTTGACTATAGGTGCCATTGTTGATTAAAGGAAAGCTTCGAACTGAATTGCTTGTTAGAGAGAAGAAGAGAGAAAAAGCCTTTGGAATTTTTGAGAACAGGTAAAAAGAAATAATGAAAATAAAATTTCTTAAATACTCCCCCAAAAATTCTCAGAAAATGAATCCAATAATAAATGTAAATTACTGGATTGGCTTAAAAAAAATATAACCGTTACTTTTAAAGTATTACCATGATTTATACTTACAGGGGTGTATGCATAGATCGTGGTAAAAGACGTGTCAAATTACAACGGTTCAGATTAAAAGCGCTAAATCAACGAATCAGGATTGGGCGGTTAAAGTCCCGTCTTATTTCGTTGATAAAGCTGCGTTTCGTTGATATAAAAGAACTATCAACGAAATACCCAGAAAACTGCTAAGACTGTCAACGAAATGGTTCGTTTCGTTGACATAGTAATTTTGACTTAGACAAAATTTCACTTTTTCCTAAGAAAATTAATTCACAGAAAAACATAGCAAGTTTCTGGCTGCATTTTAACTTGCAAATATCTCAAAAATAATTAAGAGAAATTTAGCATACCTAGCTCACTTACTAATCTTGAGAATGTTGATTCATCAAGTGGCTTGGTAAAGATGTCTGCAAGTTGTTGTTCACTTGGAACAAAATGTAACTCCACAGTACCATTCATAACATGTTCTCTAATGAAATGGTACTTGATGTCAATGTGCTTGGTCCTTGAATGCTGCACTGGATTTTCAGTAATGGCAATGGCACTAGTGTTGTCACAGAAAATAGGAATTTTCTCAACTCTTAATCCATAATCAAGAAGTTGATTTTTCATCCATAAAATCTGTGCACAACAACTTCCAGCTGCAATATACTCAGCCTCAGCTGTGGAGGTAGAAACTGAGTTTTGTTTCTTGCTGAACCATGACACAAGCTTGTTTCCTAGGAATTGACAGGTTCCAGTTGTACTTTTCCTGTCAATTTTACATCCTGCAAAATCTGCATCTGAATAACCAATTAGTTCAAAACCAGATTCTCTAGGATACCAAATGCCAAGGTTTGGTGTTCCTTTGAGATATCTGAAAAATTCTTTTAATAGCAACTAAATGGGATTCTCTAGGATCAGCCTGAAATCTAGCACATAGACATGTAGCAAACATAATATCAGGTCTACTAGCTGTTAAATATAAAAGTGAGCCTACCATGCCTCTGTAACTTGAAATGTCCACAGATTTTTCCTTAGTATTCAATTCAAGTTTGGTGGCAGTAGGCATGGGAGTTTTGGCAGTAGAGCATTCCATTAGGTTAAATTTCTTTAATAAATCATGAATGTATTTTGTTTGACTAATGAAAATGCCTTCATTAACTTGATTTACTTGAAGACCAAGAAAGTAAGTTAATTCTCCCATCATGCTCATTTCATATTTACTTTGCATAAGCTTGGCAAACTTTTGACAAAGTTTCACATCTGTAGACCCAAAGATTATATCATCTACATAAATTTGAACAAGTAAAGTAGAGCCATTTACAACCCTGTGAAAAAGAGTTTTATCTACAGTACCTCTAGTGAAATGATTCTCAAGGAGGAACTGTGAGAGTGTGTCATACCAGGCTCTAGGTGCTTGTTTCAAACCATAGAGTGCTTTGAGAAGGAAGTACACATAGTCTGGAAAATCATCATCTTCAAAACCAGGAGGTTGACTTACATACACCTCCTCTTCCAATTCCCCATTCAGAAAAGCACTCTTCACATCCATTTGATAGACTTTGAAATTGGCATGGGCTGCATAGGCTAGGAAAATCCTTATTGCTTCTAGTCTTGCAACAGGAGCAAAGGTTTCATCAAAATCAATTCCCTCTTCCTGTGAGTAGCCTTTTGCAACCAGTCTAGCTTTGTTCCTTGTGACTATGCCATTTTCATCCATCTTGTTTCTGAACACCCACTTTGTGCCTATAACACTCCTGTCATTAGGCCTGGGCACCAGCTTCCAAACATTGTTTCTCTCAAATTGGTTTAGCTCTTCTTGCATGGCTAAAACCCAATCTGGATCTAGAAGTGCATCCTCAACTTTCTTTGGCTCATCTTGAGACAGAAAGCTACTATATAGACATTCTTCTTGAGTTGCTCTTCTAGTTTGGACTTTTGAAGAAACATCCCCTATAATAAGTTCAAAGGGATGATCTTTAGTCCATTTCCTTGAGGGAGGTAGATTTGCTCTTGAAGACGTAGCTTCATGATCATGATTGCCTTGATTGGATATTTGTCCTTGAGAAACTCCCCCTGAGTTTGTTGTCCCTAATTGATCACTTCTAGAAGCATTCCTATGACTATCAACGGTATGACCGTTTTGGCTGTCAACGAAACGCTCATTCTGACTGTCAACGAATCCACCATCATGACTGTCAACGAAATGACCATTTGGTCTGCTAGCTGCTATCCTTTTTAACCTTAATGCAGCAATTTCATCTTCACTGCTGCTTTCATCTGTGCTAGATACAACAACTTTAGGCTGATTCTCAGTAGCCTTATCATGATTCACTTGTTCTCCTTCCTCATTCTCAAAAGAGAGACTTTCATGGAAACCTTCATCACAGAGACCTTGTATTTTGAGATCATCAAAAACAACATGTACAGATTCCATAACAATGTTGATTCTGAGATTATAGACTCTGTAAGCTTTCCCTGCTGCATATCCCACAAATATTGCTTCATCTGCCTTTGCTTCAAATTTCCCCAAATGCTCAGCTTGATTTCTCAGAACAAAGCACTTGCATCCAAAGACATGAAGAAAATCTAATAGTGGCTTCTTTCTTTTGAGTAGATGATAAGGGGTCATTCCCTTGGCCTGATTAATCAAAGAAATATTTTGAGTAAAGCAAGTTGTGTTAACTGCCTCAGCCCAAAAATATGTAGGTAACTTTGATTCATCTAGCATTGTCCTTGCAGCTTCAATAAGTGTTCTGTTTTTCCTTTCAACTACACCATTTTGCTGTGGTGTTCTTGCTGCTGAAAACTCATGCAAAATACCATTTTCTTCACAGAACACCTTCATGCTCGAATTCTTGAATTCTGTCCCATTGTCACTCCTAATCCTTCTTACTTTGAAATCAGGATGATTGCTTACCATCTTGATGTGATTGATAATGATTTCACTTGCCTCATCTTTAGAGTGCAAAAAGAAAGTCCATGTAAATCTAGAAAAATCATCAACAATCACAAGACAGTATTTCTTCTTTGAGATGGACATAACATTTACAGGGCCAAATAGGTCCATATGAAGTAATTCAAGCTGCTGGACAATTGATGACTCTGTCTTGCTTTTGAATGATGCCTTCTTCTGTTTCTCTTTTTGACAGGCATCACACAAACCATCCTTGGAAAATTCCACTTGTGGAATTCCTCTAGCAAGATCCTTTCTCACCAAATCATTCATAACTTTGAAATTCAGATGGGATAATTTCTTGTGCCATAACCAACTTTCATCTTTGCTTGCCTTGCTGAAAAGACAGGTGATGGTTTCTGAACTTGTGCTACTAAAGTCAGCAATGTACACATTCCCTCTTCTGAATCCAGTCATTACCACATTGTTGTTTCCTCCTTTAGAAACAACACAGGCTTCTTTCGAAAAAGTAACTAAAAATCCTTTGTCACAAAGTTGGCTGATACTAAGCAAGTTGTGCTTAAGACCATCCACCAATGCAACCTCATCTATGATGACATTCTCTTTTGAAATCAAGCCATATCCCTTTGTGTAGCCTTTGCTGTCATCTCCAAAAGCAATACAAGGGCCAGCTCTTTCCTGAAACTCTGTGAGCAGGGTAGAATCACCAGTCATGTGTCTTGAACAACCACTATCCAAGTACCAAAGATTCCTTTTGTCTCCCTGCACACAATAAACCCAAATCAAGTTGATTTTGGTACCCAAGTTTCCTTGGGTCCTGTCTTGTTAGCCTTTGCATTCCCTTTTGTACCATTTTTCACTTTGGGCTCAGATTGATTCAAATCAATCTTTACCCTTGGTGTTGATTTCTGAGGGTTGCTCATATTTTCATTCATAGCATGCATAGTTGGAGGAACAATCATGTTATTCATGTTCCATGGCATTTGTGGCATGTTAAACATATTCATGTAAGGATTAGGCACAAATGGCATGCTAGCATATGGATTCTGAAATTGTGCATATGGAGCAAACATGTTAGGCATAACAGGCATTTTAGGCATGGAACTGTTCATTGCAGGCTTGGGCATTTTCACATTAGCAGATTTCTTAACAGATTTGCAGTTAGTAGATAAATGATTAACACTTCCACAATTGACACATGTCTTTCTAGGTGCATATTTATCAGGTGTGTAATTGTTGTGTTTGTTAATCCCTACCTTGCCATTTCTGTTATTCTTTTTATTTCCCTTAGCCTCAACCTGAACTTTCTCTAACTTGTCTTTCAATTGCTTGTTAGACAAGTTACCTACATTAGCTCTCTCAACAGGCTTCTCAACTTTCTTTGTTTTACTAGACTCACCTTGAACAAAGTTCTTGGTGACAGGACCATACTTGTTATTAAGTCTAGTGAGTTCATCCTTTCTTTTCTCTGTCAACGAAACAGCCTGATCGGTTGATGGTTCATCTGTCAACGAAACATTGCATTCCGTTGACATATCAACCTTCAACAAATGATCCTTGTTGTTTGTTGACTCAGTTTCTGATTCTAAGGTTTCACCAACATACCCTAGCTTCTCTTTGTTCCTTTTCCATGATTGCTCACAGAAGGATTCCACGCCTTGAACATTAATTATGTTGGCAGCAACATTCCTGGCATCCTTCCATTTTGCAATCACACCTTGTTCTATCTCAAGTTGTGTTTTAAGAATTTCTTCCCTTTGTAACACGTTCTCAAGTTCCTTCTTAGCATCCCTACTAACACATCTCATTTTCTCAAATTCAATGAGCTGTGCTTCTAACATTGCATTCCTATCACTTAAGAGCAGATTGGTCTCTTTTATTCTAGAATTCTCTTTAGTAAGTGATTTAAGAGTAACACGCAAATTATATAATACAGTAGACATTTCATTTACTGCACTGTCGCATTCCTCTTTAGAAAGCTCAGAAAGATTAGTAATTGTTACCTGGTTGCTTGAGGAACTTGCTTCCTGCTCATGATTGTCATCCATAAGAGCCAAGTTGACATACTCAACATCATCATCAGAATCTTCACCATTACCAGCCCAATCATACTCCTGAGACATGAAAGCCTTTTCTTTTTGTTTGAGAAGTTCAAAGTATTTCTTTTTATAATCAACAGGCTCAAATTTCCTGTTGCCCTTCTCAACCTTGGGCTTTCTGCAGTCTCCAGCAAAGTGACCAAGCATTCCACAATTGAAACATTTTGACTTAGACTTTTCAATCCAGTTTGTTTTGCTAGGTTGAAAGTCTCTTCTTGGTGGCCTTGCTTCTGAGTTTCTTTTGAACTTGAACTTAGAGAATTTTCTAGACAGAAAAGCAATGTGTTCATCAATCTCATCTAAGTCATCCAAGTTGGCTGGTTCTGATTCTTCTTCTTCTGTCATCTTGTCTTTACCCTTGCTAACATCACTCCTACAACTAGATCGACTAGTTGTGGCCTTTGCAGCTTCTTTATTGTCATCTTCAAGTTGGTTCACAGATGCAATCAATGCAATAGATCCACCCTTCTTTTGTACCTTTTCAATTTCCTCATCTTGCTCCATTTCCAGCTCATAAGTCTTCAAGGTTCCATAAAGCCTTTCAAGAGTGTAGTCTTTGTACTCTTGAGTGTTTCTGAGAGAAACAGTCATAGGCTTCCATTCTTTTGGAAGAGCTCTAAGAAATTTAAGGTTTGAATCCTTGGTTTGATAGATCCTCCCATACAACTTTAATCCATTCAAAAGCTTTTGAAACCTACTAAACGTGTCATTTAGGGTTTCACCAGCTTTAAAATGAAAATGCTCATATTGTTGTATAAGGAGTTGCATTTTATTTTCCCTGACTTGCTCAGTTCCTTCACAGAGAGTTCTAACAGTATCCCATACTTCCTTAGAGGTTGTACAGTTGATAACATTGTCAAACATCTCTTGCTCCAAACCATTAAACAGAATGTTCATGGTCCTTTTGTCTTTATGGACTTCTGCAATATCTTCAACAGTCCATTCTGAGACAGTTTTTGGAATCTCTACATCAGGTGCATCATCTGGCAGTCCAACTCTAGAATCAAGCTTCATGGGAACGTGTGGACCTTTCTCAATGCAGTCTACATACCTCTCATCCATAGACATGAGATGTAAATGCATCTTTACTTTCCAGTGAAAGTAATTGTCTTTATCAAGAACTGGTATCTTCACACCTGCATCCTTCTTCACCATGGTTTCTGTTTTTGGTCTTGATCTTTAAACTTCTTGTATGTTAGAAGCTCGCTTTGATACCAATTGTTATTCCCAAATGACCTAACAGAATTGTAGAAGGGGGGGGGGGGGGTTGAATACAATTCTTGATATTTTCTTCAAACTAAACACTTTATAAAATAAAACTGAACTGAATAAATAAAAACACAAGATATAAATAATTCAGTTGGATTGTTTGATGATCCAACTGAAGTGTTTTTATTGCGGAAATAATCTGTGATACAAAAGTACACAGCTGCTCAGTTACAAGGTTGTAGAGAAGAATTGCTCTAAAAAATAGCTAATACAATCTATTTGTTTTTCTTCTCTTCTTTCTAAAGTAACTGCTACACTTGGTTATATAATCCCAAGTTTACAATTCTACGTTTGGTTAAACTAAAGAATAATAGTAGTAACCATCAGTAGCTTGCTTTTCATTCCTTTTGTCCAATGGTCCTTGGAGATCTTTGCTTTTGTCTTCATGCTCATTATAATCATTTCCAAGAGCCTTATTGGAAATTGGAATGTTTCCTTATTTCCAGTATCCACTTTGATGGCTTCCAATGCAAAGTACACTTCCATATCTCCTTTTAGATCTGTTCAGTAAACTGTCACTATCACTTTGTCAACTGTTCAAAAAGCAACATTGATTCGTTGATAGCAAGGAGATGTGTTTCGTTGATAGCTTCATTCTTCATTCCGTTGATGGTGTTTCCCTCGTTTCGTTGATGGGTAAACTCCATACCGTTGACAGAGTAATCTTCATACCGTTGACATGTCTTCACTTAGTCAAAATTACAAGGCATAACATATTTACAATTAACCAACCTATTTTGCCTATCTAGTACTTAGTCAACATGACTTAGAAAACCTATCTAAAACATATAACAGAATGCCTATCATACTGTGAAGTATTGTACAATGCAATTGCTACAACACTCATTTCGTTGATGAGCTTCCTGTCAACGGAATGCTGCAAAGCATGCCATTTCGTTGACAGTTACAAAAATGACTTTACACAAATTCTACTAAGTGTTTTATGTTTATCATCAAGAACAACATATTCCTAACAGTTTGTAAACAAGTGGTAGTGGGGATATAGGGGTTTGTAATAGTCGAAATTTTTTCTTCTGTTGCGATTAGGAAATTATGACTTGATTTTAGGGATTGAGTGGTTGGAAAAGCTGGGAACCATCAGTACTAACTGGAAAACGCAGACATTACAATTTAAGGTACAAGAGGAGCCAGTGACAATTAGAGGGGATCCATCATTGGGAAAGACAATGATCTCATTAAAGGCTATGATACGAACGTTAAGAAAAACAGGGGTTGGATACTTGGTAGAGTTGAATTGCTTGGAAAATGAAGTCACAAGACAAGAATAAAAAAAGAACAAGAACAGGGCACTGTGCCGAGGTGGGTGGAAATTTTTTTAGAGCAGTATAGAAGAGTGTTTTAGAGGCCAGTTGGCCTACCACCCCACCGAGTTTATGCTCACGCCATTAATCTCCAACCTGGAACCACCCCCGTGACGGTGCGACCATACCGATACCCATAAATTCAGAAGAATGAGATTGAATCAATGATTCAAGACATGTTAAAGGCAAACATCATCCAAGTGTCGAGAAGTCCATTTTCTAATCCAGTTATATTGGTGAAAAAGAAAGACAACTCCTGGCGTTTCTGTGTGGACTACCGGGCCTTGAATAAGGTAACAATCCCGGATAAATATCTGATTCCAGTTATTGACGAGTTATTGGACGAGTTAAATGGGGTAGTTGTGTTTTCAAAGCTCGATCTCAAATCAGGGTACCATCAAATCCGAATGGAGGAAGAGGATATCCATAAAACGGCATTTCGTACTCACGAGGGTCACTACGAATTTTGTGTTTTGCCGTTTGGATTGATGAATGGGCCAGCCACGTTTCAAGCATTGATGAACGAGGTTTTTAAACCATATCTTCATCGATTTGTGTTGGTCTTCTTCGATGATATCCTTATTTACAGCCCCACGATTGAAGCACACCAAGAGCATTTAGTATTAGTTTTGCAAACCCTGCAAGAACAAGAACTATATACGAATTATAAAAAATGTACATTTGGTCAGAAGGAGATTTCCTACCTTGGTCACGTCATATCTGTTAATGGAGTGGCCGTAGATATTGACAAGATAAAGGCCATGGTGGACTGGCCCGTACCAAAAAAAATAAAAGAACTACAGGGTTTCCTAGGTTTAATGGGATACTACCGAAAGTTTATCCAAGGGTATGCAAAAGTTGCGTTGTCGTTGACAGATCAGCTTAAAAAAGACAGTTTTGGGTGGAACTCTGAAGCCTATCAAGGCCTTCCAGCAACTGATATTGAAGATGACAACCACACCAATCTTGGCGTTGCCCAACTTCGAATTACCTTTTACTCTAGAAACAGATGCATCCGGTTTTAGTTTGGGAGCTATCTTATCTCAACAAGGGCATCCTGTGGCATTCTATAGTAGTGTATTGGGGCCACGAGCACTGTTGAAGTCAATATATGAGAAAGAATTAATGACAATAGTGTTTTCTGTGATGAAGTGGAGACACTATTTGTTGGGACGAAAGTTTACAATCAAAACGGATCAACAAAGTCTACGTTTTTTGTTGGAACAAAGGGAGATTAGGGTTGAGTACCAAAAGTGGGTTAGTAAATTAATAGGTTTTATTTTTGAGATTCAGTATCAACCAGGTCCATCTAACATGGTAGTAGATGCTTTGTCTCGAAAGTCTGTAGTGGCCGTAGAAATGAACAGTATGATGTCAAGCCATGGAGTTGAGTGGGAAATGATACAACAACAAATTCAAGCTGAACCGTATATTATCAAACTGAAACAGGAGATTTTAAAGGGAGGTAGTGTTTCAACAGGTTTTTCACTTGAACAAGGAATTGTAAAGTATAAAGGGTGTCTGGTGTTACTAAAAGGATGTAAATTCATTATAACTATATTGAAAGAGTATCACAACTCAGTTATTGGAGGTCATACAGGTGAACTTAAGACCTACCAACGTGTAGCCCGAGAGTGGTTTTGGCCGGGAATGGGGAAAAAGATTGTTGTTTACGTACAAAGCTGCCTAGTTTGCCAGCAAAACAAAACCTCTACATTAAAACCAGCAGCCCTCTTGTAGCCTTTACCTGTACCAAACCAAGTCTAGGATGAAATATCTCTTGATTTCATCGAAGGTCTGCCAAGATCAATGGGTTATGATGCGATATTAGTTGTGGTGGATCGTTTCACAAAGTATGCCCATTTTTTTGAGTTTGAAGCATCCGTTCAATGCCCAATCAGTTGTTGCACTGTTTGTTCGGGAAATAGTTCGACTCCACGGGTTTCCTTCTATAATAGTCTACGATCGAGACAAGATATTCTTGAGTTTGTTTTGGAGAGAAATTTTTCGTCTCCAGGGGACGCAACTGAATAGAAGCACCGCCTATCAACCCCAGTCCGATGGACAAACAGAGGTAATTAATAAGATCTTGGAAACACATCTACGATGTTTTGTGAATGGACAGCCACGAAAGTGGGCGGCTTGGTTAAATTGGGCTGAGTACAGTTACAATACCTCGGTGCATTCAGCCACATCTTTCTCACCTTTCAAATCTTTATATGGCCGGGATCCTATTCCCCTCATTAAGGGAGCAACTAGTAATACGGGAGTGAGCAGTATCGAGGATCAATTAATTGAAAGGGATGCAATTCTTGATGAGTTGAGATTCAATTTATTACGGGCCCAGAATCGCATGAAAATGCAGGAGGATAAAAAACGGAGGGAGGTAGAGTTCAACGAAGGGGATTGGGTGTATTTAAAATTATAACCATACCACCAACAGTCCCTAGCAAGAAGAGCTTGGGAAAAATTATATGCCTGTTTCTATGGTCCTTTTGAAATAGTGCAGCGAGTTGGCAAAGTTGCCTACAAACTTAAATTACCAGATACATCAAAGATCCATCCGGTGTTCCATGTGTCGCAACTGAAGCAGGCAGTAGGAGAGGTGCAAGTTTCTCCAACAATTCCATCAACTATTTTAGCTGACTTAATTTTAATGGCAGAACTAGAAGCAATAGTGGGGGTGCGTAGGAAGGACACAACTCCAGTGGAAGTGCTAGTCAAGTGAAAAATGATGAAGTCATTTGAAACCACCTGGGAGGATTTTACAGCCCTCAATGTACGGTTTCCGAACTTTCACCTTGAGGACAAGGTGACACTATGGAAGACGGGTATTGCAAGGAATGGTGACCCTCAATATGTAAAGTGGCAGTATAGTCGTAGAAAGAAAAATGATAAAATCATAACTCATCAGGATAACAAAGTAATTGACAACAAAGATGGGTAGAAGGGTAATTTAACTAGAGGAAAAATGTTAGAAAAGGGGGAGGGAGCGTAGTAGGGCTATCTATCGAAATAGAAGTAAAGAGTGTCGTGTCTTAGGACAGAGCATCCTCTCGAAAGATGTGGGTTTATCGAGTATGTTTATGTATTATAGTACCAACTACATTTCACCATTTCCATTAATATAAGTTTTGTGTTATTTTGAGGTTTAGTTATCAGTTACTACTTGTATAGTTGTGTGTGTTCAAATCCAGTGTTAGCAGCTTGCTGATGCATTTATCTCAGTAGTTTGATCAGTATATTTGAAAACAGTTTTTTCATGGTAAGACGGTGTGTTAAGATATACACCGGACCAGTAAGATAGTAGTGCACTTAACAAACTATTTATTAAATCTTGAAAGATCAGACAATTTGATAACAATAATCTTTTAGATCTAGTAGACCACATTACACTAAAGTGGAACAATCCATTCATATTTGCAAATGCAGAAGCCTTGTATAAAAACTTGGAAAGTTCAAATACGTAAAGCAATCAACAATTTACTTCGTTTTGGCAAGAATGTGAATGGCAGCAAGTTTCATGACAACCATGAGAGGATCAATTGAAACCAAGGAAGCATTAGCAGCATAATCTTCCTTGACGTCATACTCAATCGTGGACTTTGTAATACAGCTTTTTTCATCTTTTTCTATAACCTCTAACCGAACTAAATAGCGATGAAATCCTATATCAAGATAACCTCCTTCAACAACAATAACGTCTTTCACCCTCTTCTCATGGTCAATCATGATAAACTTTTCCTTGTAGTAAGAAAATGCAACTACACCTGCATTAAAGATATAAATTAATTTAGCGGCTTTCTCGAGAGATACTCATGCAACATGGCATCAGAGTCGTCTTTGAGTCTGTCCAGTTCAAAGATGTCTGCAAAGATTGATTATTCAGTGATCTGCTCTTCAGTCTCAAAAAACAAGAAAAAAATTGAATTCTAAAAATTAACTCCTTATATATAATAAGCGTAAGGGAGATTTTATCCAAAACTTTGGTCGGTCACTTTACTACCAAAAGTATATGATCTGTTGGATTATAAAACTATAAATATTCAAATAGATGAGGACCGTTAGATATAATATTAAAAATTGTATTTGATTAATAATATGATAGTATTTAAATACTAAAAGGTGTATTTTGATAATTTAAACCAATTATAAATAGGTTTTCTATATTGAATAGAAATCTTTATGTAAAAAATCGTAATTATCTTTTCTCTTTAGTTTATGGATAGTTCCAGTTAGATAATAATTATTAAACCATCATTAAATTAAAGATAATTTTGTTAGCTTCGCGTGGGCTGTAAAATTGTTAAAATCTGTTGTCTAAAACTCAAGATAGAGCCAAACAGTAAAGTGATTATCTAAATTTTAATTTTTTTTTTCATTTAAACCAATTATAAATAGGTTTTATATATTGAATAGAAATCTTTATGTAAAAAATTGTAATTATCTTTTCTCTTTAGTTTATGAATAGTTCCAGTTAGATAATAATTATTAAACCATCATTAAATTAAAGATAATTTTGTTAGCTCTGCGTGAGCTGTAAAATTGTTAAAATCTGTTGTCTAAAACTCAAGATAGACAGTAAAGTGATTATCTAAATTTTAATATTTTTTTTATTATTGTAGCACCAATTTAATTTTTTTCCTAATTCGTTTAAATTTATAAATTCTATGTTTATTTCAATAAAAAAATTAAAATAAATTTAAGAAAAAATTAACATCGATCTGGTCCATGTACGACCACTATACGACCAAATTAATTATTAAAGTTAGATTTTAAATAGATCGATAAGAATTGTTAGATCTAATATTAAAAAGTGTATCTGATTAATAATAGAATTATATTTAAATACTAAAAAGTGTATTTTGATAATTTAAAATTTTTCTATGTAAAAATTCTTAAATATCTTTTCTCTTTAATTTAATTTATGTATAGTTCGAGTTAGATAACAATTGTTAAACCAAATATCAGATAACAATTCATATCGATTACAATATTAAAAATTATCAACATAATGCTCATGTATATCATATAACAATGATAATAGGATTATATTTAAATTCTAAAAAGTGTATTTTATTTATAATAGGATTATATTTAAATTCTAAAAAGTGTATTTTGATAATTTAAACCAAATATACCAAATATAAATAAGTTTTCTATATTGAATATAATTCTCCATGTAAAAAATTCGTGACTTTCTTTTCTCTTCCATGGACAATTCCAGTTAGATAAAAATTGTTAAACCATCTTTTAATTTAAAATAATTTAATTATCTTCACGTGGGGTGTAAAATCGTCAAAATCTGATTTTTAAAACACAAGATAAAACCCAAATCAGTAAAGTGAGTATTTAAATTCTAATAATGATTATTATGTCATCATTATTTTAACGCCAATTTAATTACTTTTTCTAACTATTTTAAATTTAGAAATCTATGTTCAAATATTAAAATCAATCTAAGAAAAATTCAAACCAACAAAGAATATAATAATACGAGGATAAAATTTTATAAAATTGTGCATATTTTTTATCCTATTTTATTAAGTTATAGATCATAACTAATCAAATATAATTTATTATTAAATAATAAATTATACGCAAATGGTGATTTTGTTTTATAAGCACTCATAGACCTAATTTCATTGTTAGCAGGACTATATTCATATTAAAAAAAACCGTATTTTGAAATTGTAGACTCAACTACAGAACAGACCTAACTTTTTTAACCTATATACATTATAAATTATTAAATTCGAAACTTTAAAAGTTTGTTAATCAATTAGTATAGTACTTTTCTGAAAAATCGTACTTTACAAAAAATATTATCAAATAACCTATGTCTGAAAGAAAAAAAATGAAAAAAATTCTTTTTTTTCAAAAAAAACCTGTAAATTTTAATAGGTTGTTGGTAGATTCAAATCTTAGATCATTCTACATGATAATTTTACTGTTATATGTAATGTTTCTCAACAATTTAATTTGAAAGATCCGACGATTATGGATTGAGTGATCAAACAAAGCGACCAAACTTATACGAAAGCTTTCATTATTTAGTGTTTAATATAATAACATAGATATTTACGGGCGGTGTACTACTTTAAAAGAAGAACTATTACAAAAAATATATATTTTAATTGATAATTTATTTTCTCTAAAGTTCAAAGTTCCCGCATCATTAACATATTACAAAAAAGAGTATATTATATTTTAGCAATAAATATTTAAAAAAATTAAAAATTAAAAAAATTTATAAATATTAAGAAAAATTAATGATGTTATCCTGGTAGTTTGGTCCTAAATAACGCCAAAACATTCTCAACCGTTAGATCCAATACTTTTAAAAATAGATGATCAAGATTATATCATATAAAACGAAATTGTTATCTAAAAATGATATAAGTTAAAAGATATTATATTAGGATTGGATTTTCCAAAAAGTTAAAATATAAAAATAGTTGTAATTAAATAAGGAAACCCATTTATAACCAAAATAATAAAAATCGTTTAATCTTAAATGGATAGGTGAAAACCGTTAGATTTAACATTAAAACCTGTATTTGGTTAATAAAGGTTATTCTAATAATGTAAACTACGTATAAGTTAAGTTAAGTAGATTTCCTAAATCGAATAGAATTCTCAACATTAAATTTCGTCACTTTATTCTCTTTTTAGTTTTAGAATAGTTTTTAATTGAAAAAGAACTATTAAACCACAACTAAATTAAAGATTATTTTGTGAATTTCATGTGAACCGTAAAATTGGTCAAATCTAACTTTTATAACTCAATATAAACAAATATTAAATTGAGCGTGTAAAATATAATAAATATCAAAATTTTAACTATAATTTTTTTTGGCTAAATCTTTATTAACAATAATTTAATCATGTAAACTAATAACTTTTAAATATTAAAATATTCATAAATAAATATAATTATAAATATTAAAAAAAACAATCGTGTGTTGCATCGTAATAAAAATATAATTATAAACAGAATAATTATAAATAAAATTTAAGTAACGGACTGGCTATAAGCTAGTGTCTTATAAGAACCTACTTTTTGATTCAAAAATAGATTTTCAGGTGAAGAACAAAGTTAAATATATTATCAAAGCAAAGCCATGGCTAACATTTAAATTTTTTTCTTTGCTCAAGTTAATCATTATAATGTAAAATAAAATAAGTTTATTTTTTGTAAGAGTACCCAACTCATTACCAAAATATGATGAACCTTGTTTTAAGGTTAATTCCCTTTCTGAATCAGCAGGACATAACAAAGTACATATATACGTATACCTGGTCGAAAAAGGAGCTTAAGAACAGTACCAACAGAACCATCACCTTCCACAACCTCAATTTTTTCAATAACATCATTAAGCCCTTTTTCCACAATAGCAGCTAGCTGAAGAGAACTATACACTTCCCAGACTAGGCTTGCTGGTGCATTCACCTCTACTTCACCGCTGATTGTCCCAAACATCTTTCCTTCCAATGTACATGTTTACTATTATGTAGATGAAGTGTCTGTATATTTATAACCCCCCCAGCCTAAAACGTAACCAAGGACAAGGACTGGAAGTTAGATTAACTAGAGAAGGTCGGCACACGATTCTTTTGTACATGGAAACAGACAGTAGCTGGTAGGATCATTATTTTAATTATTAATCATACAAGTCAATTAAATCATTTCACTATAATACTGGTTCTCATTGGCACTAGAATCCAACCTCTTCTGGAGTGATATCATCATTATGTTTAGGGGTGTTCAAAACACTCAACCATTTCAAATGATATAGTTTAATTCCAATGCCTTCGGATCGTCTTGTATTATCTAAAACCAACAAATCACCACAAATTTGTATGACAAGTACTTCGGCACCACAACTAACAAGTTACAACATAGTGCAGAACATGAAAGCTTCATAACAACTTCAAGATTCATCACGGAAAAAAACAACAACAGAATTTAGTTACTTTTGACTAGGACATGATTAACAACAAGGTTCATAATAGCCATGTATGTGTCAATCGAAACAAAGGAAGCATTATCAGCAAAATCTTCTTTGAGGTCATACTCAACTGTGGCTTTGGTGATGCAGCTCTCTTCATCTTTTTCTATAACCTCAAACCGAACCAGATATTTGTTGAATCCAATTTCAAGATAACCGCCTTCTACAACCTCGGCTTCTTTCACCCTCTTCTCATTGTCGACCTTTATATACTTCTCCTTGTAACTAGGAAAAGCAAATCCACCTGTTCAGTAATCAATGGATTGGAAAAATGTGCTTAGAAAAGTTTAGTGTATGATAGTTTGCTGTGCATGTATGATGTTGTACCCTTGCATTAGAAAAGGATAACTAATTGTGACAAGTAACCGAGAAGTAGAATACCTGACTGAAAAACAATATTAAGAACTGTACCAGCAGAACCATCACCTTCGACAACCTCAATTCTTTGAATAATCTCAGCAAGTCCCTTTTCGACAACAGCAGCCATCTCAAGAGTTCCATACACTTCCCACACTACACTTGCTGCCGCTTTCACCTCTATTTCACCACTAACTGTACCAAACATCTTTTTAATGTCTTCTGAGAATGTTAACTAAACATTTGTAAAGTGTGTGTATATATATACAATGGAATGTACAATAAGGTATATGTGAACATTTCCATTGTCCAAACTTTGTTGTTTCCAACCACAAACATCAATGTCTATGGATAAGGTGGCATTTATTTTGACCTGTAATTCAGGTTTTAATATCTTTGAATTATCATCCCTTTCGATCTTTGTTAGTACTACTTAAGATTTACAGTCTTACACACATGTTCCATATAAGATTTTAACACTAGGGAAAGAGCACTCAGCATTTTTGTGTATACTTACATAGAAATAAAGATAAGGAGTAAATAAGAAGAATATTGAAATAATTTATACCTTCTTGATCAACTACATTGAGAATGGTACCAACAGAACCGTCACCTTTTACGGTCTCAACTTTTTGTACTAGATTAGCGAATTCCTTTTCAGGAAGAGCAGGTAGCTTAGGAGTTCAATCACTTCCTACACTGAGATTGTTGGTGCATTTATCTGTATTTCACAATTAACTGCGCCAAACATCTTATTTAAATGTTTTGATATTGTTTGCTACATATGTGTGGAGTCCCTAATTAATAAAATCGAACCAAACCAAACTTACAGTCAGTTTTACTCAGAAATAGGATTTAGGATGGCTGATATATAAGTGTTTCTCTCGCTTTTGGCATAGTGCTTGAAAACGCTCTAGCATCTGTATATTAAAAATGGCCCCCTGTCCCGGCAAATGTTTGCCATTAACCATTTTTGTAACAAACGATTTTTCAACCATCCGATCAAATATTCAACGTTCAAGATTAGAAAACAGTAGGTACCGCAGAAATTTTTAGCAGTATGAGTAAACTTTCATTATGTAACGTGTAAACTTTCATTATGTACCGTGGAAACTTTCTGTGATATGCCTATGTATACAGGTGTAAAAGTTAATGTATATATTTAGGTTTAATGTATATCCAGGTGTAATGTATATTTACGTTTAATGTATATTTAGGTTTAGGCCTGTGTTTAAATTATAAACATATTTAATATTATCTTTTTTGAATTAAGATTATAGTAGAAACTAGTTTAAAAAGTCGCGCTTCGCTGCGGCGTAATAATTTTTTAAAACAAACTCTATCAAATAAATTACGAAAATTACTCGGTTCTTGCTAATAAGCCGTCCTCCCGTGAAACACGCTTTCCTTTTTAATATCAAAATCTCAAATTTAATATATTAAATATATATTTTTCTTATATATTAATTTTTATGTTAGCATACTCCTTTCTAGTGAGACACTCTTTCATTGAAAAAACACATATATAACTTTACATATTCTACTTCAAATAGAAGTTATGTATTACAAACGTTTATTCTACTTTCAATATAGAACTTTTAATTGCAAGTACTTCTTTTATATCCGAACTCTTCTCTTCTATAAATCGAAACGCCTATTCTACTTCAAATAGAACTTTGCAAGTACTTCTTTTATATTTGAACTCTTCCCCTCTACAAATTCAAACACCTATTATACTTCAAATAGAACTTTTAATTATATGTCTTCGCTATAAATTCGAACTCTTCTCCTTGATAAATTCGAACATCTATTCTACTTCTAATATGTTAAAATGATTTTTTTTTATTTATCAGTATTTAAAATTCTAAAATTCTAGAAAATTAGAAAAAATAGATTGAAACGATCTTAGGGCGCCACCTAACCTCACACGTATCCTCCTTTATATATATATATTGATGTTTATTATTTTAAACTAAGTAAAGTGTATTTTTATAAATTAAATAAGTCCCTATTTCATATCTTTAGAAATTTTGTCAGATGTCATAACATTTTCATATTATATTCTTTATATAATACTTGTATATATTATTTTTAAATTACATGTCACAATATTACAACTATGTATTAAAAATAAAATGATAAAATATAACAAAATTCATAGAGAGATAAGCAAAATTATTTGAAATCTAATTAAAATATGAAAAAAACATAGCCATAATTATATCCAATCTTTGAAATTAATGATTCTTTTCAAAATATTCAAAAATTTCCATTACAAAATAAATTAGCCCCCACTTAATCCACATCAGCAACATCCATAAATAAAGAAGCTTAAATTAGCAACAAAATAAATAAATTTTATTTTTTGATTTTATTTTAAATAAGTACCTATTTCGTAACATTAGAAATTTAAAATAAAATCAAAAAACAGAATTTATTTATTTTGTTGCTAATTTAAGCTTCTTTATTTATGGATGTTGCTAATGTGGAGTTTTCAGTTCAGTAAATTTTGAAAAAACAAAACTTACAATTTTCATGTTCTTTAATATCTACTTAAGAAATTGAATAGTGAATAATTTTATTATAACATTTTTTATATTTATTAAGTGGGGCTAATTTATTTTGTAATTGAAATTTTTGAATATTTTGAAAAAAATCATTAATTTCAAAGATTGGATATAATTATGGCTATGTTTTTTTCCATACTTTAATTAGATTTCAAATAATTTTGCTTATCTCTCTATTAATTTTGTTATATTTTATCATTTTATCATTTTATTTTTAATACATAGTTGTAATATTGTGACATGTAATTTAAAATTAATATATACAAGTATTATATAAACAATATAATATGAAAATGTTATGACATATGACAAAATTTCTAAAGATATGAAATATGTACTTATTTAATTTATAAAAATACACTCCACTTAGTTTAAAATAATAAACATTTATATTATAATCTTAATTCAAAAAAGACAATATTAAATATGTTTATAATTTAAACACAGTCTAAATATACATTAAACCTAAATATACATTAACCTGTACACCTGAATATACATTAAACCTAAATATATACATATTAACCTACATAAAGTTTCCACTGGTACCTAATGTTTACACATACCGCGAAAAGTTTCTGCGGTACCTACTAAACTGTTTTCTAATCTTGAACGTTGAATATTTGATCGGATGGTTGAAAAATCGTTTGTTACAAAAATGGTTAATGACAAACATTTACCGGGGACCGGGGCCATTAAAAATAGAGAGGAGATAATAATTGAAGTCCGGCAAAAGAGATATATACTGTAATTAGTATCATTAAAAGGGTGATGGTCTGGGGCATACGATTGTTGCATCATGTCGTACCCGGTAAATTATAGCGATATAAGCTTCCTATTCATTCACACCAAAAATCCTTCTTTACACGTATCGCAGTAAATTACCATGTTGTAGACCGGACCCGGACCCTTGGTGAAAATAGTTAGGAAATATGATACGGATTCATCATTCGTGACAACAAAAGCGTTAACCAACTTTATTGTCTCTGGTATTCGTGAAAGCAGAACATAATTAAATTTCTATCAATAAAACTTGATGCGGGTGAGTATTTAAATTTCTGTAGACGTTGAAAGAATAAAGAAAACGAAAGATTTGTTTAATCCTAAATGTTAGGCTTTCTAATCTAAATCATCTTGATTAAACCCCTAGTTGAAATGTTTTTAATGATGTAACTTGTAAGTAGCTTTTTTTTTTTGGACACAATGATGTACGAACATATCAAAAATTCATTAAAAAGTTTCACGTTCGTACTATATGTACCAAATTAATACGCCTCTATTTAAATGGGTTTGTTAAAGGAAATATTGATCCATGCTTAAGTCCAGTAATTTTCGAATGGGCCTAAACTCAGCTGTGCGCCGGTCCGCCATTTTTTTTTCTATCACTGTGTTGAGTAGTCATCTTCTTCTTGATTGTTGAATCATCAATTTACGTTTCTGGTAATGAAGAGGTTCGCCCATTTTTTTTTCAACAAATTCAACTCCCCATCTCCTTCACATCGTTACTCTGCACGCGTAACTCCTCTCTCTCTCTCTCTCTCTCTCTCTCTCTCTCTCTCTCTCTCTCTCTCTCTCTCTCTCTCTCTCTCTCTCTCTCTCTCTCTCTCTCTCTCTCTCTCTCTCGCTCTCTCTCTCTCTCCATGTAGCTCAACATGAAAATCAGAAATTAACTAAAACCTAGGGATTAGTAATCAACTGAAAGCCTAATAGTTAAGTTCACATTTCTACGAATTTGTGGTAATTAACTAATAAGCATTGAAAATTTTATGAATCTGTATTCTGTAGTATAGTAGCAAAGTGATTGCGGAATGTTTTGTAATATGCAAAACTGTACAACTTTTTAATTTGATTTTGAGGTGACTTGATAACTTTAGTTTAATGAGAAGTCCATGTATTATGAACCTATATACCTTGTCCCTTACTCGGTTTAATACCAGCCATGTTCTCGTATTCTCAGCTCATTGCTCGTAATTTGATTTACATTTTTCGGATACTTTTACTTTGCAGAATATAGTTTCATCCTCCTCAGAAAAGGATGCAGTTAGGAGTGCTACAAGGTGATTTGTTCTATATAGTAAGATGCATAATATTTTATGAGCTTCATATATGTCTGCTCGCCTCTGGATTTTCGATATACCAGTTAAACAAAAGCTATGAAATGCTTATATTAATATGATTGTACAAAAAATATGAAACATGTATTTGTAGTTTCTTCCTGCATGTGTTCATTAAGTCTATGTGAAAACTATGGGATTGGACTATATCAGGTTTATGTTAGAGTGTCTATGTATGCTATAACAGGTATGGGATGATGGAAAATCACTGCATATAACTAGGACACTTGGAAATGAGACTTATTCCGTTTCTGATCCTTTACTGGAATGTGGATCTTTGACCAATTGAAAAATGAAATATGAGTTGAACTTATGATGCATGAAGAAAAATATGAGAAGATAGAAGAAACAATTATGAAAAAAAAGAGAGGAGAAGAAGACACCTAATTTGCAAAGTCTTGTTTGACTTGGATTTTATTGTTATTTTCTGTCATGATATCTTATCTTATGTACTTGTTAATTAATCAATAATTCGGTGTCAAATAATGACAGTGTCCCCATATCTCAGATTTATCGAGTTCAACACTAGAATATGTGTCTGTGTCCAACACCTTGTACCGGAGTTCGAGTAACACACACAGATGCACACACATATACAAGCTACATTCTACACATCAGTTCCTCAATTTTCCATTTTGTTAACTGTAGGGAAGGTCCTGATTTATCTAATGGACTTAACTGGGGCCTGGCAGGAAAAGGCATCATTGTGAAGGAGAAAGTATTTCAAAACTTGACAGTTTTGGAACTTCGGCAGAAGGGCGCAACCATTATAGGAAGGACATTTGTCACAATTATTTCAATTTTGTTTTGTTTTCCCTGTTCTTAGACTAAATTTTCTACATTTTTGGACTGCAGAGCATTCTAGTGTTCCATTTCTTGCTAGAGGGCATATTTGCTTAGGGAACTCGAAAATTTCTAGATCACAATTTACAAAACTTCTAAAGCAGGCATCTCTCTCTCTCAACCCCCCCTCCCTCCCTCCCCCCTCTGGCCCTCTCTGGGATATTTAATTCGTGGTTACTGTATATATGTGGAGGACTGAAGGTAACCACCTTCAAATTATCAATGATTTTTTTGTTTATAGGTGACATCATACATTTCGTCAATCTCAGAGTTATATGTCCACGACGGGGCTATTAGTTCATTTCTCAGATGTGATGCCAAAGTTCGCGTCATAAGTGACAGTCCATCTTCTGTGCTGTCACTTTCCAAGCTGCTCTGGAGAACCCCTAATCGTGCAGTTTCTCATGATACTTGTCCTTTGACTGTTTATGTTGCCTCATCGATAAGGTATCATAATAAATTATACAGTAGACGATGACACGGTGTAGTGCCTTGTCTCTCAGCACTTGGGAATATTTGTCATTATGTCTGTCACGTCTTGCAGTCTAAGTATAAGATGTAGAGTTTGTAGAGGTCTATGCAATAAAGTAAATGACATTGATTTATAATAAATATTGCAATTATTTTCTTCAAATCACAATTGAGGTTTAAGTTCTTGGAAAGACTTGATCTTATCATTCTCCTCATAAACATATGCAACTCCAGTTAAAATTTTTGGAAAATGTACACATATTTTGGTTGATATGTAAAAGAATGATTAAAATATTTGAGAAACTAAAAATCCTATTTGATATGCTTGACAAGAAGGAATATTTAATAGAAATCATATTTATACTCCCTTATCGTATGGGAGCTGCTTTTGCTCCTCATGTTGCACGCTTTCCTCTCGCAAAAGCTCCTCTAACTTTTGCGGTTGGAATTTTTTTGTTTGTATATGTCTTGTCTTTCTTCTATGGTATAGGGAAATGCTCTAGGTGTGCACAATTTAGACTTGAGGGAGAACTTCCCCTGCTCCTGCTCGTTATAGGATCTGACTTCTGCAATACATTTTAGATATTACAGGAGATGTACACTTAATCACTATCCCTTTTTCCTAATTAGTAGAAATCGATTTTCCACTGCAATTTGAGTAATATTTTATTATTGAAATTTAGACTACTGTTTTTTTCATATAACATAGGTTTCTGTCAAATTGGTACTTCTAAAAGCATTCTTAACATGCATATACCCACGAATATGATCTTTTGAGAGATTAGTTTAAACAATATATATGGAAAATCAGTACTGGTATATAGTTTTAGACTTTTAGCCCATTGCTGCTGTGGCTGAATCCTTAATGTTATTTTCTTTTGTCATTCTGATGGTTCAGTTCAAGTATTGAAGAGTCTCTTGGTATTAAAGGTGATATTGGATTTATTGCTGCTGATACTGAACGTTCATCTCTTATCTTATGTGGTAAGGCTTTTGCTGATGCTAATGGAATAAGGGAAGCATTAACTGCCTTATCTGAACCTATTATCATTTCACGTGGAGGCCTTCCTCTTTCTGCTGGGTAAACAATTGTTCCCTTTTATCGACTTGCAGTTATTGAATGTGTATCTAGACATATTATCCCTGTAAAGTGCAGGCTTCTAGTTTCCAGAAACTTGGTGATGCTTTTGTTTGCTCCAGAAGACATTCTTCAAAACTGCTCGGATGTATTAGTGTCGCCTGAAGCTGGTGTTGTTGTTTCTTCCGAAGGTGTTTCGCCACTTTTTCAAATCGGAAACTCTGGAGGACAGTGTACATGGAAATTTCCATCAGTTGTCATCCTGGCATCTTCTGATAGGTATGAAGCAACTCTAATTCTAGATATGTAATTGCTTAAACACTATATTGCTCCACACTAATCCTAGTAGCCAAGATTTGCACTCTGTAATTTCAAATTGTATCTGTCATTGATTAATGTATTTGATTATAGAATATGGCTTACTTATTTTGCAATAATGCAAATCTATACTATATTATTAAAGCCGAAACTTTAAAAGTTTTGGTTTTTGGTTTGGTTTTCGGTCATTCTATTTAATAAATAATAAAATAATATAATTAATAGTAACTGTTGATTGTCATTTCTAATTAAGACAAGTTTTTTTTAATTAAAAATTTACCTTTTATAAACACACCTAAAAAAATGAATTATATATTATCTTCCAATCGTTGTTACACACTCAAAGATACCAATTACATGATATCTTTCAATTACTAATAAAATAATTGTCTTTTCTAATTAAGACACTTTACCTTTAAATTAAAACTACGTTTTATAAACACACCTAAAAATACCAATTATATTATATTTTCCAATCATTAATACACATCCAAAAATATCAATTACACGATGTCTTCCAATTATAAATAAAATGTATAAAAACCCGTACATCGTACGGGCTATATGCTAGTAAATCTGTAAAGATAAGGAGTTAAAATTACTATATCCCATATTTATTTATGCAAGGAAAATACTTTATTGCGTGTTGCATATGGAATCATAGAGGTGTAAAATACTTCAGATGTAGGTTAATATTCACAAGGACTCGCCTGGTTGTCATGAGTTGAGAAATTTTTTGCATTTACTGTCCAGTGATGCTACTACCTTCTTACTACTTGTCCGGGCATATTTAACCAATAAGAAAACGAACTTCTAAGATATCAAAGCACTGAATGTGACTTATGTTGCAAGTACTAGGGAAATATTAAGGCCCTGTTTGGCAATTAGTGGTTTGCTGGCCTGTTAGCGGTAGCGTATTGAATTAGCTGTTTTGACTAGCAGATTTGAGTTAGCTGTTCGCATGAAAAATGTTTGGTAATTAGCTGTTTGAATTAGTTTTTTGCATTTTGATTTGACACATCTACAACCCTCTAATTGAAAAAGCTCCTCCAAGTAGCTTTTTCAAAATTAGCTTCTTATTTCAATCCGCTAACTATCAAACACCCATATTAGAGGTTTCATTCGGTTAACCTATAATTTTAGCTCAAACCTATAACTTCCAAACAGGGTCAAAGTTTTTACTCCTTTTTGTAATGCATTATGTACTCACATTACTTTCTGAAATTAAAATTTTGATTGAATGCTCCCTATGCCATCATTCAGTCTGTACTTGCTTATGGCTAAAGCAGCAACATGACACGGTTATATCAACCCATAGCACTAATGTATACATATTGTTTACACGAATATAATATTGCCATACTTTAGATAGATAATCTTGGATCAGTCCACATGAGTACATGACCGTTGTCAATGTAACTCTCCTTCCTTCAATTTTTTTTTGTTAAATAATTTATGTGGTGCTTGGTAAATTTTTTATATGTATGTCTATTGAGTTGTTTTTCGTGCTCTGTTGCATTTGGTAGAATAATCTTTCATTGTGTATACCATTCATTAAGTTGCATTTGATAGAATAATCTTTTATAGTGTGTGCATCATTCATTGTGACCACTCCATTATAATTCGAATGGCTGTTAACCAGAAAGTGGTTATTTCTTTTTCATATTGGAGCAGTTCAGGAACGATTCCATCCATTTTAAAGCTTACACCTGGCCAAGCAGCTTACCACTTTCTTGTAGGATATCAGGATGGAAAGTTCACACCTACATACAGTAAGAACTCTTCTGTTGATCCTCTAGAGCTGGCAAAAGGTCTTCTGTCTATGGTATTTAAAGAGTACAACAGTATATTGATTTTGTACTGTACTAAGCTCCACACTTGTGTTTGACTGTGTATGTTTTTTTGCAGTTACAAGAGAACCAAATTTCATCATTCTTGATTAATGTGAATGGAGAAAAAACGTTAAAAACAGGTAAGAAAATGTTAGAAAAGTTTTATTTGGCTCTCTGGGAAGATTAATATGTTGTTCTCCTTATAAGTTAGATATTTTTGACAGCAGGCTCCATTTATAAGTGTATATGATAATACACTGAAAAGCAAGGGAAATGGGTGTTCACATTGTATTCTAAAGCACTTAAATGTCTAATGTTTAAGACAAATAATCCTGCTATCAGTAATTAACTTCATCACTGTTGTACTTTGCATAATGCTCGGTGGAGCCAAATATATGTTTGCTATTTTTTGTAGAGCCAAAATTTATGCTTGCTATTGTTTTTTCTCAGGCACGAATCTTGTGAATTTGGTTCAGTCTGCCCTACAAGAGAATATTCAGCCAATTAAGATGAAAGGTAACTTACCTACCATCTATCCTATTTCCATAGATTGTTTCCATTTAAAAACAAATAACTCACTGCATCAAATACAAAATCTTATAGGTGGAGATCTGAGAAGAAAGTATAAGAGCTTCTTATCAAACAAATTTAAAGAGCTGCCAAAGGAATTCTCATTTTAGGGCACCAATGTAAATGTAATTGCAATAGGTTCTCTTTTTGACAGCTAAGATACAACACGGTCTTTATTGCAATTAAGTGTTCAGTCATATTTCCAGCGCCCTGCCCGATCTAACATCAATCTCTCCTCTGAGCCTTACTCCAACCACTCCGGTTGTAATAAACTCTATTTTGTACCCTGCTTTAATCTACACCTGTACGTCATTCAAATACTTGAGTTGGATTAATGATAATTACTTGTCTTTCTGTCTGTGGTATAAATGGCAATACTTGATCAACAACATGAGTATGATATTTTCTCTTAAAATGCACAGTTTTCAAATTTTAACAATCTCATTTTATTCTGGTAGGACAATAGTGAAAATCTACAAACTCTGGGTGATCCTACCCTATGAACTGATTTCCAAACTTTAGGTGATCCTACTCTATTATATATAACAGGTTCTAACGCCAAATGTATTTTTTTACGAGGGGACCTATCCAGAACAGTAAGGAACCCTATGCATGACCATTTCATACAGCTACATTCAAATGAAACATCATTATTTTCTGTTCAAGATTAGGCTGCAAACTAGACAGCTGCATCAGCGTGGAAGCATCATTCAAAACTAAATGAATTGGCCAAATATGACAGGTTATAGTAGACACAGTCACCCCAACATGTAGGAGACTGTTTTGGTACTAGCCATGGATATTGGACAGGACTTGACAGTTTTTCATCCAGACCTCACAACTCAGAGCAGCTGAAATGTCTGCAAGCAACGTTCAATGATAACTACCTGGTGTCCAGGTCTACTTATACAATCTGACATGCATATGCCAATAACATTTTTCAAGCTTTTTACATGAAGGGGGCAAAAAAGGAATAACATTGTTCGGGCATACAAGTCACTCTTCATTTACTTTTGAATTCCATGTTTTCCTCACAGAAAACAAAGATCTGAATTAATTCTATTTCACCATAGATAGGCAGTATTATTACAAGTCAATCTAAAACCAACCCAAATCATTTACATATACACCCAGATTTATATGGCCGCATGTGCCAGAAAATTATATAGGAGATGCAGTAATAGTACTAATTACATTCCAGATGATGAAACCACATAGCTCACAAAATTTTCAGGCACTCAAAGACATGGAAATAATTGAAGATAGTTTGACTTTGCGAACTTTTGTAGAATTTTGAGGTTGAAATAATGCCTCAGTACTCGATCTGACTGTTGCTTCTTTCCAATCAGAACCTGAAGCCCCCTCAATTCGATAGTCCCGGGGAGAATAGAGAACTTGGAGCTTTGAATGAGCTGCAGTTAGTTGACCACGTAAGTCTGATACCATTGTACTAGAAGTGAATTAAGGAAGGAAATACATGCAGTTACTCCACAAATTATGAAATGACTCCAAAAATTTACCAATGAAATCAAATTCGGGCGGAGCAAGAAAATTGTGGACCCGGGAAACCACAAAATCCCTTCATCCAGTTTGAGTAGTTTCTTGATTAATACAACACTAAACTTAAATAAAAAGAAATAGCACTGATTACACTATAACAGTAATCAGATATTGCCTATAAACTGATATAACCACAACCCTGTCGTCTAGTGTGTTAACTAGTCGGTAGCACAAGGGGTTATCCATGTCACGAATGGTCATACCAGGTTTTTCTTAGTCATAAAAGTCTACTAATCCCGGAAACATTAGGCCTCGAACAGAGTTCCACTGATAGCCTGGAAGGTTCTGCTGGTTGTAAAACCACGGCATGAAATGTTTGGCCCGAACAACATTTGTATTAATCAATGCTGTAGTGAAATGAAACTGGATACAAATTCCAGATATATCTACAATGTGCTCAGAAAGGTACTTATTCTTTGCTGATATCAATTTAATATTCAAAATTTTCTTTAGTACCAACTAGAAGGATGTTCCTTGGTTCAGTTGCAAAAAGCTGCTAGTTACCACCAACCAGCAACAATCTCATAACCAATCTACACAGCTTTCTTACAAAGGTCAAAATGCATGAACATCGGTTATTCTGAACATTTAAAGATATAGAACTTACCTAAACCAAACATGCTGGTCTTTTGGATAATGAGACGATTAACTTTAGATCTCTTGATATTTCTCAAGGCCTGAATATCATCCTGCTTTCCTTTGAAGTCAAGAAATTCTCCTAAGAGATATTTCCCTTTAAGCTCCAACCTGCAGGAGGACAGGATGCCTTGACAATCAGAACTTCCCATCTTTCCACAGAACCAATCTCAGTAAATTTGCGAGAGCAATATCTAATTATCATAGGGTTAAATATCAAAGTGGTCATTGAAGTGAAGACCATATATCATTTTCATCACTGATCTCAACGGAGTATCGTTTCAATCACTAAAGTCATCATAAACATCAAACAGATAACTCTAAATATGTGTTCGAAAAGTAAAAATAACTTTTCTCGAGTTCTACACATATTTCTTCAATACTACTGCAACCAAATGAAAAGTTATGAATTCTAGTATTTCAGATAATTTATTTAGATTTTAAAAAATTCATTTACTATTTATTTTTAATTAAATCAAAGTAAATAACTTTAAAATTAAAAATAAATAGTAAATAATATTTTTAAAATCTAAATATAATATCATAAATACTAGAGTTCATAACTTTTCATTTGGTTGCGATAGCATTCAAGAAATATGTGTAGAACTCGATATAAATTATTTTTACTTTTCGAACACATATTTAGAGGTATCCGTTTGATATTTATGACGACTTTAGTGATTAAAGTGATACCTCGTAGAGATCAGTGATGAAAGTGATATCTGGTCTTCACTTCAGTGACCACTTTGATATTTAACTCAATTATCATAAGTATTAAAACACCCAAATTTAGCATTATATAATACGTAACAAATAAATACCCAAAAATATGTAAACCCCCTCCCCCCCAAGCCCAAGCTACAACCTTCAGGAGGATAGGATGCCTTGACAAACAGAATTTCCCATCTTCCACAGAATTAATATCAGTAAAATTATGAGAGCAATCTCTAATTATCATTGTATAAAAATACCCAAATATAGTATTATTTGAAACAAATAAATCCCAAAAAAAATTAAAAGTAACACACATACCCCGCAACCACACAGGAAAAGAAATAAAAGGAAACTCCCACCACCTCATTCATATTACCATGATATTAAACCTACGAAAGTAATATATGGAACACTTAATGATTACTAGCCTCTCTTTGACATAGATTTCGATCCTAAAAAATCTAGTAAGAAACATCAAAGCGTATACCCACAAATATTGGACAAACTAAAAATATATCAGGAGTAACGCAAATGATACTTAAGAAGGAACAGACCTATCCCACGTAGGGGCCGTGCTGAGGATGAAATTGAGCTTCTGCTGCAGTTGTTCCTGCATTTCTTTTTTCCCACCACTGAATGCACCCTTCATCCAGCCAGAAAACATGCTCTTGGACTCCTTTTTCATAAGTATCCACTGCTCATACGTGATGACCTCTGGAGGGAAGTTCGATTGAAGGGTACTGCATTAATGAAAATGCACTTCCAAGTGACTAACCTTCTTTCTACAGATTTAGTATAGAATACTGACTTTTAAACTATGAACAACGGGAAAAGGCAACTATAATAGTGATGTTTTATTGATTATATGGCCACAGCTACTATATTACACATACAGGTGAGGTGATGCTTATATGTGTGAATCAAAAGGTGAAAAATTGTGAGAAATGTCAGCATAAGGTCACGGAGGTAGAAAGCATCCATCTCTGTGCAGGGCCAACTTTAACAGAGCATGGGGTACTAATAAAAATATGAATTATTTAATTAAATGAGACTCCCAGCCCATAAACACATCTGGCTGATTTGTATGCTGACAATCACTTACAATCCATAAGCGGAAGTACAGACTAAAAGCATTAAAGTTTATGCAATGTAAATCTGCATACCTTCTTCCTAAGGAAAACAAACATCTAAATCTTACGAATTCTGAAATCCATCAACTAGACAGAGTAAACATCTCAGTCAACACATCACCATCACCCTAATCAAGGACATTCCTGCTCTCCGAACTTTGAATCTATGGTATAAGCCGCATAATGGCCTCAGACCCGAATCCAACATAATAGGTCCCGGAATTGGGTATAAAGCTCAAGTTTAGAGTACATAAAAGGCTTACCATTGACACCCACTTACTTAAATTGGATGAACATGGATTTACCAGGCCAAATTCTATTAGTTGTGATACCCCTCTAATTCAATCATAACAGTTTAAATGGTCACGTCAAAGTAGCAAAAACATCCGACTAAATGTGGCCTTTTAAAAGCGCAAATGTTTCTTAGACATCAACAAAATCAATGTTCTAAAAAGTGGAAATCATTCCAACAAAGTAAGGTCAACGCATAACGATCAATCACAAGGATTAATCAGATCACTATTGGATAGAAATTTAATAACTTAATTATTTATATTATTGATTAGTGAACTTAAGTCATTTAATAATTTGCACATCACACACAATAGATTCATCAATTTTATCAATCCAGTTTTAATTTGAAAGTAAACATACTTGTACAAAATAATATACTACTTTGTTTAAGTTTATTATTATCATCCTAATCAGCCTATGCAGAAATAGAATCAGCAGAGGTCCTAATAATGATTAGTTGAAAGGAGTAATCCATTTGGCGAGGATCTTCTGAGCATTACGTAAAAAGTAAACGAGGAAACTGGAGAAACAGTGGCATATGAATTCTAATTATAAGTTTCTAGTGGGAAAAAATTTAGAATTGTGACTTTCCAACCAAAAAGAATTTAAGAAATCATCTTTAACGGGGTCTTGAGCTTATTAAAAAAGAGCACACCAACCTTTGATATAAAAGAATAATAAGAATTAAACAAATAGGTAAAATCTGCAGATATTGCAAGTATAGGAATAACTCAAGTACTTCGCCATATGTAGCTATAATTCTATCAAGTATCAACAATTTGACAACAGCAATCAAAGCAAAGAATTGCTTTTATGAAAAAGAAAGAACAATCTACCTGAATTTTGGATTGGGACACACAACCCTGCAAGAAAAGTAACCTTCTGGAACAGAAACTCCCCTTTGTTCAAGATATGATTCCAGAATTGCAATCTGCTGTTTTGTCTCCGCTATCTGGAACATCACAGCAATGTCAATTGTCAAAGCACATAACTTGCTAGTCAAAATCGATAAAAGAACATAATTAACTTACAGGGTCAGGATGACGTTCCTCTTTGTGCTTGCTCCCACCAACACAAACCCAACTCCCATCCGCATTAATGGAAACAAACCCTCCAAACCTCTTAACCGAAACGACAACCGCCTCACTGCAAATCACACACATGCATAAAACAACAAACCATCAAACCTTATCCAATTCAACACAACCCATCACAACAAATACCATAAAACAATCCAAAATCCAATTACCTCTTAGTAACAAGAACTATATCGACATTCTTTTGAGTACCCGTATCAGCATCCGGAATTCTAAGGCCAACATAAGTCTTTCCCCCATAAAGCTTCCCAAGCCTACATTCAATAAACAAGTTCCAAACTTTCACTCACACATACAAAACACAAACTCTCACAGACATTTTATCAAACAGTTGGTGCCCATTAATACAATCTAAAAATTCAAATAAAATTCAAAGAAATAATCAAGAACATAAAATAAGTAGCAAAAACAGCTGAGAAGTGCAAAAAAATTGAATCTTTGATCGGAAAATATGAAAACCTTTCGGCGACGGTGAAGAGGGCAGTGGAATCGGATGATTCAACGGCAATATCATCATCGTCTTCGGAGAAAAAACGAGTAATAATCTTGTAAATCACAAGACCGCATAGCAGCTCAATCCACATACTCTGTTTTTTCCCCTTGATTTCTCGATTTCCGTGTGTTTATTCACAATTTTTTACAAAAATGAATGTGAATACAAACTCTGCAAGGAACAGGTGCGTTAATGGTGCAGTAATTAGTAATCATCAATATTTTCTGAGATTGTGTCGATCTATTTTTTTAATTTTTTAGAATTATAGAATTTTAGAATTTAAAATATTAATAAATTAAAAAATATTATTTAACATATTAAAAATAAAATAGTTATTCGAATTTGTTGAGTAGAAAGGTTTGAATTTATAAAGAAAGCATATTAAAATTTTTATTGAAAGTATAATATGCATTTGTAATACATAAAAGTTATACGAATTTATAGAGTGGAAGAGTTCGAATATAAAATAAGTACTTGCAATTTATAGAG
This sequence comes from Heracleum sosnowskyi, assembly GCA_030848705.1. Classification (NCBI taxonomy): domain Eukaryota; kingdom Viridiplantae; phylum Streptophyta; class Magnoliopsida; order Apiales; family Apiaceae; genus Heracleum; species Heracleum sosnowskyi. The sequence goes on along the minus strand of CM061243.1, from coordinate 105,508,543 downwards.
TATGTTAACAAGAAAATTAATATATAAAACAAGTATTCAAGGTATAAAATTTGCGATTTCGATCTTAACAAAGAAAACGTGTTTAACAAGAGAATGGTTTATTAGGGAGAAATGAGTGATTGTTATAATTTTATAGATAGAGTTTTTTTAAAAAAATTATAATGTCGTGAATCACGATTTTATCAATTTGTATGTTAGACATGTAATTAAAAATTCTATCATTAAAATAGATTTTCGAATTTATAAATTAAAAAAGTTCGAATTTATAAGAAATACATATTAAAAAAAGTTCTATCAAAAGTAGAATATGTGTTTATAATGCATATATAATTAAAAGTTCAATTGAAAGTAAAATAGGAATGAGAAGCAGAATAGGTATTCGAGACATATTAACTCCTTAGGCGTAAGGGAGATCAACTTTGGTCGGTCACTGTACTACCAAAAGTATATGATCCGTTAGATTATAAAACTATAAATATTCAAATAGATGAGGACCGTTAGATATAATATTAAAAATTGTATTTGATTAATAATAGGATAGTATTTAAATACTAAAATGTGTATTTTGATAATTTAAACCAATTATAAATAGGTTTTCTATATTGAATAGAAATCTTTATGTAAAAAATCATAATTATCTTTTCTCTTTAGTTTATGGATAGTTCCAGTTAGATAATAATTATTAAACCATCATTAAATTAAAGATAATTTTGTTAGCTTCGTGTGGGCGGTAAAATTGTTAAAATCTGTTGTCTAAAACTCAAGATAGAGCCCAAACAATAAAGTGATTATCTAAATTTTAATAATTTTTTTTAATTTAAACCAATTATAAATAGATTTTCTATATTGAATAGAAATCTTTATGTAAAAAATCGTAATTATCTTTTTTTTTTAGTTTATGGATAGTTCCAGTTATATAATAATTATTAAACCATCATTAAATTAAAGATTATTTTGTTAGCTTCGCGTGGGCTGTAAAATTGTTAAAATATGTTGTCTAAAACTCAAGATAGAGCCCAAACAGTAAAGTGATTATCTAAATTTTAATTTTTTTTTTATTATTGTAGCACCAATTTAATTTTTTTCCTAATTCTTTTAAATTTATAAATTCTATGTTTATTTCAATAAAATATTAAAATCAATTTAAGAAAAAATTAAAATCGATATGGTCCGTGTACGACCACTATACGACCAAATTAATTATTACAGTTAGATCTTAAATAGATCGATGAGAATTGTTAGATCTAATATTAAAAAGTGTATCTGATTAATAATAGAATTATATTTAAATACTAAAAAGTGTATTTTGATAATTTAAAATTTTTCTATGTAAAAATTCTTAAATATCTTTTCTCTTTAATTTATGTATAGTTCGAGTTAGATAATAATTGTTAAACCAAATATCAGATAACAATTCATATCGATTACAATATTAAAAATTATCAATATAATGCTCATGTATATCATATAACAATGATACATTTGGACCATGCGTTATAAGAGACTTAGGAGAACTCCATTACATGAATAAATTTAAACATTTTTTTCCTGAAGGAACATAACAATTTGATTAATCCAAATTATAATTATATTATTTTACATATTACAAACATAAAAGGATAATATCAAAATATTATTAAAATATTGAGGGTTTCATATTCATAAACAATAATTTTGAATATAATATTTAACCATCTTTTCTTTTCGGTTTATGGGTAGGTCACTGGTCAAGTTAGATAATAATTATGAAATCATCATTAAATTAAAGATAATTTCGTTAGTTTCACATGGGTTGTAAAATCGTCAAAATTCAATTTCTAAAACTCAGGATAGAACCCAAATAGTAAAGTGAGTATCTAAATTTTAATAAATATTTTTTTATAATTGTAGCACCAATTTATTTATTTTCCCACTAGTTCTTTTAAATATAGAAATTGTATCTTTCTTTCAATAAAGTATTAAAATAAATTAAGAACAAATTCAAATCGACAAAGACTATAATAATATGAGAATAAAATTTTATATAATTATAACATAATTTTTATAATGTTTAATAATTTTAAAGTAATAATGTATTTTAAAATTTTATATGCACTATAAATAAAACCGAAACATTAAAAGTAAAAGTAGTTAGTAAGATACTTATATCAGTATTTACTTGATATCCTTATTATATTAAACTCTTTTATATAATAAGCATAATAGGGATTTATCCAAAATTTTGATCGTGACAACCAAATTAATAAGAACTATTAGATCTTAACTAGATAAATGAAAATCGTTTGATCAAATATTAAAAAGTGTATTTTATTTATAATAGGATTATATTTAAATTCTAAAAAGTGTATTTTGATAATTTAAACCAAATATACCAAATATAAATAAGTTTTCTATATTGAATAGAAATCTCCATGTAAAAAATTTGTGACTTTCTTTTCTCATGGACAATTCCAGTTAAATAAAAATTGTTAAACCATCTTTTAATTAAAAATAATTTAATTATCTTCACATGGGGTGTAAAATTGTCAAAATCTGATTTTTAAAACAAAAGATAAAACCCAAATCAGTAAAGTGAGTATTTAAATTCTAATAATGATTATTATGTCATCATTATTTTAACGCCAATTTAATTACTTTTTTCTAACTATTTTAAATTTAGAAATCTATGTTCAAAAATTAAAATCAATCTAAGAAAAATTCAAATGAACAAAGAATATAATAATAAGAGGATAAAATTTTATAAAATTGTGCATATTTTTTTATCCTATTTTATTAAGTTATAGATCATAACTAATCAAATATAATTTATTATTAAATAATAAATTATACGCAAATGGTGATTTTGTTTTATAAGCACTCATGCAGACCTAATTTCATTGTTAGCAGGACTATATTATATTAAAAAACCCGTATTTTGAAATTGTAGACTCAACATACCTAACTTTTTTAACCTATATACATTGTAAATTATTAAATTTGAAACTTTAAAAGTTTGTTAATCAATTAGTATAGTACTTTTCTGAAAAATCGTACTTTACAAAAAATATTATCAAATAACCTAAGTCTGAAAAAAAAAATGAAAAAAAAAAATTTCAAAAAAAAAACCTCTAAATTTTAATATGTTGTTGGTAGATTCAAATCTTAGATCATTCTACATGATAATTTTACTGTTATATATAACGTTTCTCAACAATTTAATTTGAAAGATCCAATGATTATGAATTGAGTGATCAAACAAAGCGACCACACTTATAAGAAAGCTTTCATTATTTAGTCTTTAATATAATAACATAGATATTTACGGGATATACTATAAAAAAATGAATTTTATACAGAATTTTGATCGTCACAGTGTACTACTTTAAAAGAAGAACTATTACAAAAAAAATATATTTTAATTGATAATTTATTTTCTCAAAAGTTCAAAGTTCCCGTATCATTAACATATTACAAAAAAGAGTATCTTATATTTTAGCAATAAATATTTAAAAAAATTAAAAATTAAAAAAATTATAAATATTAAGAAAAATTAATGATGTTATCCTAATAGTTTGGTCCTAAATACCGCCAAAACATTCTCAACTGTTAGATCCAATACTTTTAAAAATAGATGATCAAGATTATATCATATAAAAAGAAATTATTATCTAAAAATGATATAAGTTAAAAGATATTATATTAGGATTGGATTTTCCAAAAAGTTAAAACATAAAAATAGTTGTAATTAAATAAGGAAACCCATTTATAACCAAAATAATAAAAATCGTTTAATCTTAAATAGATAGGTGAAAACCGTTAGATTTAACATTAAAACCTGTATTTGGTTAATAAAGGTTATTATAATAATCTAAACTACATATAAGTTAAGTAGAATTCCTAAATCGAATAGAATTCTCAACATTAAATTTCGTCACTTTATTCTCTTTTTAGTTTTAGAATAGTTTTTAATTGAAAAGGAACTATTAAACCACAACTAAATTAAAGATTATTTTGTGAATTTCATGTGAACCATAAAATTGGCCAAATCTAACTTTTATAACTCAATATAAACAAATATTAAATTGAGCGTGTAAAATATAATAAATATCAAATTTTTAACTATAATTTTTTTTGGCTAAATCTTTTTTAACAATAATTTAATCATGTAAACTAATAACTTTTAAATATTAAAATATTCATAAATAAATATAATTATAAATATTAAAAAACAATCATGTGTTGCATCGTAATAAAAATATAATTATAAACAGAATAATTATAAATAAAATTTAAGTAACCGTGCATCGCACGAGCTATAAGCTAGTATGATAAACATGTGCAGTTTACACAATTATTTATTTTTAATAAGGGGTGTTGTGCATGTATAAATAAGTATTATCCAAGAATGAAACACCTGTCTATCTATACTTCAATACTATTATATAATAGACGAAACATTAAAAGTTTGGTCGGTTAGTACGGTACATTGTGATTTTACTTAATTGCCCTTTCTTAAATTCGTGTTTTTACTTAATTAACCTTACTTATTTATAGAAATATATTATTAAATAATAATATTAACTATTTATAACCAATTACCTTTTTCACCTAAAATACATTAATTTTTAATTTTTTCTAACAAATTCCCCAACTTTTTTCAAATATATCACGGACAATTACCCTTTTTAACTAAAACATGTTAGCTTTTCTATTTTTTCTTACTAAAACCCCTTATTTTCCAAAAATATCACGGACAAACATTTATTTTAATATAGTTATTTATTTTTAAACCTAATATTATAATTATTTTTTAAAAAGTTTACCTATTTTAATATGGCTACTTATTTTTCTTAACAAATGCAATTACTAAAAAATTAAAATATAAATAATCAAATACTTATTTATAACCAATTACATTTTCAGCTAAAACACATTATAGATTTTTTCTAACAAAGTCCCTCATTTTCTAAATAAATCACGTGAAATTGAATTTTTTCAATTTATTTTTTCTATTTTTCTCACTAAAATCCATTCTTTTTCTAAAAATATCACGGACAAACCCTTTACTTATTTATTTTAAAACATATTTAAATAATTTAAATTATTAAATTTTAAAAGCTCATTTTCCAAAAATATCACGGACAATTATCTTTTTGAACTAAATATATGTTACATTTTTTATTTTTTCATACTAAAACCCCTACTTTTTCAAAAATATAACGAGCAAAACCTTACTTATTTATTTTAAAATCTGTTTTAATATTTTTAATGAATTAAAAATGTTTAGCTATTTTAACATGCTTACTTATTTTTTAAACAAATACAATTAAAGAAAATAATAATAAAATAACAATTAACAATCCGTGCATCTCACGGGTTTTAAGCTAGTATATATAATATTTGTTTTATTAAAAGTTTTGGTGTTCAAATTTTTCGGTTTTCTGGTTTTCGGTTATTTTAATTAATAAATAATAGAAATAATAGAAAATTATCTTTTATAACTAAAACATGTTACATTTTAATTAAAACATACTATCTTTTATAAACACACATAAAAATACTAATTATATTAGATCTTTCAATCATTAAAAACATTACCTTTTAATCATTTTTTTGTTAGAAAAAATAATGTGTTTTAGTTATAAATTAAAATAATGTTATTATTTAATAAAGATATAACCTAAAAATATGACGAATCATTATATTTTTCAACTAAAACATGTTATTTGTTTCTATTTTTACTTACTAAAACCCCTAATTTTCTGAAAAATATCATGGACAAATCCTTAATTATTTATTTTAAAATCTAATTTAATTATTTTGAATTATTTTAAAATGTTTACCGATTTTAATATTCCTACTTTTTTTTAATAAATGCAATTAACAAAATATTAAAATGTAAATAATAAAAAAATAATTATTAAAACTAATTTGTGCATCGCACGGGGCTTAAGCTAGTATAATTAAAAATTCTATTGGAAGTAAAATATGACTGCGAAATTATATAAGTATTTTTTCAACGAGAGAGCGGCTCATTAGAAAGGAAAGGAGTATGTTAATATAAAAATTAATAGGTAAGACAAGTATTCAATTTATAAAATTTGGGATTTCGATCTTAACAAGAAAAATGTGTTTAACAACAAGAACGACTTATTATGAAGAAATGAGTAATTGTTCATGTACAAACATATAATTTAATTCATTGTCTACCTTTATTTTTATAAAAAAACGTGTAATTGTTGTAATTTTATAGATAAAATTTTTTTTAAACAATTATAACACCGCTACGAAGCGCGATTTTGTCAACTAGTTAATTTATGATTAATTATGAAATTATGAAATTATGAGACGTGACTTTAAACAAAAATTGTTTGAAAAATTACTTCGTATGACTAGAAGTCTAAACAACAAAAGAGGTAGCATATGTAAATCCAGGATATTATCAAAGATTATATTACATGATTTTGATTTAATTTAGGTGTGTATTCATTCTAGATTTTGATTGTTTTAAAATAATTCATAAATTTTAGAAGTTATTGTTGATTTTAATGGATTAATAATACTCTGCAGATTCGAAGATATTTACGTGATTTGTAGAGTCGTTCGGATTTTAGAAGAGTTTTTGTGAAATACTTTAAAATCTCATGAATTTTAACAAGATTTCAGAAGATATAAAATACACTAACAAATCCAGCAAAATCCATCATTTTATTATATCCATGAATTTCTAAGAATCCAAATTGAATATATCAAGATTTTAATAAATTTTTTAAAATTCAAATTGAATACACCCTATTTTAGTGGACTTTTAAAAATCTCAAGTAAATATACCTGGATTTTAGTAAACTTTTTAAAACTTTAAAATAAATACACCTAAATTTTAAAAATCTAAAAAAAAATTCAAAATCCTGATTGAATACCCTCTTAATCTGGCGGTGCTTTCTTTTTTTCTTTTTTTTTGAGAAAAAGGAATCAATTCATTAATCAAAAGCCATACGACATCTACAAATACAATCGAAATTGGACAGACGCTTAAAGATATCACTGTTGAATCCTTCCTTCCTAGAGAGGCAACCAAGTGATTTGAAGATGATTTGAAAGTATGTACTTATTTTCACCCGACTGACCATAGATGTGATCCCATAATAACCTTCATCCCTGAATCAAACCCATGAAAATCCTGTTGATCTATAACCTCGGCCATGGAGAACACCAAAACACAACAAAACAAAAAACCAAACTCTCACAAGGAGAGACTAACAAAACTCAAATAAATTGAGAACTTATTGAAGGAAAACAAGAAAACAAAAAATAAAGGGATTGGAGCTTTCCACCGGTGAACCCCCTCAAAAATCTTTAACGGAGGCTAGGGTTTGAGAGAGAAAAAACGAGTCCGAGAGAAGGGAAATCTTTTTTATATGGGACTCAAGTTAAAATTCTGGCGGTGCTTTCTTTTATTCTCCGTTTGGAAAAGACCACACTAATGAAAGCTGTTCGCATGAGAAGTTTGATTTACAACTTTCATTTTTACATTACTCATAAATTTGGGACTTGTTTTGTTTGTGGAGGAATACAAATTTGGAATTAGAAATTATGTAAAATCGTAGAGGTGGCATGGTATTGCTATGTATCATAATATGTGTTTAGTATGTGTTATGGAATAAAAATTGAGCTTGAGAATTTAATGCTAGGGTTAGAGAGCTTCGAGCTTTAATGGCTGCAATTGTGTTTCGAGACTAAATCGGTTCTCACAAGATGCCTACGTATCTCAAATCGTTATTGAGAATCAAGCCAAAGACGTAGTTCTGATTGTAGGATTAGGGACCTTATATAGGCGTCTAGAGCCTAGTATTTATGGTATGTTTGGGAGTCTTAGCGAATAAGTCTCCTTTTTGATATTGGATAAACATTGTATTTCTTGTTGAATAAGTCTTTTCCTTGTTGATAAAGGCTATGACTCATTAATTGGGATTCTGGATCCTTCTTTGACAAATTTACCATATTTTGGAATCTTTTCATGAGCTGTATATTTTTCCTATTCATTAATTACGAAATTAATGAATAATCAGGGTTTCGGGCCTTGAATATTGGGCCGTGTTCTTGGACCAATTCGGGTCTAATTAATATGTCATTAATTATATTTTTAGGGTTATTTTTAGCCCATATCATTTGCCCCCCAATTTCTAGGAAAACTTTTCAAGCTTTCGTAGAAATTATATTGACCTTTTTCGAGATTCAGGGTCTTTTTATCCTTTACCTAGGACTTTATTTACACTAGTGTTTCACAAGTATCGCCTTATTGCAAAGTGTGGAGCGACCTACACATTTACGACGATTGTTGCCTTATTCGAGGCTAATTTCACATTTATAATAAATATTCCTAATATTTTAGGAATTTTCATGTACCCACAGGTATTTTTAATAATTATTCATAATATTTTAGGAATTTTCATGTACCCACAGGTATTTTTAATAATTATTCCTAATATTTTAGGAATTTTCATGTACCCACAGGTATTTTTAATAATTATTCCTAATATTTTAGGAATTTTCATGTACCAACAGGTATTTTTAATAATTTTTTAGGGTTTAATTCGTAATTTTCCAAAGCTCAGGGGCGAATCTGTCCAATTTGAAACTTCAGTGGAAAATTTGTGAATTATCCAGAACTTGGGGTACTAAACTGCACTTTGGCAGTTTAGTCTCATTTTGTAGCCAGGTCGACCAAATCGACCTGGTTTGAGCACCCTCACTCACGACCTCATTTGAGGTCGAGTGAAATGTATTTTTTTTTTTGAAATATTATTATTGAATAATAATATTTATTTTACTCGAAATTTTTTAAGGGTACTTCCGACCTCATTTTGACGTATTTGTGACCTCATTTTGAGGTATTTTCGACCTCATTTTTGGTCCCAGGTCGAACAATTCGACCTCAATTTCCCGTGCTTTTTCGACCTCGGTCGTTCGATCTCAAACCCAGTCTCCTTCGACCTCATTTTGAGGTATTTTAGACCTCATTTTGAGGTATTTTAGACCTCATTTTGAGGTATTCTAGACCTCATTTTGAGGTATTGTCGATCTCGATTTTCGACCTCATTTTTGAGGTATTTTAGACCTCAATTTGGTCCCGGGTCGCACGAATCGACTTCAATTTTCCATGTGTATTCGACCTCAGCCTTTCGACTTCAGTCTAGAGTTTCTTCGACCTCGGTTGGTTCCAACAACGCCAAACGTGGCTTATAGATACAAGAATTAACTTGAGTTCTAACACTTTGACCTCATTTGAGGTTTCAATAACGCCAAACGTGGCTTATAGATACGAGAACTAACTTGAGTTCTAACACCTTAGACCTCATTTGAGGTTTCAACAACGCCAAACGTGGCTTATAGATACAAGAACTAACTTGAGTTCTAACACTTTGACCTCATTTGAGGTTTCAATAACGCCAAACGTGGCTTATAGATACGAGAACTAACTTGAGTTCTAACACCTTAGACCTCATTTGAGGTTTCAACAACGCCAAACGTGGCTTATAGATACAAGAACTAACTTGAGTTCTAACACTTTGACCTCATTTGAGGTTTAAACAACGCCAAACGTGGCTTATAGATAAAAGAACTAACTTGAGTTCTAACACTTTGACCTCATTTGAGGTTTAAACAACGCCAAACGTGGCTTATAGATAAAAGAACTAACTTGAGTTCTAACACCTTAGACCTCATTTGAGGTTTCAACAACGCCAAACGTGGCTTATAGATACGAGAACTAACTTGAGTTCTAACACTTTGACCTCATTTGAGGTTTCGACATCTTAATTTTCAAATTGTGAGGTCTTCATGCGAAGATAGACATAACGTTTCACATTGTGAGGTCTTCATGAACCCATATTGTTAGGTCCAAAGTATCGTAGAAGGGGGGGGGGGTTGAATACGATACTCACAAATAATTCAATTTCGTTCACGGATTAATCTTTCAGTTCTATAACGAAATCAAACACACCAAACCAAATCAAGTTTCGGGGAATATATCTTTTTATAAATATAAACCTCGAGGGGTGCTACAATTTCTAATCCGTAGATTAGCTTCAATGAGTTTAAGGTTACACAAATACAAAACAATGATCAAGTTCTGAGCACTATTAATTTCTCTGATAATTTCTCCGGCTCAATTCTCTCTCTCAGTAATGTCTCTGTGTTGAATGCCTTAACTGAAGAAGACACACTCTTCTCTCAGTATTAATTGTAGTCTTCAATTGAAAAACCATCGAACCAAACTTGAACAAACAATCTTGGCCGTTGGATCTTCATCAACCTGTCAGACAAAGAATACTTTTCACCTGCTCCACAATTTAAAAACCATCGAATGGTTTGAAAACCATCGAATGAAATAAATCATTTTACCATTCGATAGTTTTTAAAACAAAACTATCGAATGCCAAATTGATTCATTTTGGTTTACTTTGAATCACTTTTCATTCCATTCGATAGTTTTCTAAATAGAAAAACTATCGAATCATTTTCTTGTCTTTTGACTTTTAATGATTACTCTGAGCTCCTGGGTGTTTAAGTAATAGACTGTATCAATTTCTTCTGAGACGATAAAACAACTTGATCTTCTTAGTGCCGTCACCTTGTTATTCCCAAATGACCTAACAGAATTGTAGAAGGGGGGGGGGGGGGGGTTGAATACAATTCTTGATATTTTCTTGAAACTAAACACTTTATGAAATTAAACTGAACTGAATAAATAAAAACACAAGATATAAATAATTCAGTTGGATTGTTTGATGATCCAACTGAAGTGTTTTTATTGCGGAAATAATCTGTGATACAAATGTTCACAGCTGCTCAGTTACAATGTTGTAGAGAAGAATGCTCTCAAAAATAGCTAATACAATCTATTTGTTTTTTCTTCTCTCTTTCTAAAGTGACTGCTACACTTGGTTATAAATCCCAAGTTTACAATTCTACATTTGGTTAAACTAAAGAATAATAGAAGTAACCATCAGTAGCTTGCTTTTCATTCCTTTTGTCCAATGGTCCTTGGAGATCTTTGCTTTTGTCTTCATGCTCATTATAATCATTCCCAAGAGCCTTATTGGAAATTGGAATGTTTCCTTATTTCCAGTAACCACTTTGATGGTTTCCAATGCAAAGTACACTTCCATATCTCCTTTTAGATCTGTTCAGTAAACTGTCACTATCACTTTGTCAACTGTTCAAAAAGCAACATTGATTCGTTGATAGCAAGGAGATGTGTTTCGTTGATAGCTTCATTCTTCATTCCGTTGATGGTGTTTCCCTCGTTTCGTTGATGGGTAAACTCCATACCGTTGACAGAGTAATCTTCATACCGTTGACATGTCTTCACTTAGGCAGAATTACAAGGCATAACATATTTACAATTAACCAACCTATTTTGCCTATCTGGTACATAGTCAACATGACTTAGAAAACCTATCTAAAACATATAATAGAATGCCTATCATACTGTGAAGTATTGTACAATGCAATTGCTACAACACTCATTTCGTTGATGAGCTTCCTGTCAACGAAACACTGCTAAGCATGCTATTTCGTTGACAGCTGCAAAATTGACTTTACACAAATTCTACTAAGTGTTTTATGCTTATCATCAAGAACAACATATTCCTAACAATCTCCCCCAATTTATGACTGATAGAATAACAGCCATAAATCAAGAGACTTGATGATAACAAAAACACTCAGATACATCATAAATTACAAAAGTAGAAAATGTATTAAGCTTCAAAACTTTATAGACAAAATATAAGACTTACAAGACTAATGCCCACAAGTGCTCCTCTAGTCTGAGCAAATGTTTCATCTGTGACTTCTTTGTGGCATAGTCTTCTTCCCTCTCTTGGAGTTGTTTTCCTCAATCTGGACCTGTAGTCTTCTGTAGAAGATTTTCTCCTCTTCATCTTGATCACCAAGCTTGGATTGCATCAGCTTTAGAGTTTGATTAGATGCCTTCTCCAGCTGGTCTTCCATTCTGAAGAATCTTCTGCAATTGTCCTTGTCCTTAAACTCCATCATCCAATAAGGTTGAAGATGGATTTTCTTTCCTGTTGAGGGAACTCTAAGTATCCTTGGAAGAGCCTCAGGCTTGTTCCAGCTAGCCTTTAACTGACAGATTTTGGAGACCACCTCAGACTTGGCTGTTTTGGTGAAACCGAAGTCCTTTTTCAAGCATCTAAACACTGAGAGTAGTGTTTGATAGTCTTCTCCTAAAATTCTGTAGAGAGGCCACACTTGTTCTCTACCACCCTTGAATGTGAACACTAGTCTTTCAGGCAACTTTTGAGAAGCTGCAATTCCCCTTACTTCCACCAGGTTGTCTAAGTCAAGATGTAGACTGGATTCTTCCCTGATGTCAGCAATGTACATGCAGTCCTCTGGGTTTGAAGGGGGTTTTTGAGATTGTGGCTTTCTCACAAAAACAGGCTTTGCTTTGACAGGCCTCTTCTTTGTCTTCATTGGTTGGTCCTTTTCTAACAGGAACTTTGGAAAGTATGCCTCATCAAAATCAATTGGTTCCTCTTTTGGCATGATTGGTTGATCATGAAAATTGACAGGATGTGCAGGATCACAGGCCAACTTTCCCTCAAAAACTGGATTAGCAATTGTTGGAGGTGCAATAGGTATAGAAGAGTCTGATGCAGTACTCTGAGAATCAGCACTCTCAAAGTCTATGTTTCTCCTAGCTCTCTCTTTGGGTTGCCTTGTGCTCTTCTTTGAACTCCTTTCCTCTCTAGTGCTTTCCTCTTGCTTCCTTTCTTCTTCATCTAGAGCTTGAGCTACTGCAAGAGCTTGCATAGCTGCTCTTTCTGATTCCTCAGCCTTGGCTTCAGCAAAGTTTGGATGACCAGCCCAAACACAGATTTGTTGTCCATTCCTGTAGACAATTGCCCTTTGCTTCCTTATCTCATAATTATTACTTTCCTTGCTTTTTGTGATGAGTAGACCAAGAAGCTTGTGCTCATCTGGATAAGGTGCAGGATAGAAAGTCCTTGCTATGTTTTTGCCCTTTGGTTTAGCAGGGGACTTGGGAGATAGGCTTCTTTGAATTGTAGCTTGTTCCACATCCCTAATGCATGAAGTTTGTCCTTTTTCCTTCCTTGGTCCTTGAGTGACTCCATGTAGAAGGGGCTCTTGGTGATAGAAAGAATTTGTCTGTGGCTCCCATTCCGTTGATGCTAGTGCCATGGCATTCGTTGATGGCTGTTCCGTTGATGGATTTGAGTCCTTATCTTCAGTAATCTTCTTGAACTTTGCTTCTATGTTGGACCAATGTTCTTTGATTTGTTCTGCAAGTCTCATCCTCATAGAAGCTTCTTGTATAAGGTCAATACCATCCTTTTGCTGCTTGCCAAGCTCCCCCATTGCTAATGGCTCCTTTGGTAGGGAAATGGCTGGGACCATAACCTTGGTAATCTGAATGTCTAGCTCCTTAGATTTCTCCCCCTTTTTGTTATCATCAAAAGAGATGGCTGGGAGTCCTTGAGCTGCCACTAGCTGGGCCAATAGTTGAGTTTGTTTCTCCTGTTCCTTTTGCATCTGTGATAGAGTGGCTTCCACCTTGTCCACTCTAGAAGAGAGAGTCTTCAAGGAGGAATCCACTTCAGGTTCTTTAGAGAAAAACCTGTTCATCCTGGACACAGTGAGAAGAGGAAGCTTTTCATCTAGCCTCCTATCATTAGCAGCCCTAAGGTTGCTGATTGAATCCTTGATCTCTGTAGCCTCAATCCTTGTCTGCAACATTTGTAGCCTTTGAATTTCCAGAGAATCCATTATGGCTTTGTAGAATTTCTTGTCCCTTGCTCCTGCAGACTCATGAGCTAGATATGCTTCTTTGTACTGCCTTGTGATAGCAGCATCCAAATTGCTTCTACCATGCATATCTTGAGAAAGCCAGTTTGGTGTAGGAGGCACCACAGAAGTCCCAGTCTGTGCAGTAGTGGCCACCTGTAGAGTGTCACCAAAGCTATCCTCATTATCAGAAAAATCAAAGTCTCCACTTGCTTCAGCTCCTGGAGGTAGATTGGTCAAGGCATCCTTTGCTCTTTGCATTGATGCAGTTGTGTGAATTAGTTGTAGTGACCTCTCTGCCTCCACATTGCCCTGTTGAGCCAAAATTTGATAGGCTGACACAGGATGAGTAAAGGTCTCAGGATCCAGGGAAATACTATCCAGAGTTTGCTGATAAACCTCTTGGAAAGTAAGTTCCCTTTCTCCCTCACTGACCTCCATTAACTCATTAGCAATGGCTGCTTCCATCCTTATTTCTCCTGTAGTCCCTTCTCTCTCTCCACTCTGTTCTTGCATCATGGGCTCCCCATGGCTCACACCTCTCACACCCTCACCTTCACCTTCTAAGGTGGAACTCTCAATCTCTCCTTTTGCCTGGCTGGAAGAAATAGCCAGCCTCTCACTCACATTCTCTCCTTTTGCCTGGCTGCAAGCCAACCTCTCAGTTTCACTCCCTCTCAGTCCTAGAAGTGTCTCAACTACCACTAGATCATCTGCACTAGTTGTGGGAACAACTTGATTTTCAATTAAAGGTGCAGAGTGAACTATCAACGGAATGGTAGTTTGAACTGTCAACGGTATGGATACCGTTGATGGAGAAACACTTGTCAACGAAATAGACTGTTTCGTTGATGAAGTCAAGAAAGCACTTTGAGAATGAGAAATTACAGTAGAGTCTGTGGTGATTGATTTTAGAGATTGGTCCACAGATCCCCTTGCAATTTCAGGAAAAATTGGTTGATGGCTCAACAAATCACTTAGCAAGTGATGGCCACCAGCTTCAGAGTGGGGCTTCTCCAAGATTAGAGTTGGAGAATCAGGAATAGATGTATGGATCATGTCCACATCCAAAGATTGAGTTGGTGAATTTGATGGAGATAATTCAAGATTGATGTTTAGAGAAGAGGACTGTAACCCCAGAGAAATGATAGGGGTTACATCAAACTGAATTTGAGAAACTGGAAGTGTTGCTTCCAGTGTGTGTGCACCCTGTGTACCCTTGGACTTTTGCTTCACTCTCCTTTGGTATTGGGAAAATGTAGACTTTGGGCTTGAAGTGTCCCTTACCCTTTTGGACTGTACTCTAGGAGGAGAGCTTGTTTCAATAATCACATCCTTTTGGGAGGATGCAATTAGACTTGTGTTTAAATCCATGTTACTCATTGTGCCTTGTTGGGAAGACACAATGGGGCTTGGCTGGTACACACTAACCTGTCCTTCCTTATCCTTGGGGTTTCTTTGATGTTCACCCCTTCCCTCACCTCTCACAACTCCAGACTCACTCCCCTTAGGTTGTGTGGTAGTTTTTACAACAGGTGCCTTTTGAGAAGCACCTGAGGTTGGCTTGGAGGATTTCTTTGTTTTTGGTTTTGTTGCTAGGGTAGGAGCCTGTTGGGTCACAGCTACAGACTCCATAGCAACATTGGAAGGTAAAACAGTAGAGGTGTTAGCTACACTAACAGGGATAGTAGTAGTTACCTCAATGATTGGCAGATACACCACTGGAACATCACCATTGTGGTTCAGCCTCAGTATGTCTGTCAATACTCTCTTTTCTTGCACAAAGCACTCGAACCTGGCATTAGGGTTAGAGATAACTAATGGTGCTGGACTAACATGGTTAGCCAACATCATCAGAAACCTAGCATAATAGATATTTTTCTTCCTATTTGCTTTGTCACCCAACTTAGCACCAATTTCATACATAAGTTGGGTGCTAAAGTTGTGATATCTATCATTTAGAAGCATGGTTAGGAGAATTAACATAGAGTTAGTTAATGCATCAAAATTACTAATCTTTCCAGAAAAGACCTTAATGAATGCATCAGCTAAATAACTGTATTCCCTAACCAAACCTCTCCTAATTATTCTACCCAGATTATCAGTAGGCAAAGAGTAGTTTATAGAATTTAACATGGTAGTTATTTCAGTGTTAGTAGGCAAAGCATCACAGTTATTATCAGGAATATGTAAACATGCTTGCAAAACATCAGAATTAACTATGTACTCATTACCTTGAAGAGTGAATTTTAGTGTGCAGTGTGTTCCACTATACTCACATGAGGTCCAAATTTCCTCGATTATCTCATTGTAGAGTGGTGTAGAGTGAAACATTGCATAGCTCAACTTGCAATTCTTCATGAAATCCATCATTTTGAAGAACAGTCTGTTCGGGTTTTCCTTGACAACAAAAGGGATGGAGTTGTTCTTCTCATAGATGAACCCTCCAGCAGACATAAGCTTGACTATAGGTGCCATTGTTGATTAAAGGAAAGCTTCGAACTGAATTGCTTGTTAGAGAGAAGAAGAGAGAAAAAGCCTTTGGAATTTTTGAGAACAGGTAAAAAGAAATAATGAAAATAAAATTTCTTAAATACTCCCCCAAAAATTCTCAGAAAATGAATCCAATAATAAATGTAAATTACTGGATTGGCTTAAAAATATAACCGTTACTCTTAAAGTATTACCATGATTTATACTTACAGGGGTGTATGCATAGATCGTGGTAAAGGACGTGTCAATTTTTTAACGGTTCAGATTAAAAGCGCTTTATATCAACGAATCAGAATTGGGCGTTTAAGGTCCTGTCTATTTCGTTGATAAAACTGCGTTTCGTTGATACAAAAGAACTATCAACGAAACACCCAGAAAAAGTACTAAGACTGTTAACGAAATGGTGCATTCCGTTGGCATAGTAATTTTGACTTAGACAAAATTTTACCTTTTCCTGAGAAAATTCATTCACAGAAAAACATAGCAAATTTCTGGCTGCATTTTAACTTGCAAATATCTCAAAAATAATTAAGAGAAATTTAGCATACCTAGCTCACTTACTAATCTTGAGAATGTTGATTCATCAAGTGGCTTGGTAAAGATGTCTGCAAGTTGTTGTTCACTTGGAACAAAATGTAACTCCACAGTACCATTCATAACATGTTCTCTAATGAAATGGTACTTGATGTCAATGTGCTTGGTCCTTGAATGCTGCACTGGATTCTCAGTAATGGCAATGGCACTAGTGTTGTCACAGAAAATAGGAATTTTCTCAACTCTTAATCCATAATCAAGTAGTTGGTTTTTCATCCATAAAATCTGTGCACAACAACTTCCAGCTGCAATATACTCAGCCTCAGCTGTGGAGGTAGAAACTGAGTTTTGTTTCTTGCTGAACCATGACACAAGCTTGTTTCCTAGGAATTGACAGGTTCCAGTTGTACTTTTCCTGTCAATTTTACATCCTGCAAAATCTGCATCTGAATAACCAATTAGTTCAAAACCAGATTCTCTAGGATACCAAATGCCAAGGTTTGGTGTTCCTTTGAGATATCTGAAAATTCTTTTAATAGCAACTAAATGGGATTCTCTAGGATCAGCCTGAAATCTAGCACATAGACATGTAGCAAACATAATATCAGGTCTACTAGCTGTTAAATATAAAAGTGAGCCTACCATGCCTCTGTAACTTGAAATGTCCACAGATTTTTCCTTAGTATTCAATTCAAGTTTGGTGGCAGTAGGCATGGGAGTTTTGGCAGGAGAGCATTCCATTAGGTTAAATTTCTTTAATAAATCATGAATGTATTTTGTTTGACTAATGAAAATGCCTTCATTAACTTGCTTTACTTGAAGACCAAGAAAGTAAGTTAATTCTCCCATCATGCTCATTTCATACTTACTTTGCATAAGCTTGGCAAACTTTTGACAAAGTTTCACATCTGTAGACCCAAAGATTATATCATCTACATAAATTTGAACAAGTAAAGTAGAGCCATTTACAACCCTGTGAAAAAGAGTTTTATCTACAGTACCTCTAGTGAAATGATTCTCAAGGAGGAACTGTGAGAGAGTGTCATACCAGGCTCTAGGTGCTTGTTTCAAACCATAGAGTGCTTTGAGAAGGAAGTACACATAGTCTGGAAAATCATCATCTTCAAAACCAGGAGGTTGACTTACATACACCTCCTCTTCCAATTCCCCATTCAGAAAAGCACTCTTCACATCCATTTGATAGACCTTGAAATTGGCATGGGCTGCATAGGCTAGGAAAATCCTTATTGCTTCTAGTCTTGCAACAGGAGCAAAGGTTTCATCAAAATCAATTCCTTCTTCCTGTGAATAGCCTTTTGCAACCAATCTAGCTTTGTTCCTTGTGACTATGCCATTTTCATCCATCTTGTTTCTGAACACCCACTTTGTGCCTATAACACTCCTGTCATTAGGCCTGGGCACCAGCTTCCAAACATTGTTTCTCTCAAATTGGTTTAGCTCTTCTTGCATGGCTAAAACCCAATCTGGATCTAGAAGTGCATCCTCAACTTTCTTTGGCTCATCTTGAGACAGAAAGCTACTATATAGACATTCTTCTTGAGTTGCTCTTCTAGTTTGGACTTTTGAAGAGACATCACCTATAATAAGTTCAAAGGGATGATCTTTAGTCCATTTCCTTGAGGGAGGTAGATTTGCTCTTGAAGACGTAGCTTCATGATCATGATTGCCTTGATTGGATATTTGTCCTTGAGAAACTCCCCCTGAGTTTGTTGTCCCTAAGTGATCACTTCTAGAAGTATTCCTATGACTATCAACGGTATGACCGTTTTGGCTGTCAACGAAACGCTCATTCTGACTGTCAACGAATCCACCATCATGACTGTCAACGAAATGACCATTTGGTCTGCTAGCTGCTATCCTTTTTAACCTTAATGCAGCAATTTCATCTTCACTGCTGCTTTCATCTGTGCTAGATACAACAACTTTAGGCTGTTTCTCAGTAGCCTTATCATGATTCACTTGATCTCCTTCCTTATTTTCAAAAGAAAGACTTTCATGGAAACCTTCATCACAGAGACCTTGGATTTTGAGATCATCAAAAACAACATGTACAGATTCCATAACAATGTTGATTCTGAGATTATAGACCCTGTAAGCTTTCCCTGCTGCATATCCCACAAATATTGCTTCATCTGCCTTTGCTTCAAATTTCCCCAAATGCTCAGCTTGATTTCTCAGAACAAAGCACTTGCATCCAAAGACATGAAGAAAATCCAATAGTGGCTTCTTTCTTTTGAGTAACTGATAAGGGGTCATTCCTTTGGCCTGATTAATCAAAGAAATATTTTGAGTAAAGCAAGCTGTGTTAACTGCCTCAGCCCAAAAATATGTAGGTAACTTTGATTCATCTAGCATTGTCCTTGCAGCTTCAATAAGTGTTCTGTTTTTCCTTTCAACTACACCATTTTGCTGTGGTGTTCTTGCTGCTGAAAACTCATGCAAAATACCATTTTCTTCACAGAACACCTTCATGCTTGAATTCTTGAATTCTGTCCCATTGTCACTCCTAATCCTTCTTACTTTGAAATCAGGATGATTGCTTACCATCTTGATGTGATTGATAATGATTTCACTTGCCTCATCTTTAGAGTGCAAAAAGAAAGTCCATGTAAATCTAGAAAAATCATCAACAATCACAAGACAGTATTTCTTCTTTGAGATGGACATAACATTTACAGGGCCAAATAGGTCCATATGAAGCAATTCAAGCTGCTGGACAATTGATGACTCTGTCTTGCTTTTGAATGATGCCTTCTTCTGTTTTCCCTTTTGACAGGCATCACACAAACCATCCTTGGAGAACTCCACCTGTGGAATTCCTCTAGCAAGATCTTTCCTCACCAAATCATTCATAACTTTGAAATTCAGATGGGATAACTTCTTGTGCCATAACCAACTTTCATCCTTGCTTGCCTTGCTGAAAAGACAAGTGATGGTGTCTGAACTTGTGCTACTAAAGTCAGCAATGTACACATTCCCCCTTCTGAATCCAGTCATTACCACATTGTTGTTTCCTCCTTTAGAAACAACACAGGCTTCTCTAGAAAAAGTAACTAAAAATCCTTTGTCACAAAGTTGGCTGATACTAAGCAAGTTGTGCTTAAGACCATCCACCAATGCAACCTCATCTATGATGACATTCTCTTTTGAAATCAAGCCATATCCCTTTGTGTAGCCTTTGCTGTCATCTCCAAAAGCAATACAAGGGCCAGCTCTTTCCTGAAACTCTGTGAGCAGGGTAGAATCACCAGTCATGTGTCTTGAACAACCACTATCCAAGTACCAAAGATTCCTTTTGTCTCCCTGCACACAATAAAACCAAATCAAGTCGATTTTGGTACCCAAGTTTCCTTGGGTCCTGTCTTGTTAGCCTTTGCATTCCCTTTTGTACCATTTTTCACTTTGGGCTCAGATTGATTCAAATCAATCTTTACCCTTGGTGTTGATTTCTGAGGGTTGCTCATATTTTCATTCATAGCATGCATAGTTGGAGGAACAATCATGTTATTCATGTTCCATGGCATTTGTGGCATGTTAAACATATTCATGTAAGGATTAGACACAAATGGCATGCTAGCATATGGATTCTGAAATTGTGCATATGGAGCAAACATGTTAGACATAACAAGCATTGTAGGCATGGAACTGTTCATTGCAGGCTTGGGCATTCTCACATTAGGAGTTTTCTTAACAGATTTGCAGTTAGTAGACAAATGACTAACACTTCCACAATTAACACATGTCTTTCTAGGAGCATATTTATCAGGTGTGTAATTGTTGTGTTTGTTAATTCCTACTTTGCCATTCCTGTTATTCTTTTTATTTCCCTTAGCCTCAACCTGAACTTTCTCTAACTTGTCTTTCAATTGCTTGTTAGACAGGTTACCTACATTAGCTCTCTCAACAGGCTTCTCAACTTTCTTTGATTTACTAGACTCACCTTGAACAAAGTTCTTGGTGACAGGACCATACTTGTCATTAAGTCTAGTGAGTTTATCTTTTCTTTTGTCTGTCAACGAAACAGCCTGATCGGTTGATGGTTCATGTGTCAACGAAACATTGCATTCCGTTGACATATCAACCTTCAACAAATGATCATTGTTGTTTGTTGACTCTGTTCCTGATTCTAAGGTTTCACCAACATACCCTAGCTTCTCTTTGTTCCTTTCCCATGATTGCTCACAGAAGGATTCCACGCCTTGAACATTAATTATGTTGGTAGCAACATTCCTGGCATCCTTCCATTTTGCAATCACACTTTGTTCTATCTCAAGTTGTGTTCTAAGAATTTCTTCCCTTTGTAACACGTTCTCAAGTTCCTTCTTAGCATCCCTACTAACACATCTCATTTTCTCAAATTCAATGAGCTGTGCTTCTAACATTGCATTCCTATCACTTAAGAGCAGATTGGTCTCTTTTATTCTTGAATTCTCTTTAGTAAGTGATTTAAGAGTAACACGCAAATTATATAATACAGTAGACATTTCATTTACTGCATTGTCGCATTCCTCTTTAGAAAGCTCAGAAAGATTAGTAATTGTTACCTGGTTGCTTGAGGAACTTGCTTCCTGCTCATGATTGTCAGCCATAAGAGCCAAGTTGACATACTCAACATCATCATCAGAATCTTCACCATTACCAGCCCAATCATACTCCTGAGACATGAAAGCCTTTTCTTTTTGTTTGAGAAGTTCAAAGTATTTCTTTTTATAATCAACAGGCTCAAATTTCCTGTTGCCCTTCTCAACCTTGGGCTTTCTGCAGTCTCCAGCAAAGTGACCAAGCATTCCACAATTGAAACATTTTGACTTAGACTTTTCAATCCAGTTTGTTTTGCTAGATTGAAAGTCTCTTCTTGGTGGCCTTGCTTCTGAGTTTCTTTTGAACTTGAACTTAGAGAATTTTCTAGACAGAAAAGCAATGTGTTCATCAATCTCATCTAAGTCCTCCAAGTTGGCTGGTTCTGATTCTTCTTCTTCTGTCATCTTGTCTTTACCCTTGCTAACATCACTCCTACAACTAGATCGACTAGTTGTGGCCTTTGCAGCTTCTTTATTGTCATCTTCAAGTTGGTTCACTGATGCAATCAATGCAATAGATCCACCCTTCTTCTGTACCTTTTCAATTTCTTCATCTTGCTCCATTTCCAGCTCATAAGTCTTCAAGGTTCCATACAGCCTTTCAAGAGTGTAGTCTTTGTACTCTTGAGTGTTTCTGAGAGAAACAGTCATAGGCTTCCATTCTTTTGGAAGAGCTCTAAGAAATTTAAGGTTTGAATCCTTGGTTTGATAGATCCTCCCATACAACTTTAATCCATTCAAAAGCTTTTGAAACCTACTGAACGTGTCATTTAGGGTTTCACCAGCTTTAAAATGAAAATGCTCATATTGTTGTATAAGGAGTTGCATTTTATTTTCCCTGACTTGCTCAGTTCCTTCACAGAGAGTTCTAACAGTATCCCATACTTCCTTAGAGGTTGTACAGTTGATAACATTGTCAAACATCTCTTGCTCCAAACCATTAAACAGAATGTTCATGGTCCTTTTGTCTTTATGAACTTCTGCAATATCTTCAATAGTCCATTCTGAGACAGTTTTTGGAATCTCTACATCAGGTGCATCATCTGGCAGTCCAACTCTAGAGTCAAGCTTCATGGGAACGTGTGGACCTTTCTCAATGCAGTCTACATACCTCTCATCCATAGACATGAGATGTAAATGCATCTTTACTTTCCAGTGAAAGTAATTGTCTTTATCAAGAACTGGTATCTTCACACCTGCATCCTTCTTCACCATGGTTTCTGTTTTTGGTCTTGATCTTTAAACTTCTTGTATGTTAGAAGCTTGTTCTGATACCAATTGTTATTCCCAAATGACCTAACAGAATTGTAGAAGGGGGGGGTTGAATACAATTCTTGATATTTTCTTGAAACTAAACACTTTATGAAATTAAACTGAACTGAATAAATAAAAACACAAGATATAAATAATTCAGTTGGATTGTTTGATGATCCAACTGAAGTGTTTTTATTGCGGAAATAATCTGTGATACAAATGTTCACAGCTGCTCAGTTACAATGTTGTAGAGAAGAATGCTCTCAAAAATAGCTAATACAATCTATTTGTTTTTTCTTCTCTCTTTCTAAAGTGACTGCTACACTTGGTTATAAATCCCAAGTTTACAATTCTACATTTGGTTAAACTAAAGAATAATAGAAGTAACCATCAGTAGCTTGCTTTTCATTCCTTTTGTCCAATGGTCCTTGGAGATCTTTGCTTTTGTCTTCATGCTCATTATAATCATTCCCAAGAGCCTTATTGGAAATTGGAATGTTTCCTTATTTCCAGTAACCACTTTGATGGTTTCCAATGCAAAGTACACTTCCATATCTCCTTTTAGATCTGTTCAGTAAACTGTCACTATCACTTTGTCAACTGTTCAAAAAGCAACATTGATTCGTTGATAGCAAGGAGATGTGTTTCGTTGATAGCTTCATTCTTCATTCCGTTGATGGTGTTTCCCTCGTTTCGTTGATGGGTAAACTCCATACCGTTGACAGAGTAATCTTCATACCGTTGACATGTCTTCACTTAGGCAGAATTACAAGGCATAACATATTTACAATTAACCAACCTATTTTGCCTATCTGGTACATAGTCAACATGACTTAGAAAACCTATCTAAAACATATAATAGAATGCCTATCATACTGTGAAGTATTGTACAATGCAATTGCTACAACACTCATTTCGTTGATGAGCTTCCTGTCAACGAAACACTGCTAAGCATGCTATTTCGTTGACAGCTGCAAAATTGACTTTACACAAATTCTACTAAGTGTTTTATGCTTATCATCAAGAACAACATATTCCTAACACACCTAGTGCAACTGGTCTGGTTCACAGATGAATAACACTTGATCAATTCTTCTTTTATGTCTTCACTTCAATGCTGCTGATACGTCCTTTGTCGTTCTGGTTGCTTCATTTAAATCACTGGAATCCCGTGGTACTTAACCCTAAATCATTCACATACTTCTGTCGTCTTGAAAGTCTTGTTCCTTTTGTTGTCACTGAGGCCTGAACATTTTCATGAACTTCTTTCCGTGACCTGTTTACGGACTTCAAGAATACATAACGTATTTTGATTTTTTGAGTTTACCTTTTCTTCTTTGATTCTGGATTCCTGTGCTTCTGTTAATACTATTGTCTGTCTTGTCCTTTGTTGAGTTGTAGTTATCTCTTTTACATCTTATGTTACATTATGCTTTACAATCCCCCCCTATTTGATTGGATAGAGTTCGACAAGCAAATACTTCGAGGATAACTCAACTAACTAAGGAAACATGAAACTAATTAAAGTAAGACAGCGTAATAATATTAAATGCATTCTGGATCAGATATATATACATTTCCAGATTTCATAAATCAAAAAACAATTAAACTTTATACAATGAAGTTGCTCCTCTAGTCTGAGCTGATAGTTCTTTTGTTCTTTGCTTCAATCTTCAGTCCATTCCAATCTCACCTTCTTCAATCATTGGATCGGAGTTAGCAGCTTGATAATCAATCACTGATAGATAGTGCAGTGGTTCTCCAGGTTTAAGGATTGCTCCGTGGACGTGTCTTCCAATATATTCAACCTCTTGACCCACTCCAGCCCATAACCATGCAATGTTAACATCTTTCTTGTTTAGCTTTGGCATGTTTGGCAGTCTGGTATGCACTTCCAATCCTCTTTCCACTCTTTTCCTATAGTAAGGAACATTCTCCATTAGAAATCTTCTAAGAGTGTCTGCTGCTTTGTCCTTCTCCGTTGATGAGAATCCAGTGGATCTAAGATACTTCTGAACTGAGATTAGATAGTTGCTTGGGTAGTCTCTCAGTTTGTCCTCAGCCAAATAGCAGATTCTGAGCAAGTCATTCGTCATGAATCTAACCATTGGAGGATCTTCAGTAATCTCTGGACCGACTTTCATCACGATCTCCTTAACATGCTCATGGAGCAGTTCATTTAGCCTTGTAGTTCTTTGGATCTTGATGAGTATAGCCTGCAATTCTGTATATGTCCTCTGTTCTAAAAACTTAGTGGAAATCACAAATGTACCTTTCTCCAGAAAACTGATTAATAAGCTCCAGGCACCATTTGCTTTAACCCCAGCATTCAGACAGATTATAGAGCTTCTCAGTGCTTTAAAGTAAGTCTGATCTTCAAGATTAGCACTTCTGATGTCCTGAATAATAACTTCCACCTCAGCATTGTCGTTGACTTCTAATCCGTCTTCAACTCCGCAAAAGGTTTTATAAGCCATTTCCCATTCAGTACCATCTTTCTTTGCCAGATCTATCATCTTCTTCTTCCTCACTTCATTATACACTTTGAATCTCTTCAGTTTTTCACTCCTCAGAATTGCTTGCTGTTTCTCTTTCTCAGCTTGCCTGGCATCTATTGCAGCTCTCTGAGCTCTTATTGCTTCCAAGGCAGCTTCTTCTTCAGGTGATAGAGAATTTGCTTCTTCTTCCATAATATCCTCCCAGATTGGATGTTCAACGGGCTCTGGATAATATGGCTCATGCTCCTCTTGATTAGGTTGCTCATGCATGACCTCAAATTCGTCTTCACTCTCCTTCTCTTCTTCTACAAGTTCCTCTATCCAGTACTGTCTGATAGGAATAGCTTCAACTGTCTCCCAAACTCCCCATCCATCCTTAGGCTTCTCTTTCTCCCCTTCTCCAACTTTCTCCCCCTTAGTTGAGGAATCCTCGATAAAAGCATCCTCAGCATAAAAGGTAGTAGAAGGATCAGGTTGCTGATTTGAAGGACCAGGTTGGCTAGTTTGTTGGTTCTTCAGCATAGTCCATATCGACTGTACTCCATCACTTTGATTTTCCATGAAATCTAGCAGATCCTTATTCATCTCTTGCATAGAAGCCAGCTTCAGGTCAATGTCATCCAATCTGGAGTTGGTAGTCTTCTCAATTTTGTCCAATCTCTGGTTCAGCTTAGACTCCACTATAGAAAGGGTGTTCATTGCATCTTTTACCCTAGCTTGACCATCCCGGATAACCAGAACGTCTTCTTTCAAAGCTTCTTGTCCTTGTTGCAAAGCATCCACCTCATTCATGAAACCATCTTTAAGTTCCCTTACGTCCGTCCTCAACTCGATCAGTTCGTCTATAGCTTCCTTCTTTAAGGAGTCCACTGCCTGCTTCGTACCTGTTATAGTGCCAGATGCACTGCCAATGACCCTGAATGTTCTTCTGGAATCAGCTGCAACCAAGTCAACCTTCTCTTGAATAGTCTTTAAAGAAGCATTGGCTTGACTAGAGGAGATCTCTTGGTCAAAGGAAGGTCACAGTGGAACCTTGAATAATGGAGTTCCTTCTTTGTCATGAACTGTCATCTCCTTGAGGGAAGATTGAACTTGTAGCTCTCTTTCTGTCGGTAACAGCAAATCATCGATATTTGGAAGGGTTAGGGTGTCACTCCTCACATTTGGCTCTGGGTGTACACTCAACGTTTCTGTCGGTGTTTGAATCATTTTTCCTTTCCCACTCAGGCCAGGTGTAAGTGTTTTTGTTTCACTCAAATCCATTGTGCTGATTGTACCTGCAGAAGAAAACACTGTAGCCATCCTTAAGGAGGTCACCGGTGGTGCAATGGGGCTTCGCAAGTCCCCGTCCTTGGTTAAACTAAGTTGCTGATCATCCTTAGATGATATATCCTTTGTAGGATCTAGAGTTTGAATCTCTAGGGGGTTCGAAACAGGCTCTTTTACATCTTATGTTACATTATGCTTTACACATATATTGGCATGTTTGAAGGAGTCAGTTGTGAATCGGTATATCCCATCTTGATGAAGGCGTCATGGAACAGGATGTCCACGGAAGCTCCATTATCTACCAGAACCCTCTTAGTTTTAGAGTTGCCTATTACATGTATAATGACCAACGGGTCGTCATGGGGGAACTTCAACCCTTCAAGATCAGAATCATCAAAGCTTTGATCATTGGCATCTTGAATTTCCTAGATATGGTGGCTTTCATGATGTCTTGAGTAAACGGTGGTGTAGGATCATCAGGATCTCCTAGGGGAAACAAAACACTAGGATCACCCCTTGGGGCTTCAGCCCTCTTGGTTCTTTTTGGTGTCGGGTCCAGGTTGATTATCGGGACTCTTCCAGTTGCTCGGCCTTGAGATTTGGCGACCTCTTCTTCTGCAAGGAGTTTCTTGAGTCTTGCAGTCTCTGCCTCATGGGCTGCAATTTTCTCCTTAGTAGTTTGGGGTTGATCCCGATTTGTCTGGGAAGAACGTCTCCTTCTTAGGGTGACATCCTCCCCAGTTGTATAACCCTCATCCTCGGTGTATGGGCCCGAGTAATCTTGAACGAAAGGGGTCTGGCGAGTTTGTTGATTTTGGGGTCCCAGACCTTGAATATAAGGGGGCACATATGCCTCATGGTAGATTGGATTAGTTCCACTACCACCCACCATGGGTCGAGGGGGCATGCCATAGCTTGGCATCCCCAAAGTCTGATTCGCGTATTGAGGGAGATCAGTAGTATGGAGTTGAAGACTTCTCGGTGCATTCATGGTGAGTGGAGAAGTCGAGATTGGTTGCTAGTGAACGGTCTCTTGTGGATTAGATCCATGAATGACCATCTGCAGGGGATTCGTCCCTTCAACCGAAATCGGGATTTCCGGTCCTTGAGTGTTGGTGGGGATATTCGCCCCTTGAGTGCCAGTAGTCGGCGGTGGTTGATTTCCGTGAGTATCAGCCTCAGAGGTGATAGGGCGATCCTCAGGAGTTTGAGTATCCCGAGCTGTTCTTCGTGTGTTTGCCATGGTTGATGTTGTCGTCCCACAGACGGCGCCAAATGTTATGAAATAAAAACCGAGCTTGCGAATTTAATGCTAGGGTTAGAGAGCTTCGAGCTTTAATGGCTGCACTTGTGTTTCGAGACTAAATCGGTCCTCACAAGATGCCTACGTATCTCAAATCGTTATTGAGAATCAAGCCAAAGACGTAGTTCTGATTGTAGGATCAGGGACCTTATATAGGCGTCTGGATCCTAGTATTTATGGTATGTTTGGGAGTCTTAGCGAATAAGTCTCCTTTTTGATATTGGATAAACATTGTATTTCTTGCTGAATAAGTCTTTTCCTTGTTGATAAAGGCTATGACTCATTAATTGGGATTCTAGATCCTTCTTTGACAAATTTACCATATTTTGGAATCTTTTCATGAGCTGTATATTTTCCCTATTCATTAATTACGAAATTAATGAATAATCAGGGTTTTGGGCCTTGAATATTGGGCCGTGTTCTTGGACCAATTCGGGTCTAATTAATATGTCATTAATTATATTTTTAGGGTTATTTTTAGCCCATATCAGTATGATTTGGTTTTGGAATGATAATAATTTACAAATTTAATTTATTTATTATATTATATAAATTATTAAAATTAAATTTTCATTATTGATAATATATAAAAATAAATTTTAATCTCTATAATATTTGTTGTATTAAATGAAATTAAATAATATTAAATTTAATATCTCATACCCACCTCTCCTCTTCTAAGTTTCAAATTTTTTTAGAGTTTTTTTTAAACGCCAAAAGACAATATATATTATAGAAAGATCCACAAGATACAATGACTGAAGCTCGTGGGAAACAACTACAATCATATTCAAAAGACTCTAAACAACCTACAAAAAACTAGGTCTAGACAACAACTGAACCAGACCTTAGCAAGCAACAATACTTATTACTTGATTCATAGACTCTTAGACTTGCACAATAGTACAAGCAGAAAATATCAGCTTAAACATCATCCATCATTTTCGCTGCAGCCTCTTCATTACCAACTGCATCATGCACCATCCCATCTGCAATATCATCCTTGTGAATTGTCAAGAAGCGATCCTCTACAGGACCAAGACCTATATCGCTGCTCCAAATCTCTCAAACTTTTCCAAACGAACGATCAATTATCACCGTGCTTTGATAATTTTCAGCCCCATATCTATCCAAATACATAGCTGTCAATCATGTAGTTCTGTATACAGAGTTGCAAAAAAGTAATGAAGAAGAAGAAGATTACTAGATACACAATGTAACAGAATGAACAGAATGAAGAATGCATACAAGTGCGTACATACAAGAGTGACGGCTAGATTCTATTTATACTACTCTTGATGATTGTAACAAACTTGATATGACTATAACAAACTTGCCACGTCACTATGTGCAGGATATAACATCCCCTCTCAAGTTGGAAGGCTGAAAGAAGTCACAGACCTGGAACTGAGATGAGCAAGAGTAGCTGAACTAACAACCTTAGTAAACATATCTGCTGGCTGAGAATCAGCAGAAATATGGACAGGAATTAAGAAGTCTTTGTCAAAGTTTTCACGCACCAAATGACAGTCTATCTCAATATGTTTGGTACGTTCATGATAAACAGGATTAGACGCTATGTAGATAGCTGACTTGGAATCACAATGAAAAGGTACAGGAAGATGTGGACGAACCAACAAATCTTTAAGCACAACTACTAACCAAATAACCTCATAGCATGTATCTGCCATAGCACGATACTCAGCCTCAGCAGATGAGCGTGATATAGTGTGTTGTTTCTTGCATTTCCAGGACACCAGAGAATCTCCCAAAAGCACACAATATCCAGTCAAAGAGTGACGAGTATTGGGATCACCCCCCAGTCTGAATCACAAAAAGCTGTAAGATTCAAAGAAGAATTTGCAGAGAGGAATAAACCCTTGCCTGGCGACTGTTTTATGTACCTTAGCACCTTGAACATAGCCAGCATATGATCTAGACGAGGAGTGTTCATGAATTGAGATAACACATGGACTGAGTAGAGAAGATCAAGACGGGTAATGGTTAAGTAGATGAGGCGACCAACCACCTTTCTATAAGTGGAGGCATTTGTAGTAGATAATAGAACAGAAGTACTATCCAATAAGTGATGATTCTGCTCGATAGGCACCACAGATGGCTTAGCTGCAGTAAGACCTGTATCACATAGTAAATCCAAAGAATATTTTCTCTGATTCAAATAGAAGCCATCAGCAGACCTGACAACTTCAATGCCAAGAAAGTATTTAACTAGACCAAGGTCTTTGATCTTGAACTGAGTATTAAGATAAAACTTGACAGCCTTGATTAAGGACTCAGAATAACCAGTGAACAAAATATCGTCAACATAAACCAATATAGCAACAAAGGCACTGGACGTTTTCAAAGTGAACAAGCTGTTATCACTGTGAGATTTCTGGAACCCATATGCTTTCAAAGCTTTGGAAAACTTAACAAACCAACAACGAGGAGCCTGCTTAAGGCCATATAAAGATTTGCAAAGCTTGCAGACATACGAAGTTGCATTGACAAGACACTTAGACGAGAGAAAGGCATAACCAGGAGGGAGATGCATATACATAGTTTCAAGAAGATCCCTATTTAAGAACGCATTATTAACATCCAACTGATAAACAACCCAGTTTTTAGCAGCAGCAATGGTGAGTAAAAGACGAACAGTGACCATTTTAGCAACATGAGCATACGTATCATAATAATCAACGCCAAGTGTTTGGGTGAATCCACGTGCAACAAGACGAGCTTTGTAACGCTCAACAGATCCATCAGAATGATTTGGTGGTCGTAAAACTAAATCCCACGTATGATTATCCTCCAAAGCCTGTATCTCAGCTTTCATTGTTGCAAACCACTGAGGACTTGGAGCAGCTTGTTGAAACGTATAAGGTGTAGGTATATGTGATACAGTAGTGAGAAATGCACGATATGAAGAAGTAAACTTATTATAGGAAAGATGCTCTTGAATTGGATATGTAACTGGCAAAGAACCAAACATACCTGATGCAGGTGAAGGAGCAGAGAGAGTGGATAGAACTGCATTGCTAGATGGTAGACCAGTAAAGTCTCGAAAACGTGAAGGAAGAGTCCTAGTTCGAACAAGACGAGTAGATGGGATAATATGTATGATATGAGACACGTCAGTACGAGAATTTTCATGAATAACAGGTGAATCAACATGAACCTCAGAGGAGGAGAGTACCTCATCTAGACTAATACCAGTAGACTCATCAGAAACAATAGGAAGACTAGGAAATAAGGGAGAACTAGTGGCATCCAAACTAAGAGATGCAAATGAAGTATCATGTTGAAAAGGAAAAGTTGATTCAACAAATATAACATGTCTAGAGTAAAGACACTTCTTAGACTGAATATCAAAGATTTTATAACCTTTCTTTCCAAAAGGATACCCAAGGAGAACTCCTTTGACTGCTCTCGAATCAAGCTTATCACTCACACAATTGTTAGTAACATAACATAGACAACCAAAGGCACACAAATGAAGATAATTGGGTGGAGAATTGTAAAATAATTCAAAAGGTGTCTTAAAATGCAATGTTTTGACAGTGAGTAGATTAATAATATGTGTAGCAGTAAGAATAAAATCGCCCCAAAAAGAATTAGGAAGGCAGGATTGAAATTTCAGAGCTCTTGCTACATTTAAAATATGTTGATGCTTTCTCTCAACCTGTCCATTTTGCTGAGGTGTTGCTGGACATGATGTTTGATGAACAATACCAAGTGATTGGAAATATACTTGAAGATCATTATTGGTGAACTCAGTACCATTACCTGATCTTAAAGTTTTTATAGATTTATGAAACTGATTGTTAACATAAGCACAGTTTTTGACTAAATTAGGGACTTGAGTTTTGACAGCAAACAGGAACACCCATGTTGCTTTAGAAAAATCATCGACTATGGTCAGAAAATATCTGTAGTTGTTGTGTGTAACTTGGTTAAAGGGTCCCCACACATCAAGGTGTATGAGATCAAAAACAACAGTACTTGTAGAGTGACTAGATGGAAAAGAAAGTTTGTGTTGTTTTGAGAAATGACAAGTATCACAATCATTAAAAGAAATATCATTATGAGGAACAATAGACACTTTATTTAAAATGGTTGTAGAGGGATGCCCTAGCCTACTGTGCCACAGTTTGACATCAGCAGTGGAAACAACATTACACGTAGTTGAGTATACACTAGAGAAAACAGGTAGAGATGTTTGAAGCTGATTGGAAGCATGAAATTTGTAGAGACCATCTTGCAGCCTACCAATCTCTCTCCCCTTCTTCAATGTAGGGTCCTACAACGTACAAATATTGGATGAAAACACAAGAGTGAGGGAAGAATGAGCTAAGAGTTGAGAAGCAGAAATGAGGTTGCAAGTAAAGTCACGAACACAAAGGACATCAGTAAGGATTATATCCTTGGTTAGTTGCATAGAACCAGAATGGGTGATGGCCACTATTTTACCATCAGGTAAGTACAGCTCAGCCTGTAGTGGTTTTAAGTCATGTAATATTTGTTTATAGCATGTTATATGATTTGTTGCTCCAGAATCTAAAATCCAAGTGTGCAAAGAAGACTTATCTGGAGATAAAACCGAGTGAACATTAACAATAGAACAAGAATATGTACCAGTCATTTGAGAATTGTTAAGAGTCCAGTGATTAGTTTGTTGTTAGGTCCTGATAAGTTTGTAGAAGGGGGGTTGAATACAAACTATACCGTTTTATCGAATTTGTCCTTTGAATAATTTAACAATTAAGAACAAATTAATGCGGAATATAAATGAAACAAGATTCAAGTTAAATATAACTTATATTAAACTTGAAGGGTGTTGCAAATACAATAAGGATTACAAAGTATTTATCTCAAACTAATTAATACAAATTTAGAATAAATTCGACATGAACTTTTCTAATATTTGTAATAAAAAGATCGAATGCTAAAAGCAAGTTCGAGATAAATTCTAGGGATAAAAATCCGCTAGATAATCAAAGCAATACAAGTAATCAACTTCTAGTGGTTTGGATTTAACAATACAAACTAGAATTAATTGCTTGAGAAGAAATGAGATCAAATGCTTTCTTCGTTCTTGAGAGAGAAATGTCTGTCTTTTTTTTTAACTGACTTGTTCTGTCTGTACTGCCACGGTTTTAATACAATTGCAATTAGCCTTGTATGACCTGTTTATTAAATCAAAAAGATTTAATAAAACAATTCATACACTTGTATGACCTGAAGAATACATTCGGTAGAACCATGCTTCAGCAGTATGACCTGCAAAAACTGTCCGGTATGACCTAGCATTCTTCTACCAACTCTCGGTATGACCAAGCAGAATTATACTGGTATGACCTGGCAGGATAGACTTGTATGACCTAAATCTGTCGGTATGACCAAGCACCTTTACAGGGCAGGTCATACCGAGCTAAACAGAGGTCATACTAGTAAACATAGAAAATCCTTTTAATTTATATAGTTAGATTAAATTCTAGATTAAATTAATTCTTTTATAGAATTAATTTAATAAATAATTTAAACAACTAACTTAATTAATTTAATAAATAAATTAATTCTGATAGAATTAATTTATTAATTAAATTGAATTAATAAATCAAAGAAGATAACTTAAAATCCTTGCATTCCTCTATCTTCTGAAAACCACTGAATATAGATGATTTAATTCCACTGATTGATGTCGTCATTCGATGCACTGTCTGGTTCATGAATAACTGACTTCAATGAAAATTCTTCATCTTTAAAACATTTAAAGCTGTGGCTTCTTTTCTTTAGCTTTGACTAAACTCTGTATCCTGTACTTCTTCTGTCACCAACTGGAAATCTCTATCACTGTAGTAAATCCACTTTCTTGAATACTTCACTGAGGCTTGAACAATAAATTGAACTTCTTTCAATGTAGAATAACTTCAAGTCTGTAGATGACTTTAATTCTCCATTCTCTTGACAGATAAAACTCTCTGAGATTCCCGTGACCTTTAATCTAATATTTACTTATTACATTCTGGTTTAAGTTGAGTAGAATCCTCGAATTACAAATAGGCTATAACATATGCCTTTCAATCTCCCCCTATTTGTTTGTTAGAGAATAACAACCAAATACCTAGAGGATCACTCAACTAAAACCAAGAAAAAGATAAGACTCTTAAGCCTAAGTAAATACTAGAAAGTTCTGGATCAAATATGACATTTCCAGATTTCACCAGTAAAGATAAATACAAGACTGCTGTTCCTCTAGACTGAACATATGATAACATTGAACCTGTCTTGACTTAACCTAAGCTCTATACATATAACATTTAAAAAACATAGCTAACTTACCTTTACTCCCCTGAAACTCCTCCTTTTCCTTTTATATCTTTTTCAGCTCCAGCTCCCTTTTACTAGCTTCTCCAAAATTCTCTAGAAACTTCTCCCCCTTAGTTGAGGAATTCTCTACATATTTAACTTTATGAGTATCTGAAGCCAGTAGGAGTTGAGATAGTTGATGGAGTTGATCTTGGAAGTAAATTTGTCTTCTAGATTTCCTTGAGCAGTCTCAGCTGATTGTTGACAGAGGTGGAAGAAGAAGACCGTTCAACCACTTGTGCTTGCAAAATTTCTTTAGCAGACTGGGTTTTGAATAGATGTTCCTGTAGATCAGCTATGTGAGCTAACTACATTGCAGTGTATGTGTTTGTGTATGCACTCACTTGAATTTCTCTTGTAAGTGTATCACTCATCTCACGTGCATGTGTTTCACTCAGTGTTTGACTCTTATCACTCAACATTAGCTGTCTGTTTGCTCATTTTTGATCAGTACCTGCATTGAAAAACACATTAGCCTCTTCAAGAGAGGTCAGTGGTGGTGCAATGGGAGTTCGCAAATCCCGATCCTCAATCATGTCTATCAAATCACTTAGATTTGAAATCTGAATTGCTTCAGTGATAGACTAACCAAGTTGCCTTCCACTTTCTCCAGATAAATCTGCGAGTGGAAAATCCCTTTGGGAGCCAGAGATGTTCCCTCTGGGAGGGGAGAAAATGATTCTATTTGATTTGGCAAAGAATCAAATTTTCCCTCAGATGCCTATGAAGGCACTTCTACCGTAACAATGGTAGGCACTGTAACCAGTTGCAGGTGCTCTGCTTTCACTGTGTCCTGAGTTTCATCTAATGAAATTGTTTTCTCCCATTGTGAGTAATGAGAGTGTGCTTGACTCAGTACAAAGTGCCATGGCCCTATGGCGAATTTCAATAGATTCATCATGTTGAGAGAATGTCTCTAGATACATTTCATTGGCCATTTCAAAGTCCATATCCTATTGAGAGGATACAGATGGGCTGACAGATGCCTCAGTATATGTTGAATTTCTTTAGAGGAGGCAGAGCTGTGGGATCACTCACTGTTTCAATCAAAATACTTCTTTGTTTAACATTTGATTTCTGTTTAGGCTGAGAGGTCAAGAAGGTTGTAGACTCATTGTTTGGCTCTAAGACCTGGGATAGAGATTGTGGATCTACAATCCCTTGGTCAGCCCTAACAACCACTTGGGTTCAGCAATAGTAAAAGAAATGGATTGAGAGATAGAAAGTAATACCTGAATTGGATTTGGCACTGAATTTCCAGCTAAGCAAGAGCTAGATCAGAAATAATATATACAATATATTTATTAAAAACAACTAAGACAAATAAAAAATAAAAGATAATAAATAATAATAATAATAAACTAAAATATAAAATAATAAAAAATATTGACAGGAAACTATTTACATGCAATAACTATACAGAATAATATAGAGGTGCATAAAAATAATATAAACTTGCATAAATATTTAAACAACAATATTTACAATCTGAAACTAACTTAAATGATTCTAAATAAATAAATTTTCAATAAAAATAAATTTCTCCATTTTAAAAAAAATGAGAAAAATATTTTTAAAAAAAATAAATTATTCAGAATATTTAAATTAACAAGCTTTACTCTAAACAAGAATTGGCAAAATATATCATTCAATATCAGCAAGAGAAAATGATTTTGAAAGAACAAACATGACAGAGATATTGTTAATCACTAAGACTGTTTAACATACCCAATTTACCAACTAACTTGATAAATGTGGATTCGTCAACAGATTTAGTGAATATATCTGCAGTCTGTTCTTCTGTGGGTACAAAGTGTAACTCCACAGTTCCATTCATGACATGCTCTCTGATAAAATGATACCTGATATCAATGTGCTTCGTTCTCGAGTGCTGCACAGGGTTGTTGGAGATTGCAATGGCACTTGTATTATCACACAAAATAGGAATTTTGTCTAATGCAAAGCCATAGTCCTTTAATTGATTCCTTATCCATAAGATCTGAGCACAACAGCTTCCAGCAGCAATATATTCAGCTTCTGCTGTTGAATTGGAAACTGTTTGCTGTTTCTTGCTATACCAGGAAATCAACCTACCTCCTAGGAATTGACAACTCCCAGAGGTACTCTTTCTATCCACAACACTACCTGCATAATCAGAATCTGTATATCCAACAAGATTAAAACCAGAATCTGTATATCCAACAAGATTAAAACCAGAATCTTTAGGGTACCAGATACCTAGATTAGGTGTACCCTTAAGATATCTCAAGATTCTTTTCACAGCAACGAGATGTACATCTCTAGGGTCCGCTTGGAACCTTGCACACAAGCATGTAGCATACATAATATCTGGTCTACTAGCAGTAAGATAGAGTAAGGAGCCAATCATACCTCTGTAGCTTTTAACATCTACCTTGATAGATTTGTCAGAAGCTCCAAGTTTGACGGCTGTTGAAGATGGAGTCCTTGTTGATGCTGAATCCTCCATGTGATACTTCTTGAGGAGTTCTTTGAGATACTTGGATTGACAAATAAATATACCATTTGTCCTTTGACTTACTTGCAATCCAAGAAAGAACTTCAGCTCACCCATCATACTCATTTCAAACTTACTCTGCATAAGCTCAGCAAATCTCTTACATAGATTATCATTAGTAGACCCAAATATGATGTCATCCACATAGACTTGGACTAATATCATATCACTTTTGTGTTTCTTTGAAAAAAGAGTTTTGTCTATGATACCTCTAACAAAACCATTTTCTAAAAGAAAACCAGAGAGAGTGTCATACCATTTTCTTGGGGCTTGTTTGAGACCATAGATAGCCTTGAAGAGAAAGTATACAAAGTCCAGCAGCTCCTGATTTTCAAAGCCAGGGGGCTGTTCCACATACACTTCTTCATCAAGCTCACCATTCAGGAATGCACTCTTAACATCCATTTGATAGACTTTAAAATTGGAATAAGCAGCAAATGCTAAGAACATCCTGATGGCCTCAAGTCTAGCCACTGGTGCATAGGTTTCATCATAATCAATGCCTTCAGCTTGAGAATACCCTTGTGCAACCAGTCTTGCCTTGTTCCTTGTAACAATGCCATCCTCATCTAGCTTGTTCCTGTATACCCATCTTGTACCGACTACTTTCTTGTTTTTTGGCCTGGGTACCAACTTCCAGACTTGCTGTTGTTCAAACTGATTGAGTTCATCTTGCATAGCAATCACCCAATCTGGATCAGTCAGTGCTTCCTCAGTTTTCTTTGGCTCCATTTTAGATAGAAATGCTGAAAAATGACATTCATTCTGAGTTGCACTTCTAGTTTTAACTCCAACATCTGGATCACCAATGATCAGCTCAAAAGGATGAGCTCTATTCCATACAGTCTGTCTTGGAAGATTTGATCTTGATGATTCGCCTTGAATTTCACTTTGATGTTGTGAGTGACTAGTTGATCCTTCATTTGCTCCCCCTGAGTTGTTGCTTGATTGCCTTGATGATTCTTCTCCAGTGTTGGTGGTATCTCCATTGTTACCAGTGTTTCCACCACCATCACCATGATCATTATCATCATTGTTATTATCATTACCAGCAATAACTTCAGGTGGGGCTTCATCATCTGAATCTGAGTCTGGCAAGTTATCAAACTTCATTTTCTCAGATGAATCTGCTGTTTGGATATTAGGGAATTTAGTGTCATCAAAAGTAACATTGACACTTTCCTTTACTGTGTGACTGCCAACCAAGTAGACCATGTAAGATCTTCTGGAATAACCAACAAAAATAGCTTCTTGTGCCTTTGCATCAAACTTGCCACGTTTCACATTGTCATCTAAAAGCACAAAGCATTTTGCTCCAAATACATGAAAGTATTTGACAGTTGGTTTCTTGTTGTTCATGATCTCATACAGAGTCTTCATTAAGTCCTTGTTGATTAAAGTTCGATTCTGAGTATAACAAGTTGTATTCGCTGCTTCAGCCCAAAAGTACGTTGGAAGTTTGGACTCACTTAACATAGTCCTTGCAACTTCAATCAATGTACGATTCTTTCTTTCCACTACTCCATTTTGTTGAGGAGTTCTAGGGGCAGAATACTGTCTTGTTATTCCTTTATCAGCACAAAAATCATTTAGAATGGCATTCTTGAATTCAGTACCATTATCTGACCTTATGGCTCTAACAGGGAATCTAGAATCCAGCTCAATCAACTTTATATGGCCAATCACCAGGTATGGGGTCTCATCCTTGGAATGTAGGAATAAAACCCATGTATATTTTGAAAAATCATCAACAATCACAAGTGCATATTGTTTCTTTGACATGGACATCACATTAACTGGACTAAACAAATCCATGTGCAGTAGCTGAAGTGGTTCAGTTATTGATGATGTGTCAGTGCCCTTGTGAGAAGCTTTCTTTGACTTTCCTTTCTGACATGCCTCACACATTCCTTCCTGTGTAAATTCCATCTGAGGCAAACCTCTAACTAATTCCCTCTTGACTAAAGAGTTCATGGTTTTGAAGTTAAGGTGAGACATCTTCTTGTGCCATAGCCAACTATCATCTGGTGAAGCTTTAGCATAAAAACAATTAACTTCATCTTTGAATCCCATGTTCAGATCAGCTATGAAAAAGTCACCTTTCCTTACTCCTTGAAGAGCAGACTTTCCATTCTTCTTGTGAAGGATCTGACACTTCTCTCTTTCAAAGGAAACAGCATATCCTCTGTCACAGAAATGACTGATGCTGAGAAGATTGAATTTCAGACCTTCCACAAAAGAAACATCTTCAATGATAACATTTCCGTACTTCAAACAACCATATCCTTTCGTAATACCCTTGCTGTAATCTCCAAAGGTAACTACTGGGCCAGCTTTCTCAACCAAATCTGATAGTAGGGCTCTATCTCCGGTCATATGCCTTGAACAGCCACTGTCAAGAATCCATATAACACGGTTTACCTGTTTAACTCCCTGCAATATCAAATTGATTAGACCTTCTTCGGAGCCCAAAATTGATTGGGTCCGGCATACTTAAAGAACTGGCCTTTGTCAGGCAAAACAACATTTTTAACTAAAACTACTTCAACCTCTTTCACATAAGTGCGTTTCCATTTATAGCCAACCTTAACACATTTCTGAGTAGGCTTAGGGATAAATGAATCCACTCTAGTCTGAGGAGGACTAGTAGTCTTTTCTTTAACATGCTTCTTATTATTAACATGTTGGCGTGGAGCAGTCTTATCTTTAGATACATGCTTTTTATTAAAGTAAGCATACATAACATTAAAAGCACAAGACATGCAATTAATCACACCACATGCTTTATGAGAAGAATTAACAGCAGGCATGTTATTTCTACAGTTGTTTTGATCCAACTTATGAATATCTGATTTAGTCTTTTTAGTTGTAACAACTTTGACTGGAATATCAGATATACACTTTTTGGATTGTGCAACTTCCAAAGCAATATCTTCTTCACGAATCTCCTCAGGAATAATGATAGAGTATTCATTCAGAGGATCTGCCTCAGACTCCTTACAGAAGGGTGTTTCAATACCCTTAAGCACATATGGAACACCCCTTCCTTCAGATCTGACTCTACAAGGGGAATTAATTCCAAGCAATCAAATGGCCTCATTATAATCATAACCTATACTGACATGATTACCAACAGCTTGTTTATTAAGAATCTCTTTAGCCGTCTTACAAGAGTTGTAATAGGCATTAGCTTTGGTCTTAAGCTCACTAATCTGATCTTTGAGAATGGTTTCCAGTTGTTGATACAATTTAATCCTTTTCTCAAGAACTGCTACATTATTAGTAAGTTCATCTTGATTGATATGCACTAGTTTTAATTCTTTTATTTCCTTTTCAAGATTTGTGTTTAAAAGAATTATTTTATCATTTTCAGTGCGTGCACAACTTAAAGTATCACCAAGATGACGAATCATTTCAGTATCAGTGAACTTTACCTTAGACATGTTGGGTGAAGAAAACATGGAATCAAAGAGTTTGTCTCCTATTGCCATGAGTGCAAGATTCCCAATCTCACCCGCTTCTTCATCACTGTCAGTGTCATCCCAACTCTTTCCTTCAGCAACATAAGCTTTCCCAATCTTATTCTTCTTGCTAGAATCAAATGAGTTCCTTGTCACTTGCTTTGGCTTTTTACATTCAGTAGCAAAGTGACCCAACTCATTGCAATTGTAGCATCTGATTGTGCTCCTTTCCACAGTTCCAGTTTTGTAGCCACCCCTTGTGCCACTTGAAGAGGAAGATCCACCTCTCTGAAATCTGGGTCTGAACTTAAGATTGGGATTCCTCTTGAATCTAAACTTCCCAAACTTCCTGACTATCAAAGCCAAATCACCATCCTCCAGTTGATCAAGTTCTTCTAAAGAATAGAAGTCACCACCAGATTGATCAATGGATGTTAATCCATATTCAGCATCAATAACATTCATGTTAGAACTGGAAGGTTGAACAGCCTTCACTTCCTCTTTCTGTGGGACTTCAGCAGACAGTGCAGTAGAAGTACTAACAATCTTCCCAGTACCATACAGCTCCCTTTGTTGAATCTGCTCCAGCTCATAGGTCTTCAGAACACCATACAATCTATCCAAAGCAATCTCATTCATATCTCTTGCTTCTCTAATGGCCGATATTTTGTGCTCCAAATGAGGTGGAAGTGTAAGAAGGAACTTCTTGTTAATCTCCTTGTTGGTGTAGTGCTTCCCATTGAGATTCAGATCATTGATTAATTTGTTGTATCTCTCAAAAACCTGAGAGATACCTTCACCAGGGTTTGATCTGAAATGCTCATATTGTGAGGTGAGAATTTCCAGCATATTCTCCCTAACTTCCTCTGTCCCCTCATTGATTATCTCTATGGTATCCCAAATGTGTTTGGCAGTATCACAATTTAGGACATGATTATGCATGATAGGATCAAGACAATCAATAAGGATCAACTGAAGACAGGAATCCAAGGTAACATCCTCTTTCTCATCAGGAGTGTACTCCTTGGGATCTTTAGGGTACATACTAGCAACCCTAGTAACAACATTATCCACTGTTATCTCTTCCTCAACAATCATAGGGACTTTGGGACCATTCTTCAGCACACCAATGTATTTAGGATTTGCAACTATAAGAAATAGGAGCATTTTCTTCTTCCACATAGGATAATGCTCCTTGCTGAACATTGGGATTTTGACTGTACCCACTTTTTGTGTAGTAGACATCTTTTGAGATTTTTAGGAATAATAAAAAATCAGAGTTTAAGAAAAATCTCAAAACAATTGGATCTTTGATTTGTATATCAATCAAAAGGCTCTAATACCAATTGTTAGGTCCTGATAAGTTTGTAGAAGGGGGGTTGAATACAAACTATACCGTTTTATCGAATTTGTCCTTTGAATAATTTAACAATTAAGAACAAATTAATGCGGAATATAAATGAAACAAGATTCAAGTTAAATATAACTTACATTAAACTTGAAGGGTGTTGCAAATACAATAAGGATTACAAAATATTTATCTCAAACTAATTAATACAAATTTAGAATAAATTCGACATGAACTTTTCTAATATTTGTAATAAAAAGATCGAATGCTAAAAGCAAGTTCGAGATAAATTCTAGGGATAAAAATCCGCTAGATAATCAAAGCAATACAAGTAATCAACTTCTAGTGGTTTGGATTTAACAATACAAACTAGAATTAATTGCTTGAGAAGAAATGAGATCAAATGCTTTCTTCGTTCTTGAGAGAGAAATGTCTGTGTCTTTTTTTTAACTGACTTGTTCTGTCTGTACTGCCACGGTTTTAATACAATTGCAATTAGCCTTGTATGACCTGTTTATTAAATCAAAAAGATTTAATAAAACAATTCATACACTTGTATGACCTGAAGAATACATTCGGTAGAACCATGCTTCAGCAGTATGACCTGCAAAAACTGTCCGGTATGACCTAGCATTCTTCTACCAACTCTCGGTATGACCAAGCAGAATTATACTGGTATGACCTGGCAGGATAGACTTGTATGACCTAAATCTGTCAGTATGACCAAGCACCTTTACAGGGCAGGTCATACCGAGCTAAACAGAGGTCATACTAGTAAACATAGAAAATCCTTTTAATTTATATAGTTAGATTAAATTCTAGATTAAATTAATTCTTTTATAGAATTAATTTAATAAATAATTTAAACAACTAACTTAATTAATTTAATAAATTAATTAATTCTGATAGAATTAATTTATTAATTAAATTGAATTAATAAATCAAAGAAGATAACTTAAAATCCTTGCATTCCTCTATCTTCTGAAAATCATTGAATATAGATGATTTAATTCCACTGATTGATGTCGTCATTCGATGCACTGTCTGGTTCATGAATAACTGACTTCAATGAAAATTCTTCATCTTTAAAACATTTAAAGTTGTGGCTTCTTTTCTTTAGCTTTGACTAAACTCTGTATCCTGTACTTCTTCTGTCACCAACTGGAAATCTCTGTCACTGTAGTAAATCCACTTTCTTGAATACTTCACTGAGGCTTGAACAATAAATTGAACTTCTTTCAATGTAGAATAACTTCAAGTCTGTAGATGACTTTAATTCTCCATTCTCTTGACAGATAAAACTCTCTGAGATTCCTGTGACCTTTAATCTAATATTTACTTATTACATTCTGGTTTAAGTTGAGTAGAATCCTCGAATTACAAATAGGCTATAGCATATGCCTTTCATTTGTCGTATAGTTTCCTGAATCATTTTGGACAATTACTGACACTGAGCATCAGAAAATAGAAGAGCATCCTTGGCAGAGTGATCAGGCATATCTGAGACTGCAGAAACAGGTGGAGTAGAAGAATTGATTGACACCTGTGCTGCAGACTTATGAACAGCTCCAAAATACTGAGAATTGGCCTTTCTTGGTTTAGGTTTGGGTTTGACATACAGTTTGTGCCAATCAGGAAACCCCTTGTAAACAAAAACACTTGTCTCCAACATGACCAGAGGTATTACAGTAATCACCAAACACATCAGAATGTCGCTTTGTAGCTTGTGAAGGTGAAGACTGAGTAGCACTTTTAAACTTGGACAAATTGTTGTATTTGACAGTTAAAGCCATACTGTCACTGAGTGGGGACTAATTGAGCTTAGCAAAATCCCGCTGCGACTCTTCTTGTAGAAGCAACGAGAATGTTTGACTAATTGTAGGAAGAGGATGCAACATCAGCAGTTGACCTCGAACCGTAGTGTATTGATCACTTAAGCCCATAAAAAATTGATTGA
The DNA here is from genome assembly GCA_030848705.1 of Heracleum sosnowskyi. NCBI lineage: Eukaryota > Viridiplantae > Streptophyta > Magnoliopsida > Apiales > Apiaceae > Heracleum > Heracleum sosnowskyi. Next base: position 105,465,105 of record CM061243.1, on the reverse strand, counting down.
GCTTAATCATGTCTTCATATTTCTCTAATTTGACAGCATTATCACAAGTGCAGGTTCGAGTTACACAAGTACATTTAGGCAATGGATTTAATGTGTCAATTTCTGCAATCAGAGTGCGGAATTTGGTGAAATAAGCAGTGATAGTCATTGTACCCTGGGACATAGAGCCTAATTCCTTTCTTAGTTGAAAAACTCGAGGCATATTAGATTGCGAGAATCGAACAGCTAAATCATCCCAAATTTCCTTAGCAATTGAAAAATATGCCACACTATTACGAATTTCTACAGACATTGAGTTTAATAGCCAGGACAATACCATATCATTGCATCGAGACCATACAACAAAATGAATGGAATTAGGTAAAGGTTTGAGTAAGGATCCATCAATCATACCGAGTTTCATCTTTGCAGACAAAGCAATTGAGACAGAACGACTCCATTGATAGTAATTCTGATCCGTAAGAGCTTGAGTAACAAGTGGAAAACCTGGATTATCTGAAGTCTGCAAGAAGTATGGATGATTTGCATCTATAACAGTAGACACATTTGATGTGGAACCAGAATTAGCACCAGCTGTAGCAGTAGCATAGGTAGCCATAACCGAATAGAAGATACACATGAGAGACACAAGCAAGTACTCGAGAGAGATCGTATCTTTGAGAGAGATCTAATCAATCGAGAGAGATCACACAAAAAATTGTAAAGTAATGATAGATATTGTTGAACTAAGAACAGTATATTGATAGATGAACAAATCTATGTAACAAAATCATAAACTTGCTCTGATACCATGTCAATCATGTAGTTCTGTATACAGAGTTGCAGAAAAGTAATGAAGAAGAAGAAGATGACTAGATACACAATGTAACAGAATGAATAATGCATACAAGTGCGTACATACAAGAGTGACAGCTAGATTCTATTTATACTACTCTTGATGATTGTAACAAACTTGATATGACTATAACAAACTTGCCACGTCACTATGTGCAGGATATAACAATAGCCAACGCATTCGAATCTGTGTCAATAGACCTAACCACCAGGTTAAGGTTAAGGTTGTCATCCCCCTTCCACTGATTAAGTTGTTGTATGATATATGCATGGTCATGAGAAACTCCATGGATCATAGAGTTCGTCCACTCCTATGCTGCCACATTGACTGTCTCAAGCTCCACAATGTCATGCTCATCCCAGTATGCACGAACCAAGCCTTCAAACATCGCATACAACTCATTGATCCTCATGTCATTAAATCCCAACGACCCTGCAAACAATCTCAGGATTATACCCCTATGGTAACGGCTGATCCGAAAAGAAGCTGCTTACCTCCACCTTCACCGCCCCATAAGCAGGCATTCACCATCTCATTGCTGGGAATTCCATACAATTGAGAAGATATTATGGGAATTCCTAAAATCTTTCTACAAAAATATATTTTGCAAAAATAACATGTTTTACAGAATATTTGCAAAAATACTTTATGCAACCAAATGCAACTTGTTTGCAACTAAATATGCAACTGCATTCAATTTTAAAATTTTAACAATCCACCAAAATCAACTATAATTCTATCAACAATTTGCATTTGGTTGATTTGGTTGCAATACATATATTTGCAAATATTTTTTAAAAGATGATATTTTCGCCAAATATTTTTTTAAAGGGTATTTTTGCAAATATTATGAAAAGATAGTAAAATCATAATAAATTTGAAAAAATGATATATTTGATAAATATTCAAGAAATTAAATTAAATATTAAAATTGAGATTAAATTACTAGATTATTGTTATGCACATTGTTAACTTCAAATTGGCACATTCATATGAAAGATGACATATAATATGACGCACACATCTTTTATGAATTTCGAGACAAAATTATCTTATTTGTTCATTTTTTTTATGAATTAAAAATGTGTATAAGTCAAAATTATGCATAAATGTTTTAATAATATCTTGGATTTTAAATATCTATTATTTTTTCATTATTCTAATCATTTTCTCAATGTTTTGACTAAGCAATCTTCTCACGCACTTTTCTTTAAAGTCACTTTAAAGTCACGCATCACGTTTCCAAAAAAAAAAAAAGAGTCACGCATCAATTCATAACTTCATAAACATAATGCTCACACCGAAAATGAAATATTTATGCATGTAATCATCATTTCTGAGTGATGAAATTTTTGTATAATAAGAGTATGTAGTTTATAAACACTGCATTTAGTATGCGTAGTGAAAATTAACTTAATTTATCGTATCATAGTTTTTTAGCATCCAATTCAAAATCTTAAATTTGATTTTTAGTTAGACTTGTATGTTTGAGAGATACGAGAAAATTAAATTTTGTAATGGAAGTTAGGGTTACACATTTATTTACACATACAATACTTTCTTCCCGAAATTAATATAAAACATTCCTAATTATTTCAATATTAAAACATTTTTAGTTACTTTTTATCACTTTTCAAATAGTATATATAATTAAAATGTCATCTATACTATTATATAGGTTTGTAGTCTGTTCCTAATAGGTGACTCAATTCATAACAGTTAATTTTTTTAATCAAATGGATGAAAACTTTGGATAAAATTCTAAAAATTATTATATATGGTACTTTTTCTATTTCCAAACTAAAACATCTTATTTATAAAAAATATCAGCAGTTCTATTTAATAAAATAAAATAATGATATTATAATTGATAATAACTAACCAGTTACCTTTTTTTAGCCAAAGTGTATATATCTTTTTATATTTTCTAACTAAAATTTCTACTTTTCTATTTTTCCTAACTAAAATCTCTCATTTTCCAAAAATATCACGGGCAGTTCCATTTAATAAAATAAAATAATAATCTTATAATTACTAATAACTAATAACTAATCGATTAGCTTTTTTAGCCCAATCATATATTCTTTTTTATATTCTCTAACTAAAATTTCTCCTAACTAAAAGCTCTCATTTTCAAAAAATATAACGGCCAATTCCATTAAATAAAATAAAATCTATACTATCTTATAATAGACTAGATGAAACATTAAAAGTTTAGTCGGTCGGTACAATTTTTTGGTAATTCATGTTTTACTTAATTACCCTTATTTATTAATAAAAATATTATTAAATAGTAATATTACCTATTTATACCTAAGTACCATTTTCAGCTAAAATACATTACTTTTTTTATTTTTTCTAACAAAATTCCCTCTTTTTCCAAGAATATCACGAAAATTACCCTTTTCAACTGAAATTATCTTTCTATTTTTTCTTACTAAACCCCGTTCTTTTTCAAAAATATCACGACATGTCGTTACTATTTATTTTAAAACCTATTTTAATAATTTTAATTATTTCAAAGAGTTTAACTATTTTAACATGCCTACTTATTTTTTTAACAAACCTCTCGTTTTCTAAAAATGTCACGGCAATTATCCTTTTAAAATAAAACATGTTTGTTTTCTATTTTTCCTTACTAAAATACCTAATTTTCCAAAAATATCACGAGTTTGCTGTTACAATTTATTTTAAAACTTAATTTAACGTGTTTAACTATTTACCAGAGTTTACCTTGCCTTTTTATGCTAAAACGCATTACATATTATATATTTTTTAACTTAAACAACTAATCTTCTAAATATAACACATGCAATATATATAAAAAATTAATATAATTTTATATAATTATCAATAAATAACTAATTTCCTTTTTCAGTACATCACCTATTTTATATTTTCTAACTAAATCAAATCATTATCTAAAAATAACACGGGAGACATATATATAAAATGGTAATATTATTATATTAAACTTATAAAATCCATGTTAATCATAAATTTTTATAACTTTCAATTCAAATACAATAATTAATTAAAGATAAAAGTAATAGAATATTGAGAGAAACAAAAAATATCACTGACAATTTGATAGAGTATATATTTATATATATTTTATATGATTTTTATTCCTCATATTTATTATATTTTGCATTTAAATTGGACTTTTATTAAATAAATTCTGATGTTTTATTGTAGGAAGAAATGAATCCTAAACTTGGATGGATTGGAGAATAAAAAGCTTAATTTGGAGATTTATTAGAAGAAAATTCGGATTTGTTGGGCTGCACGCAAGTACATCACTGTTTGGGTCATATCTGGAGTTTCAGAAGTCAGAATTAGACGATTTAACAGCCCACACGAAGATAACAGAATTCTCTTTCATTCTTAAGTGGTCCAGATATTAAATTACAACTGGAACGGGACATAATTACTGAGGAACAGGCGGTTACGAATTTCCTTCGAAAAACAGAATCAGTTTAGGAAACGTTTGTATTTTCCTAAAAGCATTAAAAATATTTTTATTAAATATATATAGATACATCAGAGATAATTAGGAGGTATTATTACATACATCTGATAGAAGAGAAAAGGGGAGGCTACGCTCAAGAGGGAAACAACTTTGGAGATTGCTGTGATTACAAATTTCATCTTTTCTCCTTATTTTTCATCATGTTTACATACTCTTTTGTATTGGTTTCTTTTGAGATGATGAACTAATTTTCTCTCTAGGCCTTTAATGGATTCTTTTGTTAATATATAAGTTGTATTCTTTAATTCTTTGTTTTTGTGGTCATATTGATTGTTTGTATTGGTTTGCGTGTAATGTTTCTCAAATATTGATCACCCTTGAGATTGAATCAGTAATTTAGGTGGACTTGGAAAAGAAACCCTAAGTTAAGACCCAATCAATATAATCTAGGATTAATATTTATATTAATTTGTGGTTATGATATGAATATACCTAAACACCCTAGGTAGTCTAAGGTGAAAATTAATGTTGTTTATGGATTTAAATTCTACATAGGAATATGGGAGTTAATTCATAAATTAGAGTCACTTGAGATTCGGAAGGTCCTTGTGCGTACTTAATAGCCTTAGACTAGCAATTAGACCACGAGAATAGAGGTTAAAGAAGAAGTTTGTTAAAGGACAATAGATGAAGTTAAGGCCTATTTTTCATTCTTTTGGAATTTATTATTCGATATTTAGTTGTTTAGTGATAATTTAGTACACACTTCAATTGATTTTTATTAGACTTGAATTGAAAGAAAGATAGTAAGTGGTATTTAACAACTTATTTGTAGTCCTCGTGGGAACGAACTTATTTACTACTTGTTGTGGTACGTGCTCTTACATTAAGGTTGTAAAACCGACAACACAATTACCTTTTTCAACTTACTTATTTTATTTTTCTTACTAAAATTCTTCATTTTTCTAAAAATATCACGGGGCAAATCATTTACGTAGTTATTTTAAAACCTATTTAATACTCTTAATTATTAAAAAAAATTAACATGTCTACTTATTTTTTTCAACAAATGCAATTAAGAAAATATCAAAACGTAAATAATATAATAAAAATTATCAAAAATAATTCGTTTATAGAACGATTTTTAATCTACTCTTAAATAAGAATACTAAACTATAATAAGCAAAATTTGTAGCTTGGTTAACACCTTCCAAATTTGGTTAAACAGCTTCCTTATTTTATTTAAATTAATATTAAATAAATAATAAACAAGTACTAGAAACAACGATGTAGGCGTCCATAGGTTTTTACAGAATTCCAATAACTCATCACCTTTCTTTTTGTTCTACATCTTCTCTTTTAGATATTCTTTAATATTAATTGATTTAAATAAAAATTTAATAATTTAATAATAAAATAAATTACACACACACACACACATATATTACATTTGTTCTGAAAATATTAATAAAATTAAAATTACATCAAATACACTTTAAAATATTATATTTTATTATAAAATTTTAAAATTTGGAACGTTAAAAAGCAACCTTTGCACGTGTTATAAGCTAGTATATATATATACATCTATATTATTATATTAAAAGAATTTTAACAATTCGTCGATCATCGTCTCAATTCAACACATCTTTCAAATTAAATTGTTCAGCATTGTTAAATCTTTTAAATCAAATTGGTGAGAATTCTTAAATATATTACTAAAATTTATAATATAAGATAGTTAAGATTCGAATTCTAGCAACAAAATATTAAAATTATCATTTACAATATTAGTTTTATAAAAATAAATATTGGTAAACTTTCGTCATGCATGAATAGTTATATTATATATTTTCTAGTATATATTATACATTATATTCTATATGTAACTAATGAAACTAAAAATAAAATATAAAATTTGAAATGATAAATATTTTAAAGTAATCATACATTAGTACAAGTATTATTTACAAAATAATTAACATACCTTAGTGATGATTAATTATTAATAAATAGAGATAATAATATGTAAAAAGGAAAGTATAGTACAAAGTAATTAGGGAATATGTTAAAGTGTTATTTATTGTTTAGAGAGTATAATTGTCATTATACGATGAATAAATTTGCTTGCAAACTCCGGTATGGTAGATAGATATCAAATTTCATAAAAAAGTTCAGGATTCAAATCTTATTAAAAATATATTAAAATTAAATATTTATATTAATTTTTATAGAAACAAAAACAAAGATATATGAATAAAATCTAACTAGTTACATATTATTTTATTTTATTTTAATTAAAAGTTTAATACTCTCAAAATAAGAGTATAATTATATAATAATTACTATTTAATTTTCTACTAAAATTATAAATTAAATTTTAACTTAATATACAAACTATCATTTATAATTAGGGTTATTTAGACTTTAGCCATTAATGTTTCATATTACTGACACATAAACCCTTAAAGTAAAAAACGTACCTCCGTGCCCCTGGTATGTTCGATGGACAACTCGACCCTATTTCCATTCAAATCACTGTTATCGATTTTACACATCAAATGCAAGTACAAATATCGTTACAAGTAGTATAATAATTCGTTCCCACAGGGACTAAATCTAAGATGCTAAGTACCAAACACCGTTATTCTTTTAATTCAAGTCAAAATAATAAGTGGTTTAAACACAACTAATTATCAATAAGTAATAAACTAACACAAATAATATTCCAAGATTAACAAAACTAGGCCTTTAACTTCAACTTGTGTTCATCAATAAACTACACATGTATCTCTATTTTGGTGCTCCAATTGCTAGTCTAAGGCTTTTAATAATCACAAGGACCTTCCGAATCTCAAGTGATCCTAATTCGTTAAATAATTCCCATATTCATATGAAGAATTTAAGTTTCTGAACAACATTAACATCTGCCTTAACGTGACTACCTAGGGTGATTGGGTATATTCCTATCCAAACCACAAATTAGTATGCTACTAATCCCAACTTATAATGTTTAGGCCCTAATTTAGATTTTCTTTTCCAAGTCAATCTAAATTACCAATTCAATTCCAAGGTTGATCATTCTTTGAAAAGCATTAAACACAAAACACTATAAACAATTGACATGAATACCAAAAATAGAGAATTGATGAATAATCTATATAAAAACACAAGAATCCATTACAGGCCTAGGCCAAGAAAGAGATTTAGTTAAACATCACAAAGAGTACTAAACACAATAAGAGAGACATAGAAATAAATTACAACAAAGAGAAGTTAAGAAAAGAGGATAAAAATCTTGAATTAATCCTCTTGCTTGAAGGCTTCCTCTTCCTTGAATGTCTTCCCGCTCTCTCTGTTTTTCTTCTCCAGTGCGTGTAACTGTTTCTTAATGTCCCGTACGTGGCTTTTTTTCTAAATACTGAATATATATATATATGACCTACCTGACTTCTATTTAATAATACATAGAATTTACTTATTTTTACAATAAAACAAAAGAGCTTCCTTTTTATAGTAGGATTCCAAATTCTACAATTCGAGCTGTCTGCTTCTGGCAATATTCTGGGAAGTTTGGAGCATCAATAAAATCGGAGACCATACTTGAATTAAAGGTCTTCTCGCAAGCTTTCGAACGGCTCCTGAATCACCTCAAACGGACATTCGAAACTCCGGTTATAGCCAAAACAGTGAACACCGCGCAAGCTGTCCCGAAAATCCGAATTTTGCTAGAATTACTCCAAATATTGCAATTTCAGCCACAATCCTTCTATTATAAGAAATTCTTTTTTTATACAATAAAACATAGAAATTAATTAAATAAAAATCCAATTTCATGCAAAATTAACTAAAAATATAGAGAAAATATGATCATAAAGATCATATATCATATATCTCCACACTTAAGTTTTTGCACGTCCTCGGGCAAACAAAGAAAACAAAAACTACACACTAACTTATTAACATCACTTTCGTAGATGATACGATTGCATTGAGCATATGCAACAAGCCTTTAAACCTCTAGGATGCCCTAGTAGGACGAGTTGTGTCTCGTGAGGGTTTGTAGTGAATGTACCCACAAAATCTATCTAGCTAATGTGACTAACAAAGATGATGATGATATCAATAAGTAAGAGTTATCTACCAAGTATTTGATGCATGCCAGAGTAACTCCACACAAACAAGATCACTCATGTTATCTCAACTCAAGAATCAAGGTACAAATGCTAAGTCTTGGTGTCAAAAGTGCAAGTATCCACATAGTCAACTCAAAGAATATGCATAAGTACTCACAAGGTCATGTCAAGTGCAAAATATAGTTAATAATCATGCTAGGCATACAAGAGTACACTATCAAGAAAACTTGGGATTTTCACATGTCAAGCAATACCTCACCTTTCACCCACAAAAGAATCATGCTCAAAAATAGGTGAAGTGTATCACTCAATCCCATCATATACATAAGAACGCTTAACACGAGGCATCGATCCAACTAAAACACAACATGCATGAATAATGATAATCAAAAGGACTTTCATTCGGGTTGTAATGGGGCTAGGGACAAGGTATGTCAAGAAAAGCCAAATAGGGTGAATTGTCAACAGCTAGTGATTCTCCAAATCAAGCACATAATTCCCCCATATGTCCTCCCCATACTTAGACTATTAAGCACATGTAACTTGCTTAGTTTGAGACGACGGATCGTAAAACATAACTAAGAATCAATAACAAAAGAAATGCTCTCACATGAATATTTTTTTTTCAAGGCATTTATTTATTTTATGGCCTTGTTTTTGTTTTTTCGAGAGCCACAAGCAAATCAATAACATATATACAATCATAATGATCCTTTAAAAGTCCCAAACACACATACTAAGAAAGTCCAAATCAACCTCAACATTTTCCAAAATTAAAATATGATCACAAGTAACACATCAATCACACCTTATTACTCCCTCCTCACTTCACTAGCCTTTGACAAATAGGGATCGAGATAATGTAAGGCCAACAAAAGAAATAGGTCTAGGCATGTAATGTGGTGTGTCACTGAAAAAATGATTAAGCTCAATGGGGCTACTAATGGATCATATAAACAAGGTACGTCAAAGTGGGATAATGTAGGGTTAATCCTAGGTGCCTTTATCATGTTATCATTCATTCAATGCCATGTATCTCAAGAAGGGTCTAAGACAAGTGCTAGCAATGCAAATGTAATATGGACACACAAGCAAATGAATATAAGATGCAAAAGATATGCATATAGGCTCAAAACCTCACTTGGTGTCAAAAGATAATCAATCCCAAGTCACAAAAAGAATTTCTTTCAAGTGCACCTATTTATACTCAAAGCATGAAAATCAACTCATCTTGCACATATCTTATGTCATTTTAATTACTTAAGACATTCAAGGAATTTACTAGCTTCAACTTGCTAGTGAAAGTGTGCACAAGAGTATAACATAACACCTCTCAATCAAAAGTATCAACAACACAAGATCACTTAGCATGCACAGATACATTCAGCAAAACTTGCCATAAGCAATGTATCATCTACTTGACAAACAACTAACTAAATTTCAATATCTCATCTTTATCATGTCACAAAGCTAGAATTATACCAAGAACATCTCCCCACACTTAAGTGAGGCATTGTCCTCAATGACTCTATACGAAAAACAAACTAAACAAACTAAAAACAATGACTCCTACAAACTAAAGGGAAAAGAAAGAAAAACTCCCTTAAGTATCATGATGTAGAATGTTGAAAATGTTGTTGCATGAAAGCAAACTGTTATTCCCAGAACAATGCAACCTAGATTGTAGAAGGGGGGGCGGGGGTTGGATACAATCTAGTTAATTTTACAAAACTTTTTCAAACTTTTTACAGCATGAATATATGAGTTGGTAAATTAACTAAGAATTGATACAAGCCATGAACAAAAATGAATTCTTCGAGTTAAAAAGACATGCAGGAGACAAGCAAACTTTTTAAACTTTTCAGGTGGGTTTCTCGGAAAAAGCCCACCTGAGGTGTATATTGAAGAATTCTCTGGTTTTGTTTTTCAACAAACTCCAGCTGCTTACACAGATGATGGAAGAGAGCCTAAGTATTTTTACATTCAGTTTTGTGCTCTCTCCACATGCTTTTCTATGCTACTCCACACAGTCTTATATACATCGATTGTGTGTTTCAAACAAAACCTACAACATAATAAAATATTACATTTTGGGTTCTGCTCGATCACATGCTCGTCTCAGAAACTATCCTATTCGGAAAATGCCTTGGCTGGCATCACAGATAAACTTGTATACTCCCAAATGGTGCTTTCTGATTGAGTGTGCTGCTCTCTTCAAAAATTACTAAGTCCATGCAATTGACCTAGCTTCCAAGCCCATGTGACATCTGCATGAAAGAGACCTCTCCTTGGTTACCCGACTGTCAAGTCACTATCAGCTGAGATAAGTGAACTTGTAGTATTCAAATAGGTCTTCATGCTTGTCAAGCATTTCCTTTGTGTCCAGTTAGAAGTTAAACTTCTAGGTAGCTGCTTTAACTCTTATTTATCCATCGAGACATAAAAGACAATAGATGACTTCACATTTCACTTGTAGGAATTTGAGCCTTCAAATATTTACAATTTTGACTCCCTATTCCATACATCTTTTGCGTCGTTATCCACCATCTTTTAGTCACGGGTGTGTAATGATGATTTCTGAGACTGACCTCCATTCAACCTGTTAAATAAGGAATCCTGCAAAAGATTCCATTACATAGATTTGTTTTCCATGTTGAATGAGATGAACATCAGTAGGCGTATTAATTCCATATCCGTAGACTGCCATTTTACGTCAATTATCCGTAGAAAGGTAATCTCAGAATATCCGTAGAAGTAATATTCCATAATTGTATCCATAGATGAGACATGACATTCTTGACTGCATCCATAGATTGACCATGACCTCCTTAACCGCATCCATAGATAAAACATGACATCCTTAGATGTTTCTGATGATCAACTTCCTTCAGCTTTTATCCGTAGATATGATGTCCCCAGCTTTTATCGGTAGATGAGATAAGATGTTCCTAGCTTCTATCCGTTGATGAGATAAGATGTTCTCAGCTTCTATCCGTTGATGGCATAAGATGTTTTCAGCTTGTATCCGTAGATGAAATAAGATTCCATAGCATGATCCGTAGAAAGGATACTCTTAGCTTCATCTTTAGATAAACACCTTGTCATCTTTATTGATTCACCATTACTGAGTTGATTAGGCAGACTTACCACTGAAACACTTGGTGCTTGATTAGACGTCCATTGGCTTGCTTCTGAATTGCTTCCTAACTTGATGACAGAATATCCTCCAATCATTTGTTGTGGCTTTTAGACCTTGGATAAATAAAATGCCTTCCAGTTAGCTTCCTGATTTATCAGCTTCTGTGAACAAGATTTCTGACAATCAGCTTCAGTGTCAAGATCAAATTCTTGTCTTGAGCATTTTGTTATCATCATTCCAAATGGGTCAACCCTAACAATCTCCCCCTATTTATGACTGTTAGAACTGGCATAAATCCTTAAGTTGATGATAACAAAACCCTTCAATGTTCTTAGTGATCCTCAAATAGAGATTAATACTGGACATAATTTGATGATGCTGCAAAAACAAAAATAACAACTTGAAGCTGTCATATTTCATATACTTTCCTGTAACTTAGTCTATACCTTCTTCTAAGGGGTTCCAATAGATTGTAATTGAGAGTAGAGAAATTCTGAAGTCTGAGATCTCCTTCTAACTCCCCCTGAGAACAACCTATCTTCTCTTTAACTTCTCCCCCTTTTTGTTATCAGCAATTAGGATAAAAGAGGCACAATCTTAGTTACTGAATAAGATATCTGGGTACAGGAATCCAACACTTCAAGGATCAAAAGATTTCTCTCAGGAATCTCTTTATTCTTGCATCAGGATCTCATCATGGCTCACTCCACACAACTCACCTTCCCTTACTAAAGGGGTACTAAAAAAAAATCTCTCCTTTTGCCATGCTGGAAGAAATAGCATGCCTCTCATTCTCTCCCTCTCCTTTTTCCTGGTCTCAAGCCAGCCACTCCACTAACTCCCTTCCCACAAACCTATAGATGTCTCAACTATATTGAATTCCTTGATACTCAGTCACAATGAGCCGAATGATTTTTCAAGAAGGAATCATGGAAATCAATATTGTTGGTCTACGGATAATCGCTAGTTAGGCTTATCCGTAGATTGAAAGACACCTTTCTACGGTTGAAGGATATCCGTAGAGGATTTTGAAGAATGGGCTTGTGAAGTAGAAATTGATGTAAGTTCTGTGAAGATTGAATGTGACATTTAAGTGCACAGTGCTTACATCAAGATCATCAAAAAGAGACTAGTGATCCAACGAATTCTCTGAAAGAGAATGATCACTAGGTGAATGGAGCTTCTCCAAGAGTTCAGAAAATGGAGAATCAAGTATAGATGAGTTGAATGATGCAATTATCACTTAATGAGATGAATTAGACTGGGGACTGCATCCTCACATTTGAAGAAGATGCATCAAACTGAATTTAAGAATAGTGTGTGCTCCCCCTGTGCTTGTGCATATATTTTCTTTCTACTTCAGGAAACAAAAATGATAATAATCCACATTATGCACACAATGTCCCAATCCTTCATTAGTGCTCCTGGATCAGAGCATTTTTCAATGATCATAGTGTTTTGGGAGACTACAACCAGAAAAGAGCTAATCCTTTTTTTTTGACCATTATGCCTTTTTGAGAAGACATAAGGCAGTTTGGATGGTAATCTCACCCTCACCTTTTCTTCTAATGGTTTCTTGATATTCACCACTGCCCTCACCCTCACTTAACTCCTTTATCACTCCCCACTGGTTAAGATTTGCTAGAGTTTTGCAACTACAGTTTGTTGAGAAACTGTAGAGGGGTTAGGAGTTGTTTATCACAATTAGGGTGTAACTGATAGGGTAGAGAACTTGGGGGTCATTCCAATCAGTTCTCATCTCAGTTTTTGAAGAGGCAAAGAAAAATGATTTAGATTTTAGCAAGTGAGAGTTTGATAAAGATAAGATTAATACCTTCCCTTTATCAATGATGAACTGTTAAGAGCCTTCTCCATTGTAGGTTTGTTCTCCTAAAGTCCAAGATTGCCAGCTTTCCCATTAATTGTTACAACATCCTCATAGAGACCATCAGAATCTGCAAAAACCTTAACTTGATAGATTGTCAATTTCTTTCAAATTCCTTCAAGTTTTCTTCTGATGTTTCTTCAGTGAGTTCATGCAAAAATGAAATAGTTTTTTTTTGTGTTGCTCAAAGAGCTCACTTTCTGTTAGTTGAACAATTAGGGCTTCTTGATAATTTAATCAAAGTTATCCTTAAGTAGATAGATTTTATAAAACAACCTTTGATTAATTCATCGAAAAGAAAAATATGTAATTAATTTTTGTTGTTAGTGTATATGAGACGTTTGTCTTTTTATTTAAGGAAATGAGTCCAGTTAACATGCAAGCCAATTTTTTTTGTTGATTTAGAGGATAAACAAGTTAAATGGATTCAAATGCAGAAACAAAGAAACTAAATAAGCACATCACACAACAATATAATAAACTGGGAGGAAACCCCATAATTCATTAAAAAAAAATTAAAATTACATATAAAAAAAACATAACAAAAACTTTAAAAACAAAAAGGACTGGAAAACATCCCAGTCCCCCCTGTCCCATGCCCTCTCCCCGGAGAGACAGACAGTCAGCAGTTATGCTGCTGCTGCCGCCTCCCCGGAGGCTCCTTCAGGGCCTCCACCGGGACCTCCCCTACGGCTGCGAGCCATAAGAATGGCTAGAGCTGCCCTCATCCTGCTCCATCTTGTCCACGTTCGACATAGCGTTAAATTCCTCTGGGTTAATGTTAAGGATTCCAGAAGCCATTTTTAAGAGGATTTAGAAATGAAGATGAGGAAGAGAGCTTAACCTATGCCTTTAAATAGGCAGGGAGCTGCTAGATAACCCTTGAGTTTAACTAGGGTTAAACGGGGGTTAGGGAAACTGAAAAGACATGCATTAAATCACTCTAGTGTAAATGAAGAGACTACTCGAGTTCCTAGAGTGAAAAATGCGTCTTAGCTCAAATTACAAAAAGTATCATGACACAGATATTTTTGAATAAAGATAAGAATAAAACTAAATAGCCGGTCACATATATATGTTCAGCTAAATAATATTAAACTAAAATCTCTAGACATAAAGAATTAAGAGTATCAATACTTTTGAATAATGTAACATGCAGATTATTTGAATTTTTGAGATACTTATTCAGCTGACATCATTCATTAAATGTATGACATTTGACAAATGATATCCCTGAATATTTATCCATGGAAAATTCAAAGAACATCAATGCACTTAGCTTGTTAATGTCTAGAGATGATCAACTATTTAATATCAGTGAGAAAAGTAGCTTGCTATCTCATTGAATATTACTCAGAAGATCATTTCTAGACGACTTCACTTAGTGCATAACATCAATCAATTGTATTGACTTGTCATGATAACTAAAACAAAACAAACAAATAAAACACATAAAATAAACAAATAATTCCATAGATTGAAATCACTGGCTCCATGCATTTAACACATATATGTAAGAGAGTAAGAAATCATTACCTGCCAAACTCATTTATCAACCCAATTGAGTTGCTGCATTAAGAGCATTGGCAAGATATCTGGTTAAATGTTGTTCCCTTGGAACACAGTGTAGTTCCACTACAGCATGCACATCACTTCTTCCAATAGCATGATGCATGAGGTTTATGTACTTGACTCTTTTGAGAAATGCTTAAATGCTTCAGCTGTATTTTTGATTTGTCCTTAAGCTAATCATTTCTTCTGAGCCATGACCTGAACTTATTTCCTTGAAGTTGGCATGAATTGTGTTATGTCTTCTTGATTAGTAGTTTATCCTGCAAGTATCAACCTCTACACAACCAATTAGAGCATAGCAAGTATCTATTGGATTATCAAATACTGAATGATTGATAATCTTTTGAGATACCACAAAGATTCCAAGAAAAGCTAAGGTACTAGTACATAAACATGTGGTTAACATAATTTCTAGCATTCTGTTACTTAGTCATGAGAAAGATCACCAATTATCTTTTCAAAACACAAATGTCCTACCAAGGTATTCAATTTAGTAATGTCAAGAATTGGTATGAGAATTCTTAGAAGAATACTCACTTATCTCCTCAGAACTTCTTTGCATGAGCTTTTCAGCATAACAGCAAAGCTACTGATCAGTGATGCTAGATATTACGTAAACTACACGTATCTCAGCTAAGGATAAGACATGCAAGGGCTGAGATTTAGATTATAATTTTCTACAGATATAGACACTGTCTTTTTGCACTATCCGTAGAGGAGCAAAAGTAGTATCCATAGATGTAGAAAATTTGTCTACGGATAGTCAGTATCCATAGACAGAACAAAGAAACGAATCCAGTGTTATGGATGACTATCTACGGATAAGGATATCCATTGATAAAGTAAATTTTGACTTAGACAAAATTTTCACTCCTTCTGGAAAACTTAGTTTTTCAAGAAGGTCATTTAAACACTAGCTACACATAAGACATCAAGAAAAATATTGAAATTTGTTCGTACCTCACTTACTTTCCATTCTGAAGAGGATGGTTGATAAGAAGCTTGGTACTGATGTCTTCTTCACGAGTCATACTTGGATCAAAAGGTATTTCCACTGCACTGTCCAACACAGAATCCCTTTTGAGAGACTTTGAAGAACCTGATCTTAGCACATTAGATTTAGAGATTTGCAAGGCAGATGTTCCACTCATTTCTTTAACCATGACTTTGACTCAAGGAGAAAGATTGGATATCCAGGAAGTAGACATGCAGACTTGTAGGAGCTGGAAGATCTTGCTTTGATCCAAGTGAACACCTTATTCCTTCAACCCAATAATTGTCTTCAAGAGGACTTTCTTCTGGATTTTTGGAATAAGCTTCTTATGGTAGGTGCAGGTCTTGAAGATGTAAGAATATTTTCATCAGTATGATTACGTGAGGTTGATCTTTAACTCAGAAAAAATCCCCCTAAGTTCATTGGGGTGATAACTCAAAGTTGTGATCCACCTACGGATGCTTCATTTTGGCTTCCTACGGATGCTCCATTTGGCTTCCTACGGATGCTCCATTTGGCTTCCTACGGATGCTCCATTTGGCTTCCAATCAGATGCTCCATTTTATCCTTTCCATAGATGACTCATTTGGACTTGAATCATTCATTGTCTAGGCGAACACTCATGGAGATACTGATCCATCCACATAATCATCATCTTCTTCATACCAAAAACCACCTTCTATTTCAAACTTAAATCTGAGAATTCCAAAAAAAATCTCTCATCAATAAGCTTGATTTATCTGGAATCATCAGAAACAACCTGTTTAGACTCCATAACAGTGTTGATTCATTGACTTAAAGCCTTGTGGGCTTTTCCAGCTACATGCATTCTTCTTGAGTTGCATACCCAACCTGGGTTTTCGAGTAGATAAAAGATCCGATCTTTGACAGGATGTCTTCTTGAAGTTGCAGAAGTAGATTAACACTTTCTGAGAAATGCTCCTCCTGAGTAGATGTACCACACAGACAACCCTTCAGAAAAGAACATAAGATATCATGGATGGCTACTTACTTTCCTCTACACAAGAATGTCATCTCTTAAGAAAGACAGTCAGAAATGCATGTAGACGAAATCACCATTCTCAGCTTCACCTCTACTTCCTCTTAGCAAAGATCTTCTCTTCCACTCATGAATTACTTGAGAATATTTATCCAGATGTCAGTTAAACTTAACAAATGTGAAAAGTTAAGTATTCGATCATGGACTTGATGTTCTTCAAGCAATTTCCCACACAAATTCCCTTATCTCCTTTAGCTAAGCTTCTATTACTTCCTTGGCTAAGGAATGTGAAAAGAGAAAACTGTTGGCTACACTTATTCACACAATTTGATGATTCCTCCTTCAGGTGCTTGAATGATCAAGAAAACATTCTGGCTGCAATAAGTAGCACCAACCACACCTTTCCAGAGCTCAAATAGTTATCCTGATTTTCCAAGCAAAGTCTCTGCAAATTTTATCATTTGTTTCATAAGATCTCTTCACACTGAATTCTTGAGCTAAATTCTTTGGCGAGATTTCATGTGCAGTGGCTGAAGGAGTTTATCAAACGTATGATCTGTCCCGTCCTTGATAGAGGTCTTCTATTTCTTCCCTTATTGGCATGCATCCTTTAACCCATCCTTGGCAAAACTTGGGGTTCCTCTAATCAAGACCCAAACAGCTTCTTATTCAGTGGCTACAATTATTCTGATTTTGCCTTATCACAAAAGAGGTCAAGACATGCAATCCTCCAAGGCAGTAAACAAATCAGCTACATACACTTTTCTATCAAGTGTCCAGTGTTTACCACTTCATTGTCTTTCTATTGAAGTACAATGCAGGCTACTAATACAAAGTTTCCTTTGTCACATGCTTGATGGATACATAGCAAGAGATGCTTATATCCATCAACTAGTGCTTCAACCCTAACTGATGTTATTGTTTGACAAAGTCACGCTTCATTACTTAATCATGACTACAAATCTCATCTCCACTTATCAGTAGATGGGCTACTTTCCTCTGAGCAATTAGTGAGCAGGACAGAAACTCTAGTAGGAAGCTAAAGTTCCTGTATCTTCCTCCTACACACTTTCAAAACCGAATCAAGCTGGCTTAGGTACCCAAGTTTCCTTGAGCTTTGGCTTTTTAGCTTTTATGACTGTCATCTTCTCTTTCTGAGCTTTGAGCTTCAAAGGATTCGAACCATTCTCATCCCTTGGTTCTGACATTGAGAGATTAGCATTCACATGTTGCTCAAGAATATCAAAATGTGATGCTTGACAAGGAAATGTTTGAGCATACAAATCATTCAAGTCAGGCATGCTCCATGCATTTGAGGCATATTGAATTCATACCAATATGGATGGGGAACAAATGGCATGTTAGCATATCTTGTTGAATCTCGAGCATTGTGAGCAAAAATGTGATGCATGACATGCATATCAGTCATAGGCAGTTGAGTAGATCTTGTATGAAAAAATCTCCAAGAAGTATACAAGTGATTAACTCTACCACATCGAATGCAGGGCCTTCTGGAAGTACTTTCTTCTGATGGGTAGCTGTTACTACAGTCAATCATTGTTGTTTCATTCAAGCTTTCCTCTTCATCTGCATCTGACTCCTCTTCCTTGATGGTTTTGCTTCTTAGTGATTGAACCTGGTTCTTGAAACTTGGTCCAACCATATTGCTCAGTTTCTCTAGAGTCTGATTACTCCTAAATGGTTTTACCATCTTTGGAGCAGTCTCCACATCCTCTAGCTTCTTGTTATTGCACTTCCAGGTCTCTTTACAAAATGTGTCCATTCCTTGAGATTTGATAATGTTGGACACAATGTAACTGGAATTATTCCATCCTGCAATAACTTCTTGTTCCTTTCTCAGCTGCTCTTTCAAAACCACTTCTCTTTTTAAGACAGCCTCAAGTTCATGTTTAGCATTCATGCATTCAACAAGTGTTTCCTTAAACTCAGAGACTTGAGTTTTCAACATAGCATTTATCTCACTAAGCATAACATTAGTTGCTTTGAGTCTGACATTTTCTTCAAAGAGATTGTTAAAGGAAATACGCACAACATGTAATTCATCAAATAAACTCATTGCAGTGCTGCAACATACTTCTTTAACATGCTTAGTTGGCTTCACAGAAAATACCTGATTTCTGGTTGAACTTGCTTCTTGATTGTCATAGGCTGTGGGTACAAGGTTGATAGATCCCTCTGTTGATGTTGAACAACCCTCTTCAGTTGAAACCCTTCGCTCAAAAAGGACTTCATCTTCCAGTGTCGTTCCTTCATTGCCCATGTCTGTTGTGGTTCTGATACATTCACAGATCTTCAGTTTGAATGTTGAGCTTGCTGCTTCTGTTCTCTCCTCTTCTTTCAAATCTTGGTTGGAGATGACCACATCTCTTGTTTCTGTCTCCCCTTCTTTACTGATAATCTTCGCATCCTGAATAGCCTTAAGATTTGAGAATTAAAGAGTACTTAACAGGCTACTAAGATCTAGATCTTTGGATTCAGGGGTATTGTTGATATATACAGAGATATGCTTCCATTTTCTGGGTAAAGAGTTTGCAAACTCCAACTTTGAGTCCTTGTTCGACAACTCATTCCCAGCTTCTTCATTGTCACCTCTCTCCATGGTTGTAGTTGTTTTTGATCTTTAAACTTCTTGTATGTTATAGAAGCTTGCTCTGATACTAATTGTTATTCCCAGAACAATGCAACCTAGATTGTAGAAGAGGGGGGGGGGTGAATACAGTCTAGTTAATTTTACAAAACTTTTTCAAACTTTTTATAGCATGAATATACGAGTTGGTAAATTAACTAAAAATTGATACAAGCCATGAACAAAAATGAATTCTTCGAGTTAAAAAGACATGCATGAGACAAGCAAACTTTTTAAACTTTTCAGGTGGGTTTCTCGGAAAAAGCCCACCTGAGGTGTATATTGAAGAATTCTCTGGTTTTGTTTTTCAAAAAACTCCAGCTACTTACACAGATGATGGAAGAGAGCCTAAGTGTTTTTACATTCAGTTTTGTGCTATCTCCACATGCTTTTCTATGCTACTCCACACAGTCTTATATACATCGATTGTGTGTTTCAAACAAAACCTACAACATAATAAAATATTACATTTTGGGTTCTGCTCGATCACATGCTCGTCTCAGAAACTATCCTATTCGGGAAATGCCTTGGCTGGCATCACAGATAAACTTGTATACTCCCAAATGGTGCTTTCTGATTGAGTGTGCTGCTCTCTTCAAAAATTACTAAGTCCATGCAATTGACCAAGCTTCCAAGCCCATGTGACATCTGCATGAAAGAGACCTCTCCTTGGTTACCCGACTGTCAAGTCACTATCAGCTGAGATAAGTGAACTTGTAGTATTCAAATAGGTCTTCATGCTTGTCAAGCATTTCCTTTGTGTCCAGTTAGAAGTTAAACTTCTAGGTAGCTGCCTTAACTCTTATTTATCCATCTAGACATAAAAGACAATAGATGACTTCACATTTCACTTGTAGGAATTTGAGCCTTCGAATATTTACAATTTTGACTCCCTATTCCATACATCTTTTGCGTCGTTATCCACCATCTTTTAGTCATGGGTGTGTAATGATGATTTCTGAGACTGTCCTCCATTCAACCTGTTAAATAAGGAAACCTGTAAAAGATTCCGTTACATAGATTTGTTTTCCATGTTGAATGAGATGAACATCAGTAGGCGTATTAATTCCATATCCGTAGACTGCCATTTTACGTCAATTATCCGTAGAAAGGTTATCTCAGAATATCCGTAGAAGTAATATTCCATAACTGTATCCATAGATGAGACATGACATTCTTGACTGCATCCATACATAGACCATGACCTCCTTAACCGCATCCATAGATAAAACATGACATCCTTAGATGTTTGTGATGATCAACTTCCTTCAGCTTTTATCCGTAGATATGATGTCCCCAGCTTTTATCCGTAGATGAGATAAGATGTTCCTAGCTTCTATCCGTTGATGAGATAAGATGTTCTCAGCTTCTATCCGTTGATGGCATAAGATGTTTTCAGCTTGTATCCGTAGATGAAATAAGATTCCATAGCACGATCCGTAGAAAGGATACTCTTAGCTTCATCTTTAGATAAAACACCTTGTCATCTTTATTGATTCACCATTACTGAGTTGATTAGGCAGACTTACCACTGAAACACTTGGTGCTTGATTAGACGTCCATTGGCTTGTTTCTGAATTGCTTCCTAACTTGATGACATAATATCCTCCAATCATTTGGTGCGGCTTTTAGACCTTGGATAGATAAAATGCCTTCCAGTTAGCTTCCTGATTTATCGGCTTCTGTGAACAATCTTTCTGACAATCAGCTTCAGTGTCAAGATCAAATTCTTGTCTTGAGCATTTTGTTATCATCATTCCAAATGGGTCAACCCTAACACAAACATCTCTCCCAATTGTTTCCCCATGCTCTCCTGATTTTGTAGTATCTTGGCTTGGCAACTTTGTAGCTCATCCTGACCTTTTATCAAATGTGCAACCTGTTCCTCTAAAGAATTCCTTGGCCCGTTCTCTTCAGGTATCACTTCCCCTGATTCTGTTGGATCACGTTTATGAGGAACCAACAACAACCTTTGCCTAGAATGGTTATCCCGCCGTAGAAGATGCATACCAATCAGATACTCTTTATCTAACTTACTTGCCCATCCTTCAACCCTCTTCAAGCTGGTGGTATCACGATCAAAAACTCCCAATTCCTCAGAAATTCTAGTTATAAAACCCCCAATTACAATTGCCCCATCAGCTTTGTTTGCTTGATACATGAGCCTGTTGATCAACAAAGTTGTCCAATCCACTGGAATTCCTGCATCAAAGTAGTATAACAACTCTAATTCCCCCTTCTGAAGTCTTTAATGATTCTTTCCACGTCCATATAGAGTATATGATATGAGTCGAGTGAAATAATGGTAACAAGGACTCATGATCTCCGAGGAATTAGCAAGCTGGGGCACATAAGTTTCAGTACTTGGCAGTCCCGTAATTTTCAGCCAAAAAGGTGTAGCATAATTTTTCGGAGGCGCTTGTTGCTCTATCAGCTGCCAATCAAACATCTTAGCTAAGGAAGATTTTGTGACCTCATGTTGGACATTGGCGATTCTGAATGATAAGGTGGTATCATGCATAACGGTTAAAGAACTCGGAAACTCATATGTAAGGTTGGAGAATGCAGGTTCATCCATGTTCAAAAGATCATGCCATCCAATTTGAACCAACTTGTGTGCAAACTCCTCATGACAGTCCAGTAGATCCAAAGAAAAAGTATCTACATATTTATTGGGAAACACCGAGCGCTTAGAAAGAATGGTATACAACTTCCGTTGATTGTCTCCAACATATTTGACAATTGGAAATTTCTGAATTGCAGGAGCTGCTGGAGTTGCAGATGCGATTGCATCTGTAATCTTTTGTTTCTTTTTCATCGGCTTCTTGAAAGTAGTTGCCCTAGTCATGATGAAAACATGTAACAAGGCAGGCTCTGGTGCAAGAGAGATTTGTGTAACTCTGTCGGAACCGGCGCTGATGATTCAGCGTAGAGAACGGGTAGAGTAGAGCACAGAGGCATGATGAGTTAATCCCTGATACTGTATCTTTTATTCACAATACAAATACATACACCAATATACAACGTGTAGACATAATTAGGGTTTAAAAAAAATGAAATAACCACCCAGGTCTTCACGTACAAAAAAAACAAAAAATGAAAAAACAAAAAAAATGAAAAATGAAAAATAGTTTTTTTTTTTTTTAAAGTTTCCATAAATATCGGATAGATAAAAATATGGATATTAATTACAAAAAAACAAAACAAAAAAATATATATACACAAAATAAAAAAAAACGTTTCTCTAAACAAAATATAAAAATCAAATAAAAAA
Source organism: Heracleum sosnowskyi (assembly GCA_030848705.1). Taxonomy (NCBI): domain Eukaryota; kingdom Viridiplantae; phylum Streptophyta; class Magnoliopsida; order Apiales; family Apiaceae; genus Heracleum; species Heracleum sosnowskyi. The sequence goes on along the minus strand of CM061243.1, from coordinate 105,442,151 downwards.
AACTAGTATACATTAATATTACTAGTACTATTATTAATAATGGAAACATTTATTAATAATAGAAACTAATAATAAAATAATGTACAAGAAAAAAATACATAAAAAAAATATATGAACCATGAAGTCCATTTAATAAAGTACAATATACATAATTTACACTATTATTTATGCACATACAATATTGTAATACAATATATATATGTATAATAATAATAACTTAACAACAAAAATGAAAAGAAAGAAGAAATGAAAAAAAAAATTAAAAAAAATAAAAATAAAATTGTAGAACAAAAATACACCAAACACTTACTTTGTACCAGGGAGTACACATTCACAGGGATCGACGCACGGGGATCTAGAACCTCGCATGCCCAGTAGCAAACAGTTTTTTTTTCTTTTGTTCTGTATAGAGAATTTCGCATGGTACACATAACATCTACATGGTCATTTTGTTTTTATTTTACTGCCTTCAACTTTTTTTTTTCTACCAACAGAGACTTGGACGGTCGTGCAATACATTGCATGGACAGCTTCAGTTGATGCTCTGTTTTTTTCTTCTTTAAAACCTCCGCCAACAGTGATGAAAATTTGTATGCTGCTTTGTTTTCCTTCCTAGCAGTTCATCAACAAATAGAGGCGCGCACGCAGAGCCAAAAAAAATACAAAAATCAAATGAAGAACACACGAATATTCTTGCATTACCTGAAGCACTTAACAACAACACATCAAGGTACCTTGCGGAAGCAAAATTATTAAATAACTCAAATAACCTAAAAACAAAAATAGACATCACATGAGCATAAATAAATTACAAACTAACCACAAAGAATCTTGGGTTGCCTCCCAAGAAGCACCTTTTTTATAGTCGAGGCTTTGACTATTCTCGTACGTCAGAACTTAGAAAGAGTGATAGACGAGACATCACGATTAATGTCTCCACCCAAATACGGTTTCAACCTTGCCCATTAACTTTGAATGTTCTTCCGGTATGCATATCTTCAACTTCAATAGCACCTTATGGATACACTTGAACCACCTTAAAAGGCCCTGACCAACGCGATTTGAGTTTACCCGGAAACAACTTTAGTTGTGAGTTAAATAACAAAACCATTTTTCCCGACTCAAGTTCTTTAGGTAAAATTTTATGGTCATGCCACTTCTTCATCTTTTCCTTGTAAATTCTGGAGCTCTCATATGATTTCAACCGAAATTCATCAAGCTCATTTAATTGAAGAAGTCACCTTTCTCCAGCTGCAGCCAAATCAAAGTTAAGCTTCTTGATTGCCCAAAAGGATTTATGCTCTAACTCCACTGGCAAATGACAAGATTTCTATAAACCAACTAATAAGGTGATGATCCCAGCGGTGTTTTGTATGCGGTCTTGTAAGCCCAAAGACTGTCATCCAACTTTTTAGACCAATCTTTTCTTGATGAATGCACCGTCTTCTCTAGAATTTGTTTGATTTCCCTGTTAGACACTTCAGCTTGCCCATTGGTTTGAGGATGGTAAGCACATGCTACCTTGTAACGGACACTATATTTTAACAACAATGTTGAGAATTGCTTGTTGCAAAAATGTGTCCCCTCATCACTAATAATAGCTCTTGGAGTCCCAAACCGAGTAAAAATATTCTTCTTCAGAAATTCAAGCACCACAGATGCATCATTGGTTGGGGTTTCTATGGCCTCAACCCACTTAGAAACATAATCAACTGCCAACAGTATATATTGATTCCGGAATGACATCACAAAGGGTCCCATAAAGTCAATACCCCATACATCAAACAATTCAAACTCCAAAATGTAATTTAAAGGCATTTCATTCCTTCTAGAAATATTACCAGTTGGTTGGCATCGATCACATCTTTTAACAAATTCATGAGCATCTTTAAAGAGAGAAGGCCAGTAAAAACCTGATTGTAAAACCTTTGCAACAGTTCTGTCACCTTGAAAATGTCCACCATAAGGAGAATTATGATAGTGATTCAAGATGCTTTCTATCTCATCATCAACAACACACCTTCTTAGAACATTGTCTGGCCCAAGCTTGAAAAGAAAAGGCTCATCCCATCGAAAAGATTTAACCTGATGCAAAAACTTTTTCTTTTGCTGATAATTGAACTCAACAGGAATGATATTGCTTGCTAAGTAGTTAATAAAATCATCAAACCAAGGAAGGGCTTTAGTGTTGATAGCCATAAGTTTTTCATCAGGAAATGAATCATCAATGATTTGAGAATTATCAGAATTCTTATTGTTCTCCAACCTAGATAGGTGATCAGCAACTTGATTTTCTGAACCCTTTCTATCTTTGATTTCCAAGTCAAATTCTTGCAAAAGTAGAACCCACCGAATCAAACGAGGCTTTGCCTCCTTCTCAATCAGATACTTGATAGCAGAATGGTCAGTGTACACAATCACTTTGGTACCCACAAGATAAGACCTGAATTTCTCAAAAGCATACACTATAGCAAGCAATTCTTTTTCAGTAGTAGTGTAATTAAGTTGAGCACCGGAAAGAGTCTTACTTGCATAGTAGATGGAATGAAAAATCTTGTTGCATCGTTGTCCCAAAACTGCTCCAACTGCAAAATCACTAGCATCACACATCAACTAAAATGGAAGACTCCAATCAGGGGCAATGATAATTGGTGCAGAAACCAATTTCTTTTTCAGTTCTTCATATGCTGCAAGGCAAGAATCATCAAAGACAAATTTTGTATCTTTTTCAAGCAAATTACACAAAGGCTTTGAAATTTTTGAGAAATCTTTAATGAACCGCCTATAAAAACCAGCGTGGCCAAGAAAACTTCTAACTCCTTTGACAGAGCTTGGTGGAGGAAGTTTCTCAATAGTTTCTAACTTAGCTCTATCAACTTCTAAACCTTTGCCCGACACTTTATGCCCAAGCACAATTCCTTATTGAACCATAAAATGACATTTCTCTCAGTTGAGTACCAAGTTAGTTTCCTCACACCTTTGCAACACCCGTTCCAAATTCATCAAACAAGCATCAAATGAATCACCAAGAACAGAGAAATCATCCATGAAAACCTCTATCCCTTGCTCTACCATGTCTGAAAATATAGCCATTATACACCTCTGAAAAGTAGAAGGTGCATTACACAACCCGAATGACACCCTTCTAAAGGCAAAAGTACCAAAAGGGCATGTAAAAGTAGTCTTCTCTTGATCTTCTGGTGCAATAGAAATCTGATGATAGCTTGAATAACCATCCAAGAAACAATAGAACTCATTGCTCGCCAATCTATCAAGCATTTGATCAATGAAAGGTAAAGGAAAATGATCTTTCCTTGTGACTTTGTTCAACTTTCGGTAGTCCATACACACCCTCCATCCCGTGACTGTTCTGGTAGGAATAAGCTCATTCTTTTCATTAGCAACAACTATGATACCACCCTTTTTAGGCACACATTGAACTGGACTAACCCAAGAACTGTCAGAAATAGGGTATATGATTCCTGCATCTAGCCATTTGATGATCTCCTTCTTCACAACCTCTTTCATGATAGGATTCAACCTCCTTTGATGCTCAATAGTAGGCTTGTGACCCTCATCTATTGAGATTTTGTGCATACAGAAGGAAGGACTTATACCTCGAATATTAGCAATTTTCCACCCAATAGCTCTTTTATATTCCTTCAAGACTCGAATCAACTTTTCTTCTTGCTCAACTGAAAGTGTAGAAGATACAATCACCGGTAAAGTGAAATTTTCTCCAAGAAATGCATACTTGAGATGTGTCGGTAGTTGTTTAAGCTCTACTTCAGGAGGTTCTTCAATAGAAGGCTTAAATGCCTTTGATTTCTCGGGCATCTCAAAAGATTCAAATTTATGAAAAGTTCTTCGATAAATTGGCAATGCATTGAGTTCCTTAATACATTCAGCAATTTCTTCACAACTTTCATCACCTGCTTCTTGTAAAGACAACTTGTAATATCCTAAAATTTTGTAATATTTGAAACCCTGATGAATAGAAAATTTGCTGAGGAAAATATTTTCAGACCACACTATGTGGAAGACATGGAATGAATGTTTCGAAGTTATATTATTGATGTATAAGGAGAATAAGTGAATGCAAACGCAATCAGAATCAGGAGATTTCCATTCGAGTTTTAAATCACTATTCACTGGACAATCAAGGACATATTGGTTTGATCGTTTCGAGAAAGTATGTAGAATGAGAAATCCATAATCACATATTAAACCAAGGTTATAAAAAGGTCAAGGAAGTATCCCATAGCATTGGTACAGAGAAACGTTTTCAAAATCCCTTGAACCTATCTCAAAACTTAACGACAAAACAAAAGCGTAACGAATTATGGATTAAACCCTAAACAAAGGAGAAGTATCATATAAGATCATCAAGTGTAACATATAAGAGGATTGATGACATAAGCAATGACATAAGCAGTGACAAGGTGATGACAAAGTGATGACAAGGTGAAGAATCACCACCTTGTCACCAATTTCACCACAAAACCGCAATAGCTTGACATGTGTCCTTGGGTGACAAAACACAATTAAGACCACACAATTAAAAGGCTTGTAATTAGTGTTTAATAGACAAAAAGAAAAGAAAAGAAAAATCAAGAAGAAGAACAAGAAGAAGCATGAAACTTTCGGCCCTTTTATTTCTTCAAAGATAAGGAAATTTTTTCTCAAGTTCTACTCGACCAAAAATCATGATCTTGGGCTCTAAATCATCCTCATACATAGACTAAGGTAAATCCTTGATCCTAGCTTCATCCATGGATGTTATCATGCTCAAATCATGAGCTAAAGTTGATGATGAATAGTGAAATGAATAGTAATTCTTGATTTTCTTGTTTTAATCTTGAAGTTTAAGGCTTGTAAATGATAATCAAGGAGCAAGGAAGAGTATACTAGCCATCTATAGTCCATATTAAGTACCAAGGAAGGTATAAACCCTCTCACACTTTTACTTATACTTTGATATTAGTGATTAAATTGCTAATGATTAGTGATAGTGTGATGTAGAAGTGATATGCTTGTTAAGAATGATGTTTAGTGGATTGGTTGATGGTTGAACTTGTGAATGATGGTATGAACATGTTTAGACAGAAATAAGTTGGTTTAGATGTGAAATTTGAGTTATGATTGCTTGGGTATTGATTGGTGAATTGATTGGAGTGTTTTAAACACGGGAATCACGATTAAGCGTCGTTACCATGTCAGATTTTCCTTATGAAGTTTAGACAGAGACCACGGTTACCTTCTAGACATAACCATAAGACTTTCTGACCATGATCATGTATTTATTGTGTCATATTTTGTTTTAGCGAAAGAATCGTATCGTTTCGATTTACGGTTTAGGAGAAACACCCGTTTTAGTGAAAGCGGTTTCGGATAACTAGGTAGTTCACTATATGAACTTTGAGCTTGTGATCAAACCCTTTAAAAATAGAATTGGGTCCTGATATTAAAGTGGATACTAGCATGGACAGTTAGGAAAGGAACCTAGAAGGTTTCGTGTTAAAAAGATAAGTTTTCGATTTTATAAAAATGCGGGAATAAAAGTTGCGCGAGTGAAATACCCTTAAGGGGATGGTTAAAACGATGAGTTAGTAATGGTAAAGTACTTGGGTTTTGTGAATAGATTTCCACCCAAACTTTTGACATAGGATTTTACGGAATGTCATGAGGTTAGTGACCAAGAGCGAGACATTTGATTTTCATTAATAGAACTTTAGTGCTTAAGTTAATAGCACATTAATTGGTTTTAGGGGACTGATTGTGTATTGTGTATCTTATTATAGATCGACGAGCACACTCCCAAGCCCCCACTACCACTTCACCGAGACACCAAGGCAATTTTTCAAACCCTACATCTTATAGAGATGTTGTTGTGATTTAATGTTGTGCTTGTGATATATTCTGCTTTAATGCTGTGAAAAGAATTATAAATTGATTATGCTTTCGATAAAAAGCTTTGTGAGATATAAGGTTTATATGCTATGTAAATACTAGATATAAACTGAGGTTTTTAAAGGCTCTAAGGGTAGAGCACTCGTACAATTATTTTAAAACATTAGACTGGGAGTCCAATTTATTATTTTGTCTTGATTATACTGTCAGAAGCTGGAGGGTTCGAGGGACAGCTATATTTTAAAATGTTGATTAAATATTCCAATATATATATATATATATATTATTGGATATTTAATGTGAGATATTTAAATAATATTATTATAAATATTATTTGAATATTTATTTAATTAAGTGAATATTATTTTGGATATTCACTTAAGTGGAATTTTATTGAATAATAATTCAATGTTTATTATTTGAATATTTATTAAATATTCCAAATATGATTTAAAAATCATAGAACCTTATTTAAATATTACGTAAGGTTCCAATAGTTATTTAAAATATTTTCTGATCTCAAGAAGATTTATTTGAGTATAGTAGGGGTTCCCAACCACTTTTAATTATTTATCTCAATTGATGACTATGGTTTTGAACTTATCAAAAATTGGGAATCCATTCCAGGAAGTGAACATATGATTTCACTTGCCTCTTTCATTGAAAGTGAGTATATTTTGGGTTTCTGAATTATTAGAACTAAAGATATTTTACAAAAACTCCCAGGTCATGATTTTCAAAATACTTGGTAATCGTTTGTTGTTTCGTTGACTGATGTCAACCCACATTGTGACTTACTCCTTTCAAACATTCTGGAGTAAGAAAATCTGAAATGTTGCAAAGTTTTGACAAGTACTTTGTACTTGGGGAACCAGGATTAAATTCCGATTCCCGTTTCATTGATTTTTCATCCGGGACTAGGAGGAAACGTGTAAGAGGCTGTGGGACAGTCCATCAAATTATTTGGCGTAAGAGGCTGCGGGGCAGTCCAGCAACTATCTCGCGTAGGAGGCTGTGGGACAGTCCAGCAGATACAAAGCCCGTATGTGGCTGGGGTGATAATCGTGTTAAGATATCGTCCATCTACTAGTAGAAAAGTGTGAGTTCGATACAACGACTGATCATCGTGTATCGTGGTGTGCTCCAGAAGGTCCCTTCCCTCCAATTGGAGTTGTGCTGCACATTGTTGTTAGGAATATGTTGTTCTTGATGATAATTATAAAAACACTTAGGAGATTTTGTGTTAAGTCACTTTTGTAACTGTCAACGGAATGGTATGCTTTGCAGCTTCCGTTGACAGGTAGCTCATCAACGAAATGAGTCTCATCAACGAAATGAGTAATGTAGCAATTGCACTGTACAATACTTCACTGGTTGATATGCATTTGTTGTAGGTATTAGATAGGTTTTCCAAGTCATGTTGACTAAGTACTAGATAGGCAAAATAGGTTGGTTAATTGTAAATATACTATGCCTTGTAATTTTGCCTAAGTGAAGACATGTCAACGGAATGAAGATTACACTATCAACGGAATGAAGAATGTACCATCAACGGAATGAAGAATAAAGCTATCAACGAAACACATCTCACTGCTATCAATGAATCATTATCACTTTTCTGAATAGTTGACAAAGTGATAGTGACAGTTTTTTGACAGATCAAAAGGTGATGTAGAAGTGTACTTTGCATTGGGAGCCATTAAAATGGTCACTGGGAATGATGAAACATTCCAATTTCCAATTAGGTTCTTGAGTGTGATCATAATAAGCATGAAGACAAAAGACAAGATCTCCAAGGACCATTGGACAAAAGGAATGAAAAGCAAGCTACTGGTGGTTACCCTTAGTACATTTTAGAGTAGCCAAAAATAGCTTTGTAAACTTGGGATATATAACCAAGTGTAGCAGTTCATTTTATTAAAATGTGAGTAAGATAGAATAACTTTGTATTAGCTTCTTTCAAGAGCACTCTCACTCTACATTAGGAACTGAGCAGCTGTGCTACATTTGTAACACAGATTATTCCCGCAATAAAAATATCTCAGTTGGATCCTCAAAACATCCAACTGAAATTTTATATTTGCTTGTGTTTTTATTTTCTGTGTTAATTTATTTTAAAGTTGTTTTAAGTTTAAAAATATCTAGAATTGTATTCAACCCCCCCCCCTTCTACAATTCTGTTAGGCCATTTGGGATTAACAATTTGGTATCAGAGCAAGCTTCTAACATACAAGGAGTTTAAAGATCAAGGCCAAAATAGAAACCATGGTGAAGAAGGATGCAGGTGTAAAGATACCAGTTCTAGATAAGGACAATTACTTTCACTGGAAAGTAAAAATGCATCTACATCTCATGTCTATGGATGAGAGATATGTAGACTGTATTGAGAAAGGTCCACACGTTCCCATGAAGTTTGCATCTAGAGTTGGACTGCCAGATGATGCTGAAGATGTGGAAATTCCAAAGCCTGTCTCAGAATGGACTATTGAAGATGTTGCAGAAATCCATAAAGATAAAAGAACCATGAACATTCTGTTTAATGGTTTGGAGCAAGAGATGTTTGACAATGTTATCAACTGTACAATTTCTAAAGAAGTATGGGACACTGTTAGAACACTCTGTGAAGGAACTGAGCAGGTAAGGGAGAACAAAATGTAACTCCTCATACAACAATATGAACACTTTCATTTTAAAGCTGGTGAAACCCTAAACGATACATTTAGTAGGTTTCAAAAGCTTTTGAATGGATTAAAGTTGTATGGGAGGGTCTACCAAACCAAGGATTCAAACCTCAAATTTCTTAGAGCTCTTCCAAAAGAGTGGAAGCCTATGACTGTTTCTCTGAGAAACACTCAAGAATACAAAGACTATACTCTTGAAAGGCTTTATGGAACCTTAAAGACATATGAGTTGGAAATGGAGCAAGATGAAGAAATTGAAAAGGTACAAAAGAAAGGTGGATCTATTGCATTGATTGCATCTGTGAACCAACTGGAAGATGACAATGAAGAAGCTGCAAAAGCCACAACTAGTCGAGCTAGTTGTAGGAGTGATGTTAGCAAGGGTAAAGGCAAGATGACAGAAGAAGAAGAAGAACCAGCCAACTTGGATGACTTAGATGAGATTGATGAACACATTGCTTTTCTTTCAAGAAAATTCTCTAAGTTCAAATTCTAAATGCTTCAACTGTGGAATGATTGGTCACTTTGCTGGAGATTGCAGGAAGCCCAAAGTTGAGAAGGACAATAGAAAATTTGAGCCTGTTGATTATAAAAAGAAATACTTTGAACTTCTCAAGCAAAAAGAAAAGGCTTTCATGTCTCAGGAGTATGATTGGGCTGGTAATGGTGAAGATTCAGATGATGATGTTGAGTATGTCAACTTGGCTCTAATGGCTAACAATCATGAGCAGGAAGCAAGTTCCTCTAGCAACCATGTAACAATTACTAATCTTTCTGAGCTTTCTAAAGAGGAATGCGATAGTACAGTTAATGAAATGTCTATTGTACTGTATAATTTGCGTGTTACTCTTAAATCACTTACCAAAGAGAACTCAAGAATTAAAGAGACCAATTTGCTCTTAAGTGATAGAAATGCCATGTTAGAAGCACAACTCATTGAGTTTGAGAAAATGAGATGTGTTAGTAGGGATGCTAAGCTGGAACTTGAGAAAGTGTTAAAAAGGGAAGAGATTATTAAAACACAACTAGAAATAGAACAGAGATTGATTGTAAAATGGAAAGATTCCAGGAATGTTGCTAGCAACATCATTAATGTTCAAGGTATGGAATCTTTCTGTGAACAATCATGGAAAAAGAACAAAGTGAAGCTAGGGTATGCTGTTGAAACCTTAGAATCAGAAACAAAGTCAACAAACAACAATGGTCATTCGTTGAAGGTTGATACGTCAACGGAATGCATCATTCCATTGACAGATGAACCATCAACCGATCATGCTGTTTCGTTGACAAAGGAAAAGAAAGAAGAACTCACTAGACTTAATAACAAGTATGGTCCTGTCACCAAGAAATTTGTTCAAGGTGAGTCTAGTAAATCAAATAAAGTTGAGAAGCCTGTTGAGAAAGCTAATGTAGGTCACTTGTCTAACAAGCAATTGAAAGACAAGTTAGAGAAAATTCAAGTTGAGGTTAACGACAATAAAAAGAATAACAGAAATGGCAAAGTAGGGATTAACAAACATAACAATTACACACCTGACAAGTATGCTCCTAGAAAAACATATGTTAATTGTGGAAGTGTTAGTCATTTATCTGCTAACTGCAAATCTGTTAAGAAGCATACTAATGTGAAAATTCCTAAGCCTGCAATGAATACCTCTATGCCTGCAATGCCTGCTATGCGTAATATGTTTGCTCCATATGCACAGTTTCAAAATCCATATGCTAGCATGCCATTTGTGTCGAATCCATACATGAATATGTTTAATGTACCACAAATGCCATGGAATGTGAATAACATGTTTATTCCTCCAAATATGCATGCCATGAATGAAAATGTGAGCAACCCTCAGAAGTCAACACCAAAGGTAAAGGTTGATTTAACTCAATCTGAGCCCAAGGTGAAAAATGTTGTGAAGAGTAAATCAAAGGCTAACAAAACAGGACCCAAGGAAACTTGGGTACCAAAATCAACTTGATTTGGTTTTATTGTGTGCAGGGAGACAAAAGGAATCTTTGATACTTGGATAGTGGTTGTTCAAGACACATGACTGGTGATTCTACCCTGCTCACAGAGTTCCAGGAAAGAGCTGGCCCTTGTATTGCTTTTGGAGATGACAGCAAAGGCTACACTAAGGGATATGGCTTGATTTCAAGAGAAAATGTCATCATTGATGAGGTTGCATTGGTGGATGGTCTAAAGCACAATTTGCTTAGTATCGGCCAACTTTGTGACAAAGGATTTTTAGTTACTTTTTCAAGAGAAGCATGTGTTGTCAAAGGATTTTTAGTTACTTTTTCAAGAGAAGCCTGTGTTGTTTCTAAAGGTGGAGACAAAAATGTGGTAATGACTGGATTCAGAAGAGGGAATGTGTAAATTGCTGACTTTAGTAGCACAAGTCCAGACACCATCACTTGTCTTCTCAGCAAGGCAAGCAAGGATGAAAGTTGGCTATGGCACAAGAAATTGTCTCATTTGAATTTCAAGGTTATGAATGACTTGGTGAGGAAAGGTCTTGCTAGAGGAATTCCACAGGTGGAATTCACCAAGGATGGTTTGTGTGATGCCTGTCAAAAAGGGAAACAAAAGAAGGCATCATTCAAAAACAAGACAGAGTCATCAATTGTCCAACAGCTTGAGTTGCTTCATATGGATCTATTTGGCCCTGTAAATGTCATGTCCATTTCAAAGAAGAAATACTGTCTTGTGATTGTTGATGATTTTTCTAGATTTACATGGACTTTCTTTTTGCACTCCAAAGATGAGGCAAGTGAAATCATTATCAATCACATCAAGATGGTAAACAATCATCCTGATTTCAAAGTAAGAAGGATTAGGAGTGACAATGGGACAGAGTTCAAGAATTCAACTATGCAGATGTTCTGTGAGGAAAATGGTATTTTGCATGAATTTTCAGCTGCAAGAACACCACAGCAAAATGGTGTAGTTGAAAGGAAAAACAGAACACTTATTGACGCTGCAAGGACAATGCTAGATGAATCAAAGTTACCAACTTATTTTTGGGCTGAGGCGGTTAACACAGCTTGCTTCACTCAAAATATTTCTTTGATTAATCAAGCCAAGGGAATGACCCCTTATCAACTTCTCAAAAGAAAGAAGCCACTATTGGATTTTCTTCATGTCTTTGGATGCAAGTGCTTTGTTATGAGAAATCAAGCTGAGCATTTGGGGAAATTTGAAGCAAAGGCAGATGAAGCAATATTTGTGGGATATGCAGCAGGGAAAGCTTACAGAGTCTATAATCTCAGAACAAACATTGTGTTAGTTCAGAATTCAATGATCGTCAGGAGCTAGACTCAACTGATCAGGATTGCTGACGTCATCAGGATTGCATGGTCGTCAGGATCAAGATACATATCAGGACTGGGATCAGGATTGATCATCAGGACTGGAAGCTGATCAGGATTCCTACTTCGAGTTATATTTGGAGTCTAGTTAAACATGGAAGTTTATTCTGTCGGTTCCTGGTTTGTAGGATGTAGCTATCAATTATGGATAGGTTTCAATCTTTGTAATTGATTAGGACTTATCATTGATAGAGAAGCTGTGTAGTATATAAACACAGTTTTGGTTTCGATTTATGTACACAACACACACGTGAACATAATCGAATAGAAGCTCTTAAGAACATAGAATTTCTTGAGAGAGTTTTTGTAAGCTAGCAGCTCTCAAGAACATCAGAATTTCTTGAGAGAGTTTGTAACAGTTTTATATCAGATTTAATAAAGCTGTTATCTTTCTTTCATATTTGTGATATATACATTAAGAAGTCGATTATCTTATACTATTGTATTCAACCCCCCTTCTACAATAGATTATTATTGGGCAACAATTGGTATCAGAGCAAACTGATTTAATTCTGAATCAGATACGATCTAAAGATGTCGACAACCAAGTATGAAAGCATGAAGATTCCCATCTTGAAGAAATCAGAATATCCAACATGGAGGGTAAAGATGCTGATGTACCTGGAGGCTATGGATCCTGACTATTTGGATAGGATTCGTGATGGACCATATATTCCTACACGAATTGTAGAACGAACAGATACAGTACCTGAACATTATGTGGTCAAGGCTAAAAGTGAATGGACTCCAGAAGAAAAAGCTCATGTACTCAGGGAACCAAAGATAAAGAATATCTTACACAGTAGTCTTGATGCTGTCATGTCAAACAGAGTGATTGCATGCAAGTCTTCAAAAGAAATCTGGGATACTTTGGAAACTCAGTGCCAGGGATCTGCATCTGTTAAGAAAAACAGAAGGGCTCTTTTGATTCAAGAATATGAACAATTTGATGCAAGACCCGATGAGAGCCTAACTGATCTATATGATAGATTTCTGACACTATTGAACAGTTTATCTTTAGTTGACAAGGAATATGAAACTGAAGATTCAAACACCAAGTTTCTAAGAGCTTTACCTGAAGAATGGGACACTCAGACATCGATCATTAGACATCAGTATGATCTTAACACTGTGTCTCTTGATGAAGTCTATGGGATGCTAAGAACTCATGATCTTGAAGTTCAACAGAGAAAGAACAAGAAAAGCAACAAGGCAAAATCAATTGCTTTGAAAGCAGAGGCTAAATCAAAAGGAAAAGTTATGGAGGTCTCTAGAAGTAAAACAAGAATAGTTGAGTCAGATCCTGATGACTCTTCATCAGATACTGATGGCAATGCTGATGCCAATACTGATGATGATTCTTCTGACTCAGACATGGAAGAGATGGTTGCTATGATTGTCAGAAACTTCAGAAGGATGAAGTTCAGGAAGAATAGAAGACAAGGCAACTTTCAGAAAAAGGCTTTCAATCCAAACAAAGATAAGTATATCAAAAAGGACAGCAAGGGTAGCAAACTTGACAAGTCAAAGGTTAGATGCTACAAGTGCAATGGTATGGGTCACTTTGCTTCTGAGTGCAAGAAGACGAAGGCACTTATCACATCAAGCAAGGATTGGATGGACTCTTCCTCATAATCTGATACTGAGGTGGTCAACTATGCTCTAATGGCCAATGCTGATGTAACTGCTGCTCCTGATGATAAGGTACTAAATACTATCTTTGATTTTGATACTGATAATGCTTCTGAGTTAAGACGTTTTTTAAAGTCATTACATATTAGCTTTAGAAGTCAAACTGCTGAAAATACTAGGATCTTATCTGAGATGTCTGAACTTAGAAAAATGAATGATATATTAGAAGCTGAATTTTCTCGTATGCAAGAAGTACAAAAAGAATGTGATAATGTGAATCACATGTATGTAGAGATGAAATCTAAATGTACTGCTCTTGAAAAGGAACTTGAAAATGGTAATGAGAAAATCAGAACCTGGACAGACTCTGGTAGGAAATTTCATGAGATTAATACCTCTAAGAATTGGAAAGAGTGTCTAGGATATAAGTCAGATGAGGATAAGAAATTGGAAGAGAAAATTGTCATTGATGAGACAGTCAGTCCAAAGACCTATAGACATGTTATAGATGCAACCAAATCTAAGATTACTCCTGTTAATTTTGTTTTTGGTAAGGATTCCAATTCTACTTTTGAAAAGGGATCAACTTCTACTCAAGGAATTAAAATCATAAAGTCTAAACCTGTCTTGAATAAAGTCATTAAGAATGTAGGTCTATTGTCTCAGAAACAGCTTAAGGATAAAATCTGTGAGGTGACAGATAAGAAAAAGGAATCTACTGTTAAGAGAAACAGGAATGGTAAAGTTGGGATCAACAAAGAGAATGGTTACAAATATATCCCAAATGCACCTAGAAAGTGTTGTTTTAACTGTGGTAACTCTAATCATCTTGCTATTGATTGTAAGAAGAGTAAGAAGAAGATTACTGATATTCCTAAGTCTGATGTTAGGAATAGATCAGTATTTTATAAACCACAGAAGTCCTGTTTTCATTGTGGTAGTATATGGCATTCTATTTATACTTGTAAAGATTATCATGAGTTGTACTATAACTTTTATGATCCATTGTCTAAAGTTGATAATATATTCAATGTTCGCGTCCCCCCTAGGGATAACCTATCTGTGTTTATATAGTACACAGCTACATACAATCCTTATCTAATTGATACTCCTATAAATCAGCTATACAATTATTATCAATTAAGGATTGCTTCAGTCTTCTATCCAGTCTCCTTAGCTGTATCAATATATTCTGCTTCTTTCCATCTTCAGAATATATTGCTTCTAGAATCTTTATCTTTGCACCGACAGCTAATTCAACTATCACCCTGTCAGACTATAACAAATTCTGACCGGCTTCTATATAAACTCTTCACCCAGTCAGACTTTATCAAACTCTGACTGGCTTCTATATAAACTCTGATATGTACCTGGGACTTAAACACTGATGAACAAACGTCAGCAATTATATCTAACAATCTCCCCCAACTTGTTCATATTAAAATGTACAAGTTAAAAAGATAATTGATGATGTCAAAACATATAACAAATGCAGTGTTTAAAATATAACAGAGTTTAATTTTAAAACAGAGTTTAAATTTAACTTAGAACAGAAAACATAAAAACTTACAGTCAGACTTTACTTGACTTCTTCAATATCAGGTACTGTTCTGAGATAATCAATCAGCAGTCTTCTTTCAGCTTTCTCTAGCTCATCCACCATAATCTCTTTTAGCTCTTTAAGTTCTGAATCACTCTCCCCCATTTGATAGATAGCAGCTCTTAGAGAATATATGCTATTTCTTCTCATATCATTTCCTAGCCGAATAAAATAAGACTTGTCTGACTCCAAGTTAAATTCCAAAGTCTTTATTCCAAGTGCAGTTCTAAGTCTAGCACTGTTCCTCTTCATCTCCACTAACTTTCCAGTATGATCCCTATACTTTGGAATGTAGACACTTGATACTCCTCCTCCAAGCATAGCTTTAGATCTCAGCATCTTTTCTCTCAAAACTTGAGCAACATCATGAGTATGTCTGTTTTTGACTTTTAGAAGATAAAGTATATATTCCAGTTCTTCCCATGATTTGAGATTAACATCAGATTCTCCAACTTTATAAACTCTTCCATCACTCATGAAGTATAACAAAAACTGCTTCTTCAATACTTTGTGAAAAATCAACTGAACAGATTCTAACTTATCAAGGTTTTCTTGTGTAACCCCAATACCAGGTTCTGCCAGTGAAAAGTTATCTTGAGATCTGTTATTTGTTCTTCTCTCTCTGTGTGATCCCAGTCCAGATTTATCAAAAGCTTCTTTTCCCAATACAGTTCTGGTTTATGAGAAATTCACAGCTTCAAGCTTTAATTCTTCAAGAATTTTAGGTTTGCTGAATCCTGAAAGTTGTGTAGATTTCTGTACAACTTGAGCAACGTCAGAGGTTGTCATAACTTTAGTAGAAACATCAACTTGAGCAGCGTCAGAGGTTGATTTAGCTAATCTTGTTTCAACTTGAGCAATGTCAGAGGTTGAATAAATCTTCTTAGGTAACTGTTCTTCTTCTACCAGTTTACCTTTTCCTTTGTCAGTATTTTTAATCACAGGCCTCCTTGAGTACTGTAAACTCTGATCAGAGTTTACATTCTCTTTGATAACAATTCCTTTTTCTTTCTTTCTAGGAGCCTTGATTTCCTTCTTCTTGTAGATTCCAGCTTCAAGATTCTTCCTGTGTTCCTCAGCAAGCATTTGCTCTTCAGCTTGAATATCTTCAATTGTAACATCTTTTCCATGTTCTGCCATAAACACCTTGGCAGCAATTTCCTCATCTTTAGTAGGCTTATCAGAGATTATCAAACTTTTGAATCTTGAACCACTGGCAGAGTTTGCATGTCCCTTTCCAGAGTTTGATCTTTTATCAGAGTTTGATCTTCTTGAAAGTAGTCTGCTATCAGCATTTGACCTTAAGCTCTTTCCATCTCCCTTGTTTCCACCATCATTACCATCATCCCTCCGTCTCAGAGTTTGAGTGTCTTTGCATTTGTCACTTGGTACACTCTCCCCCTTTTTGACATCATCAGAAAGTAGTACTAATGTCAACAACTCAATAGCATTAGAAATTGATGTCAGTTGGGCAGACATAGCAGTCTGATTGTCCTCAACTTTCCCAAGCCTCTTCTGAATGTCATCAGAGTCCTTAGCTTGCTTCTTAAACATGGAATTGTAATAAGTTCTATCATTCTTCAGAGTGAGATCTCGCAGACCAACTTCATTCCTCAAAGTAGTGACTTCCTTATGAGACTCATCAAATCTGTTGTGGAGAGATTTAATTTGAATCACAGTAGCCTTCAGACTTGTAAGAATATCAGGAGTTGAAATCGTCTTCACAGAATCACCAAGAAAATCAGCAGCCCTCTGTGCTGAAAAGATACAATCCGCAGCAGCCCATCTATTGTAGTACATATCTTGAAAATGCTCAGCTGTAGCTCGATTGACCTCTCTTAGCTCATCAGAGTTTGCTTGACTCTCAAATAACTCCTCTTGAGAATGATCAGAACTATCATTATCATTATCATTATCATTCTCTGCTGTATTTTCTGCAGGAATATTCTCAGCATCAGGTTCTGGAATCTCAGAGTTTGCAGTATGCAAGAACTCTGCTTCTTTTGTTACAATCTCAACAACAGATTGTTGTAGAGCTTCAAGAACAATAACATCCTCAGAGTTTACAACAAACTCTGCTTCAACAGGAACATTCTCTGTTGCATCCTTATCAGCAACATCAGGATTTGTAGCAACAGTTTCTGTAGCATTAGCATCCAAAGTCTGATCGACTTCCTCACCTTTCTCAAGATCAAAAGAAATTATTTCAGTGTGAGAAGCCATAGATTCTGCAAGTTCAACAGTATCTTGATCAGCTTCCAAACCCTCAGTGAAATGTTCAGAGTTTATAGAGAGATTTGCTTCAATTTCCATATAAAATCCTTGTGGCTCTGTAGCCTCTTCATCTGCAATCTCAACATGTGCTCTATCCTCTGTGGGCATATGAGCTTCATTTGCAGCATTCTCAACTACATCATCAGACTTTGATGTAGGAGCTTCCTCATGAAGAACAGTCTCCATAAAAACTCTGTCCTCAGGAACAATTTCATCTTCGGGAATCTCAATTTCAAGATCTTCAACAGCATTTGAAGAGATATTCTCAGCACCAAACAGATGTGCTGCTACCAATCTTCTCTTTCTCTGATGAAGAGTTTCTTCATCAGTTTCAGTCTCTTCATCAACAATATCAGACTTTGCCCTATTGGCTCTTCTTTTCTTCATTCTTCTCTTCTGAGGCATATCATCAGCATTTGATGCCCCAGCTTCAGTGTTTATCCTGACAGACTTAACAGCCCTTACTTTAGATTTCTTCGACCTCTGAGGTTGAGACACAGAAGGTCCAGCTTCAGTGTTTGCCAGTTGTAGTTGTTGTTGTTGTTGTAAGTTGACCATGAATTGTTGCATAGACTTAGGCAACAGTAACACACCAACATCTCCTTTCTTGTTATCCTTGTTAGTGAGATCAGAAAATATGCGTTTATGCAATTTAAATGAGAGGATAACATCATCCTCTAAAATCTCAACATTAGGACAGCAAAAGTTGAATATTAACTGACAAAATCTAGAGAAGTAAACAACATTCCTATTCTCTAGCATTTTCTCACCAATATTAGTTAAAACTAATCTAGCAACATCAAAGTGACTGCCATAGAGAAGAGAATACCCGATCTGCAGACTATCCGTGGGAATCGCATCCCAATTCGTGCACTTCTTTCCAAAAGCCCGAGTAATGCAATCGAAAAAGAAGCTCCACTCCTTGCGCAAAAATGGCCTTTTGAGTTGACCTATCTTTGTCAAAGGTCCAGAGTATCCTATCTCCCTCATCATTCTGACTAACTCAAAGTCTCCAACAGTTGTGAATGCATTGAAATCTTCAAGACCCAAAGCATCACGAACAGTAGTAGGAGTAACAGTAAATTCTTCTCCTTGAAACTCAAAAATGATAGATGGAGATCCAGACTCTCCTCCATCATCATAAGTACCTGTCTGCCAAAAAGTCCTTATTTGTGACGCAGACAGCTTCGACGGTGCGGTGAGAGCAGTGCCGATATCAGAGTTTGACAAGAAACTCTGAATCAAATGAAACGCCTCCGGTGCGTTCTCATTTGCCAAAGGAGCTGAGTAGTTATTAGGAACAAATTCTAACCCAGAAGCAGTAAACATTGTTGTAGCCATTAGAACAGTTTAGAAGAAAACAAACAGAGAATAGATTATAGTGTATGCAGTGAAAGTGTTTGAGACAATGTGTGTGAGTAAAAGCTTATGAAAAGTTGAGGTGTGTAAAAGATTGAACCGTTTATGTGTAGTATATTTAAATAATAACTGTGAAGATTAAAACTCAAACGTTTTAATCATTACTACACATAGCAGGCTTCTTTGAAAAGTGTGTGAGTGGGACAGATGTCAAACGTGCATATGCTGACAGCTGTATGTAACAACTTCCAATACACACGCGCAGTAAAAATAGCCATAATTACCGCATGTCACATTGTTCAAAATACTTAATCTCTCTCTCCTCTGTTTAATACAAATATGAACCGTTTGTTATCATACTCTTTCGAATTTCTAAACAAATGTCTAATCTCAAAATTATAAAATGTCTGAAACCAATAAAATTTATTTTAATCATCAGAGATTAAAATTAAATTACCTCGGCGTATTTCACACAATACATCAGTGTTTACCATTTGTCCTTCTTTGTCAATAAACTCTTTTCTCAAATTGTACAGTTGTGAATAATTGTGTGTGCTATAGCAGAGTTTACCGAAATCAATATTTAAATCATCTCAAAGTGCATAAAATCCACAAACTAAAGCAGTAAAAACTGGTTGCCTAAACTCTCATGTATAAAATAAAATCTGATTCTTTATATCTAAACTCTGTATTCTGATATCCTTTCATTTGGATATATCTTTTATTTTTCACCCCCTTTATTATTATTATTATTATTATTATTTTTTTTTCCAGTAATCAGTGGTTGGCACTAGTCACCAAAAATCAAAGATTTTAGCCCTTATTTCATACAATAAGTTCCTGGATCTTCCTAGGCACAACATGATCTCAAAGGAATTTGTGCTCTTTTTGGCACCTTTTGATTTGAGGGTGAATTATTTGCAATTAATAATCAGAGTTTAGACTTTTCATCAGTTAATACAATTAATTTATGAGAGAAAATGCAAACAGCTAATACAGACTCAGTGTATAGGATAAATAAACTAAGAGATGCTATAAATATAGAGACAGTATCATGCTGTGTTAACTTACTGCACATATTTGAGATCAGAATCTATATAACTCTTAAGGATTCATAATTACTTACTGAGAATTATGCCTCATACAAATTTCTTCATTGGTCCATATGTTTCAGACAAAATTACAATTAGAGTATAGCATTAGACTGTAACTATCAGAGTATGACCAACACTTTATGACTAACAGAGTTTAGCATCAGAGTTTAAGTTCAGAGTTTATGACACTGGTACTCATAACAGTTAATACATGCAAGGAATCATGAGCATAAAAATCAAACATGTATAGTTTTTGAGTCTAACCCGTATCTCTAGTCGAAACCAGAGATCATTCCAAGTTCATTTACCAATCTTGTAAAAGTAGCTTCACTCAAAGGTTTGGTGAAGATATCTGCAAGTTGTTGGTCTGTAGACACAAAATGAAGCTCAATGTTTCCTTCTTCCACATGTTCTCTGATAAAATGATATCTTATGCTGATGTGCTTTGTCATGGAGTGCTGTACTGGATTACCTGTCATAGCAATAGCACTTTGGTTATCACAGAAAATAGGTATTTTAGAGTACCTCAAACCATAATCCAGCAACTGATTCTTCATCCATAGAATCTGTGCACAACAGCTACCAGCAGCTATATACTCTGCTTCTGCAGTGGATGTGGAAATTGACTTTTGTTTCTTGCTATACCAAGAAACCAATCTGTCACCTAAAAATTGACAGCTTCCACTTGTACTTTTTCTGTCTATCTTACAGCCTGCAAAATCTGCATCAGAGTAACCAATTAGCTTAAACTCTGATTCTCTAGGATACCACAAACCCAAGGTTATGGTTCCTTTGAGATATTTGAAAATCCTTTTTACAGCTGTTAGATGAGGCTCTCTGGGATCTGCTTGAAATCTTGCACAAAGACATGTGGCATACATGATATCAGGTCTACTTGCAGTAAGATACAGTAAAGACCCTATCATTCCTCTGTAGTTTGTTATATCTACTGAGGCTCCTGTGTCTTTGTCTAGCTTTGTTGCTGTAGCCATGGGAGTTGTAGCAGATGAACTATCAAGCATACCAAATTTCTTGAGAAGATTTCTGGTATATTTTGTTTGATTGATAAAAATACCATCATCTGTTTGCTTGACCTGTAAGCCTAGAAAATAACTAAGCTCTCCCATCATGCTCATTTGATACCTGGATTGCATAAGCTTTGCAAACTTCTTACAAAGTTTGTCATTAGTAGATCCAAAGATAATATCATCTACATAAATTTGAACTAAAAGCAAATCATCACCAGAATTGAAATAAAACAAGGTTTTATCAATTGTACCTCTTGTGAACCCACTTTCTAAAAGAAATTGAGCAAGAGTTTCATACCATGCTCTTGGTGCTTGCTTTAGTCCATATAATGCCTTGTCAAGCCTGTAGACATAATCTGGATGCTTGGGATCTACAAATCCTGGTGGTTGTTCAACAAACACTTCTTCTTCAAGCTTCCCATTGAGAAAAGCACTTTTTACATCCATCTGAAAGACTTTAAACTTCTTGTGTGCAGCATAGGCCAGAAAAATTCTTATGGCCTCCAATCTTGCAACTGGAGCAAAGGTTTCATCATAGTCAATTCCTTCCTGTTGTGAATAACCTTTAGCCACAAGTCTAGCCTTGTTTCTTGTAATCACACCTTCACTGTCAGTCTTGTTTCTGAAAACCCACTTTGTACCTACAATTGATCTATT
This sequence comes from Heracleum sosnowskyi, assembly GCA_030848705.1. Classification (NCBI taxonomy): domain Eukaryota; kingdom Viridiplantae; phylum Streptophyta; class Magnoliopsida; order Apiales; family Apiaceae; genus Heracleum; species Heracleum sosnowskyi. The sequence goes on along the minus strand of CM061243.1, from coordinate 105,420,550 downwards.
CTTTGGTCTAGGTACAAGTGTCCAGACTTCATTTCTTTCAAATTCATTTAACTCTTCTTGCATTGCTGTAATCCAATTAGCATCTTGAAGAGCTTCCTCCACTTTCTTTGGTTCTGTTTGAGACAAGAAAGCATGATACAGACACTCATTATTTGTTGCACTTCTAGTTCTCACACTAGCATCAGGATCTCCAATTATGAGATCAGGTGTGTGTGCCTGTGTCCACTTTCTTGCTGTTGGTAAGTGGTTTCTTGCATCATTATTTGATCCTCCCCCTTGATCCATGCTCTCCTGATTCATATGTTGACTTTCTGCAGTATCTGAGGCTCCCCCTGAATTGGATGGCTCAGAGTTTGAACTGTCAGAGTTTGAATCAGTTTCCTCAACTGACTCACTTGCTGTGTCTTGTTGAGCTTCTTCACGCTCCCCCTCAACTGGTTCTCTATTTTGTTCAATTTGAGAATTTCCAGTTTCTCCAGTATTTACCAGTAGAGGTTCAGAGTATGCTTCGTCAGAGTTTGTTAGACCAGTTTCATCAGAGTTTACATCATCAGAGAATAAATCTTCATTTTCAAAACGTAGTTGATCATATTCATTTTCATCTTCAAGTCCAGTTATTTTCTTTTCATCAAATGACACATGTATGGATTCCATGATCACTTTAGTTCTCAGATTGTAGACTCTGAATGCTTTTGTTGACAATGGATAGCCAACAAAAATTCCTTCATCAGCTTTTAACTCGAACTTGGTCAACTGTTCAGGATGAGTCTTCAACACAAAGCATTTGCATCCAAATATATGAAAATATTTCAAATTTGGCTTCTTATTTTTCACCATCTCATATGGTGTTTTCCCATGCTTGTTGATCAGTGTAGCATTTTGAGTAAAACAAGCAGTTTGAACAGCTTCTGCCCAGAAATAAGTTGGTAATTTTGCTTCTTCAAGCATAGTTCTGGCTGCTTCAATTAAAGTTCTGTTCTTTCTTTCAACTACACCATTTTGCTGTGGAGTTCCAGGTGCAGAAAATTCTTGTTTCACTCCTCTTTCTTTGCAGAAAGCTTCCATGATTGAGTTTCTGAATTCATTTCCATTATCACTCCTTATAATTTTGACTTTGTGTTGTGATCCTTTGTCCAGTAGATTTACATGATCCATCAGAGTTTGAGCAGTTTCATCCTTCTTTGATAAGAAATACACCCATGTATATCTAGTATATTCATCAACAATTACTAGAGCATATTTCTTTCTGCCCATAGACATCACATTCACTGGTCCAAAGTGATCAACATGTAGAAGATGATAAGGTTCCACTACTGAAGATTCAGATTTGCTCTTGAAAGATGACTTCCTTTGCTTGGCCTTTTGACAAGAATCACATAGGCCATCTAGACTGAGTATTGATTTTGGGAGTCCCCTTACAAGATCCTTTCTTATTAGCTCATTGATGTTGTTCAAATTTAGATGAGAGAGCTTCTTATGCCAATTCCAACTCTCTTCATTTGACATTCTTGCAGTCAGACACACTGTTTTTCCATCAGAGTTTGTTACCAAACTTGCTTCATAAATGTTGTTGCGCCTGTGTCCAACTAGAACAACTTTTCCAGTAGATTTACTGATAACTTCACAGTGTTCAGTGTGAAAATCTACATGGTTTCCTCTGTCACAAATTTGACTCACAGATAACAGATTATGCTTGAGTCCTGAGACTAGAGCTACATGAGTGATGATAACACTTCCAAGATTTATATTGCCATATCCCAGAGTGTGTCCTATGTTGTCATCTCCATAGGAAACCTTTGGGCCAGCCTTCTCCTTAAAGTCTGATAGCAGGGCTTTATTTCCAGTCATATGTCCTGAGCATCCACTGTCCAAGATAAGTGTGCTCTCTTTTATACCCTGCAATCACAAACAAACACTAAGTGTTAGTTTTAAGGATCCAGACTTGCTTGGATCCTTTGTCTTTCTTAACAGTGTTAGTTTTTGCAGCGGAATGACTATCAACAGAGTTTAAACTAACATTGTCAGACTTTACACTTGCAGAGTTTGCTCTAACCCACTTCAGATTGGGTTTTAGCTCATAATAATTGTGATAAATAGCATGATAACTCTTACAAGTATAAATAGAATTCCAAGTGCTCCCACAGTGTGTGCATAAAGTCTGTGGTTTAACCCTTACATAATCATTCTAATCTCCTGATGTAGAAGGTAAAGAATTGATATTTTTGTTCTTATTGCAAAATCTAGCAAGATGGTTAGTACTACCACAATTATAACATGTTTTCCTTGGAGCAGCAGCAGTAGGCAAATGATTATTTCTTTTATTTATGCCTATCTTTCCATTCCTATTCTTCTTGGACCCTTTTGGTTTCATGGCAGACTTTACCTCTTCCAGCTTATGATTGAACTGTTTTCCTGTCATCAAACCCACATTAACCTGTTTTTCACAAGTTTTTACTGGCTTTCTAACAGCTTCTACTTCCATAAGTTTTTCTGTTATAATATTTTCCTGTCTTTCACAGGTTTCATCTGATTCCATATCAGCTTCTCTTACTACAACAGATTTTAACTTAGTGGATTCTGGAACAAATATCACAGGTTTAAGTTGTGGTTTAACCTTAACCTTGTCTTTAAACCTAAGTTCATCATTTTCACAATAGCCTAAACCTACAGAATCTGTCTGAAACACTTGATGAGTGTCTCTTCCAGAGTCTGTCCAAGTCTTGATTATTTTTCTTTCTTTTTCTAGATCAGATTCTAATTTCTTATATCTTTTGAGCAACTCCTGTTCAACATAAACAGCATCATCTCTTTCTTTTTGAATCTGCTTCATCTTTTCAAGTTCTCCTTCAAGAAACTTGTTTCTATCTTTAAGACTAAGATTCTCAGCTTTAATTCTCTCATTCTCTAAAGTCTGATCCCTATAGCTAACATGAACACTTTTCAGATATACTCTTAACTCAGATATATTATCAGTATCATAAGCATAAGTAGTTAGGGGTACCTTATTTTCAGATGATTCAGTCTCATCTCTGACAGTTGCCATTAGAGCATAATTTTCTCCATCATCAGAGTCTGAAGTATCTGCCCAGTCTTTGCCTTTAGAGATGAGTGCTTTCTCAGATTTGCCTTTCTTGCACTCTGGAGCATAATGACCCATCTCTTTACACTTGTAGCACTGGATCTCAGACTTGTCTTTCTTTCCAGACTTGGTATATCCTCCATCAGACTTTCTGAAATTTCTCTTATCAGAGTTTGAATCTTTCCTTGAGAATCTCTTTCCTTTCTTGAAGTTCTTGAATCCCATCTTCTTGAAAGTCTTCACCATTAAAGCAGCCATTTGCATCATCTGTTCTTCATCATCCTCAGAGTCAGAAGCTTCATCAGAGTTTGAGTCATCATCAGAGTTTGATGACTCGCTTTCAGATTTAATGACTAAAGCCTTTCCCTTGGCTTTCTTCCTTGATGATTCCTTCTTGATGGGCTTCTCCTCAACTTTGAGAGCAACAGATTTTGTCTTTTTACTCAATCTTCTATTCCTTTGTTCTATCTCCAGTTCATGAGTTTTCAACAACCCATAGATTTCATCAAGATCTGTATCAGCAAGCTCATAATTATCTCTTATTGTGGTTGTCTTTAAATCCCACTTTTCAGGTAGAGATAACAGAAACTTGAGATTAGACTCTTCAAGCTCATATTCTTTATCAACCAGAGACAGATCATTCAATAATTTGCAAAATCTGTCATAAGTCTCAGTCAAGGTTTCATTAGGTCTTGAATCAAAGTGCTCATACTCCTGTGTGAGTATTGTCTTTCTGTTCTTCTTAATAGCACCTGTTCCCTGGCATCTGACTTCTAAAGCATCCCATATCTCTTTGGCAGTCTTGCAACCAATTACTCTGTTAGACATTACATTATCTAAAGCACTGTGGAGAAGATGTCTAACCTTTGCATCTTTTGCAATTGATGAGATGTCCTCAGGAGTCATATCTTTCTTTTCCTTTGGAACAGTCTTTTGTTCTTGACCATCAACAACAGGAGATAATTTAGTCGGCATATGAGGACCATCATATATTCTGTCAAGGTATTCTGGATCTGTAGCCTCCAGAAACATGGTCATCTTCACCTTCCAAATTGGATACTCCACTGCTCTGAGAATTGGAACCCTGATTGTTTCATATCGACTCACAGAATTAGGTTTAACCTGTTCAACCTTGGGAGAAGTTTGATTTTCTTCAGACATGATTAATACTGTGTTTGAATCGTAAAACTGTATATATTAAACAGCCTTAGCTCTGATACCAATTGTTAGGCCGAATACACAATATATAATCAAGTATGTATGAGAATAACAATCAAGAACACAGGTTTGTAAATCAACAAACTGAATTATATTAAATAATTCTCTCTTGGTGATGTTAATGAATCACAAAGAGCTACTAGGTTACAAGAATAATATATTCAATGTTCGCGTCCCCCCTAGGGATAACCTATCTGTGTTTATATAGTACACAGCTACATACAATCCTTATCTAATTGATACTCCTATAAATCAGCTATACAATTATTATCAATTAAGGATTGCTTCAGTCTTCTATCCAGTCTCCTTAGCTGTATCAATATATTCTGCTTCTTTCCATCTTCAGAATATATTGCTTCTAGAATCTTTATCTTTGCACCGACAGCTAATTCAACTATCACCCTGTCAGACTATAACAAACTCTGACCGGCTTCTATATAAACTCTTCACCCAGTCAGACTTTATCAAACTCTGACTGGCTTCTATATAAACTCTGATATGTACCTGGGACTTAAACACTGATGAACAAACGTCAGCAATTATATCTAACATAAAAATAGTGCAAACTCTGGTAGCATTAAGAATGTCAAGTTGGAACATGCTTTTGTTAATACTGATACTGACAAAGCAAATCCTGATGAAGTAAATCATGTCAGGACTGCTAAGGTCAGAAAGTCTTCTGCTGTGAAAGTTAATAAATTGCATGGAAAAGGAACCCAACAAGTATGGGTTCCTAAATGTTCTAACTAGTGTGTTTCTATTCTGATTGCAGGGTAAAAAGAAAAATGTGTTAGTCATGGATAATGGATGTTCTATGCACATGACTGGAAACAAAGCCCTGTTATCAGAATATGAGGAAAAAGCTGGCCCAACTGTGTCTTATGGAGATGGCAACATTGGACAAACCTTGGGATATGGCAATATAATCATTGGAAATGTCATCATTGAAAAAGTAGCTCTAGTGAAGGGACTGAAACACAACTTGTTGAGTATTAGTCAAATCACTGACAGAGGTTATCATGTCAACTTCTATTCCACACATTGTGAAGTAGTCAGCAAAGAAACAGGAAAGATAGCTCTGACTGGCTACAGGCATGGTAACATATATGAAGCCAACATTCAATCAAATACTGATGACTACCCTACCTGTCTGATCAGTAAAGTTTCAGTAGATGAAAGTTGGAATTGGCACAAGAAGCTTTCTCATCTCAACTTCAACAATATCAATGAGTTGGTTAAGAAAGATTTAGTGAGAGGATTACCAAAAGTGTTATATACTCCTGATGGACTCTGTGATGCATGTCAGAAAGCAAAACAAAGAAGGACATCATTCCAGAGTAAATCAGAATCCTCTATTGAAGAACCATATCACATGCTACATCTTGATTTATTTGGTCCAGTCAACATCATGTCCATCAGTAAGAAAAGGTACACTCTTGTAATTATTGATGAATATTCTAGATTCACCTGGGTGTATTTTCTGCACAGAAAAGATGAGACTCCTGAAGTTCTGTTGGATCATGTAAGAATGATTGAGACAACCACAAAGTACAAAGTCAAGATACTAAGAAGTGATAATGGTACTGAATTTAAGAATTCAAAGATGGAAGAATTCTGCAAATACAAAGGAATCATTCAACAATTCTCTGCTCCTGGCACACCTCAGCAAAATGGAGTAGTTGAAAGGAAAAATAGAACTCTTATTGAAGCTGGCAGAACTATGTTGGAAGAAGCAAAATTACCTACATATTTCTGGGCAGAAGCAGTCAACACAGCATGCTACACTCAAAATCTCACATTAATAAACAGACATGGTGTTACTCCTTATCAGTCACTCAAGGAAAAGAAACCAAGTCTGAAGCATCTGCATGTGTTTGGCTGTAAATGTTTTGTTCTCAGAAATCATCCTGAACAACTAGGGAAATTTGAAACAGAGGCTGATGAAGGAATTTTCATAGGCTATCCTGCATCAAGAGCCTTCAGAGTTTTTAATTTGAGGACAAGGACTGTCATGGAGTCAATACATGTATCTTTTGATGACAAGAAGATAGCTGGAATCAATGAAGACTCTCATGATAGATTGATTTTTGAAAATGAAGCTACCAAGGAACCTGAAGAAAGTGAATCAGATCCTGTTCATACATCAGATCCTGATGGGTCACCAAATCCTGATGACACGCCATATACTGATGGTGCAAATACTGATGATGCAGTCAATAGTAATACTTCTAGTAGTGCTAATGTTGAGGGGGAGCAACATCATTCTACTACAAGTTCAGAGTCAACACAATCATCAGGACAGAATTCTTCAGATACTGATTCAAGTGATGATCCTGATAACTTATCAGGAGGAAATAGCAATAATTCAGGGGGAGCTTCAAGACAAGCAAGCTCTTCAAATCAAGATAACACCAATCCAGGGAAAGCATCTACTTCAAGAAACAATTTAACACCAGCAAGGAAATGGACTGCAAGTCATACTCCTGATTTGATCATTGGGAATCCTGATGTAGGTGTTCAAACAAGAAGTGCAACTCAGAATGAATGTCTATACAAGAACTTTCTATCCAAGGAGGAGCCAAAGAAAGTTGAAGATGCATTTAAAGATGCTGATTGGGTTACAGCAATACAAGAGGAACTGAATGAATTTGAAAGAAATGAAGTCTGGAAACTGGTACCAAGACCAAAGAATAGATCAATTGTTGGTACAAAGTGGATTTTCAAAAACAAGACTGATTCTGATGGAGTAATAATCAGAAACAAAGCAAGACTAGTTGCAAAGGGGTATTCTCAACAAGAGGGAATTGATTATGATGAAACGTTTGCTCCTGTTGCAAGACTAGAAGCCATCAGGATATTTCTTGCTTATGCAGCACATAAGAAATTCAAGGTGTTCCAGATGGATGTTAAAAGTGCTTTCTTAAATGGAGAACTGGAGGAAGAAGTCTATGTTGAGCAACCTCCTGGTTTCATTGATCCTAACTATCCAGATCATGTCTACAGATTGGATAAGGCACTTTATGGACTAAAGCAAGCTCCAAGAGCATGGTATGAAACTTTAGCTCTATTCTTACTGGAAAGTGGATTCAAAAGAGGTGCTATTGATAAAACTCTATTTTATTTGAATCATGGTAAGGACTTGTTGTTAGTTCAGATTTATGTTGATGATATCATTTTTGGGTCAACAAACAATAAGCTTTGTGAAAAGTTTTCCAAGCTTATGCAGTCAAGATATCAAATGAGCATGATGGGAGAAATGAGTTACTTTCTTGGTCTTCAAGTTAAACAGACTGATGAAGGGATTTTTATCAATCAGTCTAAATATACAAGGAATTTATTGACAAGGTTTAACATGCAAGATAGTTCTCCTGCTACAACTCCCATAGCTACAGCTACCAAACTTGATCTTGATCAAGGTGCTGAGGTAGATGTAACTCACTACAGAGGAATGATTGGCTCTTTATTGTATCTCACTGCAAGTATGTTAATCCCAAATGACCTAACAGAATTGTAGAAGGGGGGGGGGGTTGAATACAATTCTTGATATTTCTTAAACTTAAAACAACTTACAAATAAAAACTGAACTTAAAGTAAAAATCACAAGCACATAAATAATTTCAGTTGGATTGTTTGATGATCCAACTGAAGTGATTTTTATTGCGGAAATAATCTGTGATAGAAAATGTACACAACTACTCAGTTACAAGATTGTAGAGAAGTATGCTCTCAAAGATAGCTAATACAAACTATTTGTTTTTCTTCTCTTACTCTTAAAGTAACTGCTACACTTGGTTATATATACCCAAGTTTACAATTCTACGTTTGGCTAAACTAAAGAACAATAGTAGTAACCATCAGTAGCTTGCTTTTCATTCCTTTTGTCCAATGGTCCTTGGAGATCTTTGCTTTTGTCTTCATGCTTATTTTAATCATTCCCAAGAGCCTTATTGGAAATTGGAATGTTTCCTTATTTCCAGTAACCATTTTGATGGCTTCCAATGCAAAGTACACTTCCATATCTCCTTTAGATCTGTTCAGTAAACTGTCACTATCACTTTGTCAACTGTTCAAAAAGCAATAGTGATTCGTTGATAGCAGGGAGATGTGTTTCGTTGATAGCTTTATTCTTCATTCCGTTGATGGTGTTTCCTTCGTTTCGTTGATGGTGTTTCCCTCGTTTCGTTGATGGGTAAACTCCATACCGTTGACAGAGTGATCTTCATACCGTTGACATGTCTTCACTTAGACAAAATTACAAGGCATAATATATTTACAATTAACCAACCTATTTTGCCTATCTAGTACTTAGTCAACATGACTTCGAAAACCTATCTAATACATACAACAAAATGCATATCAAACTGTGAAGTATTATACAGTGCAATTGCTACATTACTCATTTCGTTGATGAGTTTCCTGTCAACGGAATGCTGCAAAGCATGCCATTTCGTTGACAGTTACAAAATGACTTAATACAAAATCTACTAAGTGTTTTTATAATTATCATCAAGAACAACATATTTCTAACAATCTCCCCCAATTTATGACTGATAGAATAACAGCCATAAATCAAGAGCCTTGATGATAACAAAAACACTCAGACATATTTACACATGATAAAAGTAGAAATTGCATTGAGCTTCATTGAATTTAATTGAAATGCAAAGTAGAAAATCTTACAAAACAAGTGCACAGAGTTGCTCCTCTAGACTGAGCAGATTTTTCATCTTTGCCTCTGTGGTCTTGTTTTCTTCCCTTTTCTTGCATTGTTCTCCTCAATTTGAGCTTGAAATCTTCTGTAGAAAATCTTCTCTTCTTCATCTTGATTCCCCAACTTGGATTGCATTAACCTTAGAGTTTCAATGGATGCCTTCTCCAGTTGGTCTTCTATTCTGAAGAATCTTCTACAGTTGTCCTTATCTCTGAATTCCATCATCCAAAAAGGTTGGAGATGAATTATCTTTCCTGTTTGAGGGACCTTCAATACTCTGGGAAGTGCACCAGGCTTGTTCCAGCTAGCTTTGATTTGGCAAATCTTGGAGACAACCTCAGACTTGGCTGTTTTGGTAAAACCAAAATCTTTCTTCAAACATTTAAACACAGATAGCAGTGTCTGATAGTCTTCTCCCAGAATTCTGTGTAGAGGCCAAACCTGTTCTCTCCCACCCTTGTAGACAAATACCAATCTCTCTTGTAGTTTGTAAGAAGCTGTTATTCCTCTCACTTCAACCAGGTCATCAAGATTGATATGAATGTCAGACTCCTCCCTGATATCAGCAATGTAGATGAAGTCTTCTGGGTTGGTAGGGGGTTTCTCAGCTTGTGGTCTCCTTACCAGAATTGGCTTAGCCTTGGTAGCCCTTTGCTTAGATTTTTTCTTTGGATCCATTTCAAAGAGGAATTTTGGAAAGTTGGCCTCATCAAACTCAATTGGCTCTCCCTTTGGCTCAATTGGCTGATCATGGAAATTTACAGGATGATTAGGATCACAGGCTAACTTTACATCTGAAACTGGATCAGGAATTGTTGGAGGTGCAATTGGTACAGAAGAGTCTGATGCAATGCTCTGAGAGTCATCATTCTCAAAGGCTATGTTTCTCCTAGCTCTTGCCTTTGGTTGCCTTGTGCTCTTCTTTGCACTCCTTTCCTCTCTTGCTTTTTCTTCTAGCTGTATTTCTTCTTCATCAAGAGACTGAGCAACAACAAGGGCTTGCATTGCTGCTCTTTCTGACTCTTCAGCTTTAGCTTCAGCAAAGTTTGGGTGACCAGCCCAAACACAGATTTCTTGTCCATTCCTGTAGACAATTGCCCTTTGCTTCCTTATCTCATAATCATTGCTTTCCTTGCTTTTTGTGATAAGTAGACCAAGAAGCTTGAGCTCATCTGGATAAGGTGCAGGATAGAAAGTCCTTGCTATATTTTTGCCCTTTGGTTTAGCAGGGGACTTGGGAGATAAGCTTCTTTGGAGTGTAGCTTGTTCCACATCCCTAGTGCATGAAGTTTGTCCTTTCTCCTTCCTTGGACCTTGAGTGACTCCATGTAGAAGGGGCTCTACCTTATAGAAAGAATTGGTCTGTGGCTCCCATTCCGTTGACACTAGAACCATGGCATTCGTTGATGGTTGATCCGTTGATGGATTTGAGTCGTTTGTAGTTCCAGCAATTTTCTTGACCCTTGCTTCTATGTTGGACCAATGGTCTTTGATTTGTTCTGCAAGTCTCATCCTCATAGAAGCTTCCTGGATCAGGTCAATACCATCCTTTTTCTTCTTTCCAAACTCCCCCATTGCTAATGGCTCTTCTGGCAAGGAGATGGCTGGGACCAAAACCTTTGTGATTTGTATCTCTAGCTCCTTAGTTTTCTCCCCCTTTTTGTTATCATCTAGTGAGATGATAGGGATTCCTTGAGCTGCCAGAAGCTGGGTGAGTAGGATAGTTTGCTTCTCCTGTTCCTTCTGCATGTGAGAAAGTGTAGCCTCAACTTTGTCCACTCTAGAGGAGAGAGTTTTCAAAGATGAGGACACTTCAGGTTCCTTGGTGAAAAACCTTGACATCTTGGAGACAGTGTGAAGAGGAAGCTTTTCATCTAGCCTCCTGTCAGTAGCATCCCTAAGGTTGCTAATTGAATCCTTGATTTCTGTAGCCTCAATCCTTGTCTGCAACATTTGTAGCCTTTGAATTTCCAGAGAATACATTATGGCCTTGTAGAATTTCTTTTCCCTTGCTTCAGCAGACTCATGAGCTAGATATGCCTCATTGTATTGCCTTGTGATAGCAGCATCCAAGTTGCATCTACCATGCATATCCTGAGAAAGCCAGTTTGGTGTAGGAGGCACCACAGAAGTCCCAGTCTGTGTAGTGGTGGCCACCTGTAGATTGTCACCAAAGCTGTCTTCATCATCAGAAAACTCAAAGTCTCCACTTGCTGCAGCTCCTGGAGGTAGATTGGTCAAGGCATCCTTTGCTCTTTGCATTGATGCAGTAGTATGAATTAAGTTGAGTGACCTTTCTGCCTCCACATTGCCCTGTTGAGCCATAACTTGATAGGCTGACACAGGATGAGTAAAGGTCTCAGGATCCAGGGAAATACTATCCAGAGTTTGTTGATAATGCTCTTGGAAAGTAAGTTCCCTTTCTCCCTCACTGACCTCCATTAACTCACTAGCAATGGCTGCTTCCATCCTTATTGCTCCTGTAGTCCCTTCTCTCTCTCCACTCTTTTCTTGCATCATGGGCTCCCCATGGCTCACACCTCTCACACCCTCACCTTCACCTACTAAGGTGGTACTCTCAATCTCTCCTTTTGCCTGGCTGGAAGAAATAGCCAGCCTCTCACTCTCAGACTCTCCTTTTGCGTGGCTACAAGCCAGCCTCTCAATTTCACTCCCTCTCAAACCTAAAAGTGTCTCAACTACCACCAGGTCATCTACACTAGTTGTGGAAACAACTTGATTTTCAATAAGGGGTGTAGATTGACCTATCAACGGAATGGTAGTTTGAACTGTCAACGGTATGGATACCGTTGATGGAGAAACACTTGTCAACGAAAGAAGCTGTTTCGTTGATGAAGTCAATAAAGCACTTTGAGAAAGTGAAATTACAGTAGAATCTGTGGTGATTGATTTTAGAGATCGGTCCACAGATCCTCTTGCAACTTCAGAAAAAATTGGTTGATGGCCCAACAAATCACTTAACAAGTGATGGCCACCAGCTTCAGAGTGGGGCTTCTCCAAGATTAGAGTTGGAGAATCAGGAATAGATGAATGGATCATGTCCACATCTAGAGATAGAGTTGGTGAATTTGATGGAGATAGTTCAAGGTTGATGTTTAGAGAATGGGACTGTAACCCCAGAGTAATAATAGGGGTTACATCAAACTGAATTTGAGAAACTGGAAGTGTTGCTTCCAGTGTGTGTGCACCCTGTGTACCCTTGGACTTTTGCTTCACTCTCCTTTGGTATTGGGAAAATGTAGACTATGGGCTTGAAGTGTCCCTTACCCTTTTGGAGTGTGCTCTTGGAGGAGAGCTTTTTTCAATAATCACATCCTTTTGGGAGGATGCAACTAGACTTGTGTTTAAATCCATTTTACTCATTGTGCCTTGTTGGGAAGACACAATGGGGCTTGGCTGGATTTCACTCATCTGTCATTCCTTATCCTTAGGGTTTCTTTTATGTTCACCCCTTCCCTCACCTCTCTCAGCACCTACAACACTCCCCTTAGGTTGTGTAGTGGATTTTACAACAGGTGCCTTTTGGGAAGCACCTGAGGTTGGCTTGGAGGATTTCTTTGATTTTGGTTTTGTTGCAGGGGCAGGAGCCTGTTGGGTCACAGCTACAGACTCCACAGCAACAGGACTGGGTGATACAGTTGAAGTAACAACTATACTAGAAGGGATAGCAGTAGTTACCTCAATTATTGGCAGATACACCACTGGAACATCACCATTGTGGTTTAGCCTCAGTATGTCTGTCAATACTCTCTTTTCTTGCACAAAACACTCAAACTTGGAAACAGGGTTAGAGATTACTAATGGTGTTGGACTAACATGATTAGCCAACATCATCAGAAACCTAGCATAGTAGATATCCTTTTTCCTATTAGCCTTGTCACCCAACTTAGCACCAATTTCATACATAAGTTGGGTGCTAAAGTTGTAATATCTATCAGTTAGGAGCATGGTAAAAAGAATCAACATGGAATTAGTTAATGCATCAAAATTACTAATCTTTCCAGAAAAGACCTTGATAAATGCATCAGCTAAATAACTATATTCCCTAACCAAACCTCTCCTAATTATTCTACCCAGATTATCAGTAGGCAAAGAGTAGTTTATTGAATTTAGCATGTTAACCATTTCAGTGATTGTAGGCAAAGCATCATAGTTATTTTCAGGAATATGTAGACATGCTTGCAATACATCAGAATTAACTATGTACTCATTACCTTGGAGAGTGAATTGCAGTGTGCAGTTTGTTCCACTATACTCACACGAGGTCCAGATCTCCTCGATTATCTCATTATAGAGAGGAGTTGAGTGAAACATTGCATAGCTCAACTTGGAGTTCTTCATGAAGTCCATCATCTTGAAAAAGATACTGTTCGGGTTTTCCTTGACAACACAAGGGATGGAGTTGTTCTTCTCATAGATGAACCCTCCAGCAGACATAAGCTTGACTATGGGTGCCATTGTTGTGTGAAGAAAAGCTTCGAACTGAATTGCTTGTTAGAGAGAAGAAGAGAGAAAAGCCTTTGGAATTTTTGAGAACAGGTAAAAAGAAATTAAAGAAAATAGAATTTCTTAAATACTCCCCCAAAAATTCTCAGAAAAAGAGTCCAATAATAAATGTAAATTACTGGATTGGCTTAAAAATATAACCGTTACTTTTAAAGAAATACCATGATTTATACTTACAGGGGTGTATGCATAGATCGTGGTAAAAGACGTGTCAAAATTTCAACGGTTCAGATTAAAAGCGCTATATCAACGAATCAGATTTGGGCGTTTAAGGTCCCGTCTATTTCGTTGATAAAGCTGCGTTTCGTTGATATAAAAGAGCTATCAACGAAACACCCAGAAAAATGCTAAGACTGTCAACGAAATGGTGCGTTTCGTTGACATAGTAATTTTGACTTAGACAAAATTTCACTTTTTCCTGAGAAAATTAATTCACAGAAAAACATAGCAAATTTCTGGCTACATTGTAACTTGCAAATATCTCAAAAATAATTAAGAGAGATTTAGCATACCTAGCTCACTTACTAATCTTGAGAATGATGATTCATCAAGTGGCTTGGTAAAGATGTCTGCAAGTTGTTGTTCACTTGGAACAAAATGTAACTCCACAGTACCATTCATAACATGTTCTCTAATGAAATGGTACTTGATGTCAATGTGCTTGGTCCTTGAATGCTGCACTGGATTCTCAGTAATGGCAATGGCACTAGTGTTGTCACAGAAAATAGGAATTTTCTCAACTCTTATTCCATAATCAAGTAGTTGATTTTTCATCCATAAAATCTGTGCACAACAACTTCCAGCTGCAATATACTCAGCCTCAGCTATGGAGGTAGAAACTGAGTTTTGTTTCTTGCTGAACCATGAGACAAACTTGTTTCCTAAGAATTGACAGGTGTCTGTTGTGCTTTTCCTGTCAATTTTACATCCTGCAAAATCTGCATCTGAATAACCAATTAGTTCAAAGCCAGATTCTCTAGGATACCAAATGTCAAGGTTTGGTGTTCCTTTGAGATATCTGAAAATCCTTTTAATAGCAACTAAATGGGATTCCCTAGGATCAGCTTGAAATCTAGCACATAGACATGTAGCAAACATAATATCAGGTCTACTAGCAGTTAAATACAAAAGTGAGCCTACCATGCCTCTGTAACTTGAAATGTCCACAGATTTTTTCTTAGTATTCAATTCAAGTTTGGTGGCAGTAGGCATGGGAGTTTTGGCAGGAGAGCATTCCATTAAGTTAAACTTCTTTAATAAATCATGAATATATTTTGTTTGACTAATGAAAATGCCTTCATTAACTTGCTTCACTTGAAGACCAAAAAAGTAAGTTAATTCTCCCATCATGCTCATTTCATATTTACTTTGCATAAGCTTGGCAAACTTTTGACAAAGTTTCACATCTGTAGACCCAAAGATTATGTCATCTACATAAATTTGAACAAGTATAGTAGAGCCATTCACAACCCTGTGAAAAAGAGTTTTATCTACAGTACCTCTAGTGAAGTGATTCTCAAGGAGGAACTGTGAAAGTGTGTCATACCAGGCTCTAGGTGCTTGTTTCAAACCATAGAGTGCTTTGAGGAGGAAGTATACATATTCTGAAAAATCATCATCTTCAAAACCAGGAGGTTGACTTACATACACCTCCTCTTCCAATTCCCCATTCAGAAAAGCACTCTTCACATCCATTTGATAGACTTTGAAATTGGCATGGGCTGCATAGGCTAGGAAAATCCTTATTGCTTCTAGTCTAGCAACAGGAGCAAAGGTTTCATCAAAATCAATTCCTTCTTCCTGTGAATAGCCTTTTGCAACCAATCTAGCTTTGTTCCTTGTGACTATGCCATTTTCATCCATCTTGTTTCTGAACACCCATTTTGTGCCTATGACACTCCTGTCCTTAGGCTTGGGCACCAGCTTCCATACATTGTTCCTTTCAAATTGGTTTAGCTCCTCTTGCATAGCCAAAACCCAATCTGGATCTAGAAGTGCATCCTCAACTTTCTTTGGCTCATCTTGAGACAGAAAGCTACTATATAGACATTCTTCTTGAGTTGCTCTTCTAGTTTGGACTTTTGTAGACACATCACCTATAATAAGTTCAAAGGGATTATCTTTAGTCCATTTCCTTGAGGGAGGTAGATTTGCTCTTGAAGAGGTAGCTTCATGATCATGATTGCCTTGATTGGATATTTGTCCTTGAGAAACTCCCCCTGAATTTGTTGTTCCTAACTGATCACTTTTAGAAGCATTTCTATGACTGTCAACGGTATGACCATTTTGGCTGTCAACGAAACGCTCATTTTGACTGTCAATGAATCCACCATCATGACTGTCAACGAAATGACCATTTGGTCTGCTAGCAGCTATTCTTTTCAATCTTAATGCAGCAATTTCATCTTCACTGCTGCTTTCATCTGTGCTAGATACAACAACTTTAGGCTGTTTCTCAGTAGCCTTAACATGATTCACTTGATCTCCTTCCTCATTTTCAAAAGAAAGACTTTCATGGAAACCTTCATCACAGAGACCTTGAATTTTGAGATCATCAAAAACAACATGTACAGATTCCATAACAATGTTGGTTCTGAGATTATAGACTCTGTAGGCTTTCCCTGCTGCATATCCCACAAATATTGCTTCATCTGCCTTTGCTTCAAATTTCCCCAAATGCTCAGCTTGATTTCTCAGAACAAAGCACTTGCATCCAAAGACATGAAGAAAATCCAATAGTGGCTTCTTTCTTGTGAGTAGCTGATAAGGGGTCATTCCTTTGGCCTGATTAATCAAAGAAATATTTTGAGTGAAGCAAGCTGTATTAACTGCCTCAGCCCAAAAATAAGTTGGTAACTTTGATTCATCTAGCATTGTCCTTGCAGCTTCAATGAGTGTTCTGTTTTTCCTTTCAACCACACCATTTTGCTGTGGTGTCCTTGTTGCTGAAAACTCATGCAAAATACCATTTTCTTCACAGAACACCTTCATGCTTGAATTCTGTCCCATTGTCACTCCTAATCCTTCTTACTTTCAAGTCAGGATGATTGTTTACCATCTTGATGTGATTGATAATGATTTCACTTGCCTCATCTTTGGAGTGCAAAAAGAAAGTCCATGTAAATTTAGAAAAATCATCAACAATCACAAGACAATATTTCTTCTTTGAAATAGACATGATATTTACAGGGCCAAACAAATCCATATGAAGCAACTCAAGCTGATGGACAATTGATGACTCTGTCTTGCTTTTGAATGATGCCTTCTTTTGTTTCCCTTTTTGACAGGCATCACACAAACCATCCTTGGAAAACTCCACCTGTGGAATTCCTCTAGCAAGATCTTTCCTCACCAAATCATTTATAACTTTAAAATTTAGATGAGATAATTTCTTGTGCCATAGCCAACTTTCATCCTTGCTTGCCTTGCTGAAAAGACAAGTGATGGTTTCTGGACTTGTGCTACTAAAGTCAGCAATGTACACATTCCCTCTTCTGAATCCAGTCATTACCACATTGTTGTTTCCTCCTTTAGAAACAACACAGGCTTCTTTAGAAAAAGTAACTAAAAATCCTTTGTCACAAAGTTGGCTGATACTAAGCAAATTGTGCTTAAGACCATCCACCAATGCAACCTCATCTATGATGACATTCTCTTTTGAAATCAAGCCATATCCCTTAGTGTAGCCTTTGCTGTCATCTCCAAAAGCAATACAAGGGCCAGCTCTTTCCTGAAACTCTGTGAGCAGGGTAGAATCACCAGTCATGTGTCTTGAACAACCACTATCCAAGTACCAAAGATTCCTTTTGTCTCCCTGCACACAATAAAACCAAATCAAGTTGATTTTGGTACCCAAGTTTCCTTGGGTCCTGTTTTGTTAGCCTTTGCTTTTCCTTTTATATCATTTTTCACCTTGGGCTCAGATTGATTTAAATCAATCTTTACCCTTGGTGTTGATTTCTGAGGGTTGCTCAAATTTTCATTCACAGCATGCATAGTTGGAGGAACAATCAGGTTATTCATATTCCATGGCATTTGTGGCATATTAAACATATTCATGTATGGATTAGGCACAAATGACATGTTAGCATATGGATTCTGAAATTGTGCATATGGAGCAAACATGTTAGGCATAACAGCCATTGTAGGCATGGAACTATTCATTGCAGGCTTGGGCATTTTCACATTAGCAGTTTTCTTAACAAATTTGCAGTTAGTAGATAAATGACTAACACTTCCACAATTGACACATGTCTTTCTAGGAGCATATTTATCAGGTGTGTAATTGTTGTGTTTGTTAATCCCTACTTTGCCATTCCTGTTATTCTTTTTATTTCCCTTAGCCTCAACTTGAACTTTCTCTAACTTGTCTTTCAATTGCTTGTTAGACAAGTGACCTACATTAGCTCTCTCAACAGGCTTCTCACCTTTCTTTGATTTACTAGACTCACCTTGAACAAAGTTCTTGGTGACAGGACCATACTTATTATTAAGTCTAGTGAGTTCATCTTTTCTTTTCTCTGTCAACGAAACAGCCTGATCGGTTGATGGTTCATCTGTCAACGAAACATTGCATTCCGTTGACATATCAACCTTCAACAAATGATCATTGTTGTTTGTTGACTCTGTTTCTGATTCTAAGGTTTCACCAACATACCCTAGCTTCTCTTTGTTCTTTTTCCATGATTGCTCACAGAAAGATTCCATACCTTGAACATTAATGATGTTGGTGGCAACATTCCTGGCATCTTTCCATTTTGCAATCACACTTTGTTCTATCTCAAGTTGTGTTTTAAGAATTTCTTCCCTTTGTAACACGTTCTCAAGTTCCTTCTTAGCATCCCTACTAACACATCTCATTTTTTCAAATTCAATGAGCTGTGCTTCTAACATTACATTCCTATCACTTAAGAGCAAATTAGTCTCTTTTATTCTTGAATTCTCTTTGGTAAGTGATTTAAGAGTAACACGCAAATTATATAGTACAGTAGACATTTCATTTACTGCACTATCGCATTCCTCTTTAGAAAGCTCAGAAAGATTAGTAATTGTTACCTGGTTGCTTGAGGAGCTTGCTTCCTGCTCATGATTGTCATCGTCATGCTGATCATGTTGATGGTAAGTAACGGAGGAAAGTAGCAAGGTTAATATCAAGATAATCTGCTCTTTTTAAAGTCATAGACATATGAGAGTTTAAGTTACTGTTAGTTTGCTAACGAAAGCTACTAGACATGAAACTATATATAATCCAACCATTCTGTAATATTTGTCGCTTTGACTTTTCCGACTTTAAGGTGCATAAAAAGAGTAGCTAGACATATTTTGATTAAGAATTCATATTTTTTTTATTCTAAAACTTTGTCCAAAATGTCAAAGCGCAGTTATTAAAGTCCAAGTCTTTGTTAGGCTACAACAGTTTGCTTCAGAGCCCCACCATCAGCTATCAGCACTGTAAAAACACTTATCACATCACGCGTTGACGAGCATGATAGAGATAAAAAAGACATGATAGATATAATTACTTCACACAATGCAGATATATCTTTGAGGATTCCCTGAGAAATTTACTGTGGTACTGAAAGCCTCACTGTAAAGAAAATACTATATATAACATGTTTCTATATATATTTTTAGTATGTATCAAGCTATAGAAAAAACAATTTGGTCTGGTCGTACTATCATCTGATTTAATTTTAAAATTTTATGTTAAAATTCCTTCCAAAATGACTACCAAGACTTCCAGTGTAGATCCATCTATTTTCTCTAATTCTAAATTGTAGAATAGAATTCCAGTAAAGTTATCTTCCAGATCTTAATTTTGACTTCTCCATTGAATATAAGCTTGCATAATATGGAGCAGTAGTTTATCTTTAGACCCCAATATCTGGTCTTATACAATATTGTCTGAATAGTAATTACTGGTTGGTGTTGCATTCTGATATCAATTTAATGGTGTTACTTGTTTGTTTCTTTATGCTTCCACTAGTGCATTGACGTTGTTTCATTAATTTTACCCTGGCTATCATTTGTTTAAAACAAGTCAGACTTATTTCTGTTGTATAAACAATATCTTGGTTCAGGTCTTTTAGCTGTCCAGAAGAGCAATCCTGATGTTTCTCTTTTGGCCCATGATAATACTATGCGTCAAATTCGCAAAGGTTTCGAGCTTTGTTCCCTTTCAAAAGTTGATAATTGTAATTGGTTAGTCACATAAATTCTCTTTTTGAGATCTAAATCTTAAACAACACTAGTTCTAAATCTAGAACATCACTATTTCCATGCAATAATAAAAACAATTGATTTGCTTACAATAATTGTTGCTTATAGGAGACTATACTCATCATTGATTTATCTGTTTTCTTTGCTGTGGACCGTATTCAACATATCTTTTGAAGATGAGATGCTGATCTTGAGACGCTACTCAATTCTTTAGTGGACATCTTTCTTTTTTATCAATTCACAGAAGATTGTAGCTTGTCTTGATTCTTGTCAGTTTATCCTGTAAAACTGACGACCAAAGTTTTTGGTATATCAGAGTTCGTTAATTAAGCAAAGAACAGATTGCTATCACACTTTAGTGATAAACTTTGCTTATTAAATGGCCTACCAGTAGAATGGTATTTTTCATATCTCATGTGAAGTGTATATCAGAAATCTACATGCTTAATTAAGCTATGAAAATGCCTTATCCTTGTGTGCATGGTTTATTGTGAGGTGCTCTTCAGTGTTAGTATGGGCGTGGCAGCTGATAGTTGGATGGCTTTCACGGACAAATTTCTAACACTGGATAATAATTCTAATGAAAAGAATAACTTGAAGAAAAAGATGCTCAAGCTAATTGATATTTACTATGATGCTTTAGATGCTCCTAAATCTAGGAAAGAGGTTACTATTGCTACTATTACTTTTCTGTTCATAACTTCTATGAGGATATAGATGCAGGCCTTTTATACTATGAGTCTATTGATTTTAAATTTTCCTTTTCCTGAGAGTCCTTATTTGTCTGGCCAGTTGTTACTGAAGTGAATTCTTTTTTTTACATTATTGTAATTTTACTCTTATGTAGGATGACATTGATGAGATAACTTGGCAAACTTACAAGGGCCAACAGACTCAGATTGCTGGTAATGAATAGAGGATATTGCAGGTACCATATTACAATTAGGACGTTTAGTTTGTGACTATGTGCATGATCATGCTTTCTTTCACCTATCACTAGAGTTATGATATTTTTCTCTTTTCTTAGCTAATGGAAGAGCTTCAAAATTTACAAGAATTAAATGAAAGTATAAAGGAGTAAATTTGATAGTACTAAATTGCACTACTAATGTTATAATGTATAGTAAATTGCTGGCTAGCTTTTTGTAACGGCCACATATCACCAGGACCTGACCTACTGGGGCTCCAAGATTTTCATCATATAATGAGTCTCCAAGTGCCCGATCAGTAGCCTCAATAGGACCCATCCCTTCCCCACCACCCATTAGCAACACAGCAGGAAGATCCATATCCATTCCAAGGTAAAATTAAAATGTTGAAGGAGACATTGCATTTTAGTGACAAACTGAAATTATTTGTTTTTCAAGGAGATTAAGTGTAAAATATAAATCAATACTTCCGAACTAAAAGACCCAAGTGCAATTTATAAAACAAGTAGGTTGCTTGATGAAAGAAAATACGGATCTACTTGTAGTATGTTGAACAAGGTGCTTGCTCAAATATCTCAGCAGACATTATTGAGATTTGCTTGGTGATATAGGAATATTTTTTTTTACATATGAAAATGATAGGGCTCAATTATTGCAAATCATAGTAAAGATGATGATATCATGAGTTGTATGAATACTTATTATTGATATAGTAATACTTAGTGCTACCTTATGTGAACTTAGGAGCTTGCCGGCATAAGAAAATTGAGGCCTATTTGTTGAAGTGAAAGAGGAATATATACAAGGACTGACTTGTAGAGTTCTGTTGTTGTAAAGCGCTGATGAAGATGGGTTTGCTGCATCTACATCATGTCACCATTGTGTTCCTCTACGGCTCTACCTGTAATTTGTTCCTTTATTGTCCACTGGTATTGTTTTAAGATGGATGTGGTAAGAATTTGTGGATGATTTATGGAATGTGGAAAGTGGATGATTTTTATAAATGATAGGTTATGGTAGATGGTATGTAAAGAGTTGGAATTGCATTGTCGGATGAAATTATGGCTAGGTGCCTTTATTTTTGTTGTATGGTTTTTGTTGAATTTGGTATAGTTTGTTGAATTGGTTGAATGGTTTTTGTCATAGTCTGTTCTTGTTTTTTTGGCATGGATTTGGTATTTTATGGTACTAAAATGGTATTCCATTATACATCAGTTGCATGGAATAAAATAAACAAACTGATGTAATTTAAACACAGTAACATCGCTTTTTCTTTGTAACAAAATCTGCAACTGATGTCTTTGTTGTCTTAGACATCAGTTATTGATTGTATTAGCTATCTTAGACATCAGTTATAAACTGTATTCTTTATTATTTTAGACATCAGTTACTGACTGTAGTCGTTGTTATCTTAGACATCAGTTACTGACTGATGCCATTTATATGTATATACATCAGTTGGTTGCCAAAAAACGATGTCAAAAGGTACTTAAGACATCGGATTAAAACCGATGTTAAAGACTTGGACCTTTCTCTAAACCCACAAAGACATCGGTTGAAAAATTGGAAGACATCGGTTTTTAGCTGATGTCTATTGACTGTTTTCTAGTAGTGTAGTCCCTCCACTAGAGCTACTTTTTCAATGATGACATTTCCAATGATTATATTGCCATATCCCAAAGTTTGTCCAATGTTGTCATCTCCATAAGACACAGTTGGGCCAACTTTTTCCTCATATTCTGATAATAGGGCTTTGTTTCCAGTCATGTGCACAGAGCATCCACTATCCATGACTAACACATTTTTCCTTTTTCCTTTATCATCAGGAATAGCAGTATCATCAGTATTGGCCATTAGAGCATAGTTGACCACCTCAGTATCAGATTCTGAGGAAGAGTCCATCCAATCCTTGATTGATGTGATGAGTGTCTTTGTCTTCTTGCACTCACTAGCAAAGTGACCCATACCATTACACTTGTAGCATCTAACCTTTGACTTGTCAAATTTGCTACCCTTGTTGTCCTTTTTGATATTCTTGTCTTTGTCTGCATT
This sequence comes from Heracleum sosnowskyi, assembly GCA_030848705.1. Lineage (NCBI taxonomy): Eukaryota > Viridiplantae > Streptophyta > Magnoliopsida > Apiales > Apiaceae > Heracleum > Heracleum sosnowskyi. Next base: position 105,397,815 of record CM061243.1, on the reverse strand, counting down.
GAAGGTCCTTTTCTGGAAGTTGCCTTGTCTTCTAGACTTCCTGAACTTCATCCTTTTGAAGCTTCTGACTATCATAGCAACCATCTCTTCAATGTCTGAGTCAGAAGAGTCATCATCAGTATTGGCATCAGGATTGCCATCAGTATCTGATGATGAGTCATCAGGATCTGACTCAACTATTCTTGATTTCCTTCTAGAGACCTCCAAGGTTTTTCCTTTTGATTTAGCCTCTGCTTTCAAAGCAATAGATTTTTCCTTGCTGCCTTTCTTGTTCTTTCTCTGTTGAACTTCAAGATCATGAGTTCTTAACATTCCATAGACTTCATCAAGAGACACAGTGTTGAGATCCGTTAGGTCCAAAGTATCGTAGAAGGGGGGGTTGAATATGATACTCACAAATAATTCAATTTCGTTCGCGGATTAATCATTCAGTTCTATAACGAAATCAAACACACCAAACCAAACCAAGATTCGGGGAATATATCTTTTTATAAATATAAACCTCGAGGGGTGCTACAATTTCTAATCCGTAGATTAGCTTCAATGAGTTTAAGGTTACACAAAATCAATACAATGATCAAATTCTGAGCTCTATTAATTTCTATGAATTTCTCCGGCTCAAACTTCTCTCTCAGTAATGTCTCTGTGTATTTTGCCTTAACTGAAGAAGACACTTCTTCTCTCTGATAGTAATTGTAGACTTGGATTTGAAAACTATCAAACCAAAATTGAAGGTGCAATCCTGGACGTCCAATTTTCATCAACCTGTCAAACAAAGTAACCTTTTCACCTGCTCCTACATTTGTAAACTATCGAATGAATAAATGAATTTACCATTCGATAGTTTTTAAATAAAAACTATCGAAAAGTAAATTACTTTACTTTAGTTTTCAAATGGTTTTCTTAAATCTCATTCGATAGTTTTCTAAATAGAAAAACTATCGAATCCTTTTCTAGTCCTTGATATTTTAGAAAAGATTCTGAGCTCCAGGGTATTTCAGTTTTAGACTATATCAATTTCTTCTGAGACGATAAAATAACTTGATCTTTTTAGTGTCGTCAACTAGTGCAACTGGTATGGTTCACAGATGAATAACACTTGATCAATTCTTCTTCTATGTCTTGAATTCAATGCTTCTGATAAGTCCCTTGTCGTTCTGGTTGCTTCAATTAAATCACTGGAATCCCGTGGTACTAACCCTAAATCATTCACATACTTCTGTCTTCTTGAAATTCTTGTTTCTTTTGTTGTCACTGAGGCTTGAACATTTTCATGAACTTCTTTCCGTGACCTATTTACGAACTTCAAGAATATATAACGTATTTTGATTTTTTGAGTTTACCTTATCTTCATTGATTCTAGATTCTTGTGCTTCTGTTAATATTATTGTCTGTCTTGTCCTTTGTTGAGTTGTAGTTATCTCTGTTTCATCTTATGTTACATTATGCTTTACAAGATCATACTGATGTCTAATGATCGAGGTCTGAGTATCCCATTCTTCAGGTAAAGCTCTTAGAAACTTGGTGTTTGAATCTTCAGTTTCATACTCCTTGTCAACTAAAGATAAACTGTTCAGAAGTGTCAGAAATCTATCATATAAATCAGTTAGGCTCTCATCTGGTCTAGCATCGAATTGTTCATATTCTTGAATCAAAAGAGCCCTTCTGTTCTTCTTGACAGATGCAGATCCCTGGCACTGAGTTTCCAAAGTATCCCAGATTTCTTTTGTAGACTTGCATGCAATCACTCTGTTGGACATGACAACATCAAGACTACTGTGCAGGATGTTCTTTATTTTTGGTTCTCTGAGTACATGAGCTTTTTCTTCTGGAGTCCAGTCACTCTTGGCTTTGACCACATAATGTTCAGGTACAGTGTCTATACGTTCTACAATCCTTGTAGGAATATATGGTCCATCACAAATCATGTCCAAATAGTCAGGATCCATAGCCTCCAGGTACATTAACATCTTTACCTTCCACGTTGGATATTCTGATTTTTTCAGGATGGGAATTTTCATGCTTTCATACTTTGTTGTCGACATCTTAGATCGTATCTGAATCAAATTAAATCAGTTTGCTCTGATACCAATTGTTGCCCAGTAATAAACAATTGTAGAAGGGGGGTTGAATACAATTGTATAAGATTCTCGACTTAGTAAGATATGAATCACAAATATGAAAGAATGATAACAGATTTATTAAATCTGATATAAAACTATTACAAACTCTCTCAAGAAATTCTGAGTTCTTGAGAGCTGCTAGGTTACAAAGATACTCGTGTATGAGATCGATTATGTTCTCGTCTCTTTGTCACATAAATCGAAACCTAAAACTGTGTTTATATACTACACAGCTTCTCTATCAATGATAAGTCCTAATCAATTACAAAGATTGAAACCTATCCTTAATCGATAGCTTCATTACTACAAACCAGGAACCGACAGAATAATCTTCCTTATTCAACTAGACTCCAAATATAACTCGAAGTAGGAATCCTGATCAGCTTCCAGTCCTGATGATCAATCCCGATCCCAGTCCTAATATTCATTCTGATCCTGACGACCATTCAATCCTGATGACGTCATCAATCCTGATCAGTTGAGTCTAGATCCTGACGATCATTGAATCCTGATCTAACAGTGTAACCTTTGTTGTTGTCTCCAAAGGTTATGATTGGGCCAGCTTTCTCCATAAATTGTGATAGCAGGGCTTTATCACCAGTCATGTGCCTTGAGCAGCCACTGTCACTGATCCACATGACCAGCTCCTTATTCTTGTCCTGCAAAACAAATTATATTTAAGAGGCATATGGTACCCAATCTTTGTTGGGTCCTTCTAATTCAGTATCACAAGAGTATTCATCATTTTCAACTTTAACAACCACATCAGGAATCTTCTGTTGGACTTCTTTCTTCACCCACTCAGCTTTAGAATTAGACTTAATCTTCTTCTTAGTGGATGTAGCCTTCTTACTGTTTCCAGTAGGCTAAGAAGTCTCAACAGTTTTCATATAGAGACATTGTTCAGTAAATGAAATAGGCAGGTTAAAACAAGTACTCATGGCAGTTATTTTACAAGGCATGCAGTCAGTGTTATTGCAGACTACCATAGATCTATGCATAATGGGGGTTCTATGTAAGTTACCATCAATCTTGGTCACATTGTTCTTGACCTATTTTGGTTTCTTACAAACATGAGTTAAGTGATGTGAGGAGCCACAATTATTGCATAGTTTCTGGGAGCACCACATACATTTGCATTGCCATTTCCTAACTTACCATTCTTGTTTTTAGACTTGTAAGTAACTATGTCAACAGGATGTTCTGAAGTTGCTGTCGAGCTCTTCTTGACAGTACCTTTTACACCTTCTGTCTTGACAGTAGGTTTAGAGGTTACTGTCTTCGAAGCTCTCTTGACAGTATCTTTGGAAGTTTCTGTCTTGCCACTACTGACAGCATCTTTAGAACATTCTGTCTGATTGTCTGGGAAAGTTATTGTCTTGGGGATTTTGACAGTATCTTTTCCATCAATTGTTGTACTGTCAACACCCTCATCCTCATCATCAAGTTGTTGCTTGATGAGCATGGCTTCCTCATCAAACTCAAGTTCAGAAAGTTTAAAAATTGGTTTGTTGATTTTTTTGAGAACATGGGGTTTGACAGAACCATCATTTGAACAATCCTGATCCACAATCTCCTTACCAGGTCTTCTACCATACTCAAAACATATCCCTACTTTTTGATCCTCTGTGTGCTTCTCATGATAATCCTGAAGTTGTTTAGATGAGTTTCTATAGGCCTTGATCTTGAATTCATTTTCACTAATTTCATTCCTTAGAAACTTTTCTATCTCTTTAGCACAGACTAATTCATTTTTAAGTTTTGCATTTTCCTGTGCTAGAGACTCTAATCGACTGGTCTTTAACAAAAGCATGTCATTCTCAGAAGTGAGTGTTTCATTTAGTTTAGTTAATCTAGAAATCTCTTCATTAGCTGCAGTTAAACTAGTATGAACATTAAACATATCAACACTCAACTCCTCAACAGTTTGTTTGTATTCTTCTTTAGACATTTCAAGTAAGACAAGTGAGGGTACCTGACTTGGAGAGCTAAAGGAGACCTCTTCAGACTTAGCCATGAGGGCTAGATTCACATATTCCTCTTCCTCTTCATCATCAGAATCATCCCAACATTTTCCCTCAGCCACATAGGCTTTTCCCTGTCCTTTCTTGAAGTGTCCACTTGACCCTTTATCCATCCTTTGATTCTACTTTGGCCTTCTGCATTCATTAGCAAAATGACCAAGCTCATTGCAGTTGTAACATCTAAACTTGGATCTGTCCACCATCCCTGTTTTGTAACCACCTCTTGTGGCACCACCTTCAACCTTGGAGGAATTCCCTTTGCTGAACCTTGATGTTTGACTTTGAGACTTATATGGCTTGTTTCTCTTGAATCTTATGTTTTTGAACTTCTTAGCCATGTAAGCCATAGTTGGATTGTCCATCTTTTCCATTTCTTCTAATGAATAGAAGTCTTCATCTTCAACATCAGTTAGTTGCAGCACCACCTTCTCATCATCATCCACAACCTCTTCAATCTTTAGTGAAGGTACTTGAGCAGGTTGGGTGATTTGGATTCCTTCACTAGGTTGAGTGATTCTTGGCATATGAGCTACAAGAGCACCAAACATATTTGCCATCTTTCCTCTTGATCCAGCTTGAATAGCTCTTTTCTGGAAAAATTCAAGCTCGTATGATTTAAGCACACCATATAATGTTTCAAGGGAAACATTGTTTAGATTTCTTCCTTCTCTTATGGCTGTGATTCTGTGCTCTAGATGCTCAGGAAGTGTGATTAAGAACTTTACATTTAACTCTTTCCTATCATAGTACTTGTCATGTATCTGTAGCTCAGTCAACAGTTTACAGAATCTCTCAAACATTGTTGTTAGATCTTCTCCTAACTTTGCCATGAAGGCTTCATACTGTGAGATAAGGATCTGTCTTTGATTGTCTTTTACCTCTTCACTTCCTTCACATAACAGCTCAATCTTGATCCACATTTCCTTGGCTGATGAGCATCCAATGATGTTCCCACACATGGCGTTGTCCAAAGTGAGAGCATCAAGAAGGATGAGTTGCAAGTAATCATCCAAGGCCACCTTCTCTTTTTCTGGCTCTAGAAACTCTGAGGGTGATTTAGCAATCCAGTGTGCTGGAATAAGAACACCATCCACGATCGAGACTTCAATCTCCTTCTGTGGAAGAAAGGGACCATTTTGGAGGATACCCAAGTATAATGGATTCGCAGCTTTGATAAACAGCAAGATTTTTCTTTTCCACACATTGTAATTCTCTTTATCAAAAGCTGGGATCTTAATGCTACTTGACTTCTGCAAACTTGTCATGATCTCAGATTTGTAGAACAATCTGTCTACTCTGATACCAGTTGTTGGTCCTTGAATATTGCAGAAGAGGGGGGTTGAATGCAATACTGATAAATCTCAATCTACGCTTCAACAACTAAAACTAAGATTAACGTTTATCAGTTTAAGAATTGCAAACACAAGTTGACACCAGTAGGTTTTCTCACAAAATAAATGTTTTATTTATTTTGCAAAGTGTTGCTACTACCTCAAGAAAATATCAGTTTCTTGAGCTTCGATTTCTCGAGTGATACATAGAATAAGGTGAGATAGTCTAAGTAAAACTAATCATATCTCTATCATCGCGGGTTTGTGAAGCTGATGTCATTTTTATGTGGCAGCTTCTTACAAATTGTCTACCCGTGAGTCTTACCTAAATTGCTATACAAACAATTTTATCATTACTGGAAAAAGCAATCTAGATACATTCTATATTTAGCTAACACAATTCAGTTGATGTTGATTTGTCATACTCTTGAATTGGTGAGCTTTGTCATGTGATCTCTCAAGCTTCTGTCGTAGTCTTGCAGACCTGATGCAGTGTTGGGATACTGCAGCACGCCTGTTTCTTGAACATCCAAACTGTCACATGTTTGACTTGGTAGATCCCCAATACAAAGATTATCCCTTTGAGACAGTATCCTGATCTTCAAGCTTGTTGTCACGAGAATGTGCTTTTGGTGACAGTAAGAAATCCCCGCAATAGATGCTGTCAGGAGTTCCAGGCTTGCTGTCGGATTAAGGTAAAGTTGCTGTCTCAGGGCTTCCGCCAATGTTGCTGTCAGAGTGGATATGCTGTCGTGACTTGCAACATGATGTCTTCTTGTAACCTTACTGTCAATGCCATGACAATAATATTTATAGTTGCTGTCTTCTTAAAGCACTTCTTGAGGCTTGAACAAACAAATGAACTTCTACCAAGATGTACTAAGATCTTATTTAACAGTAAGAAAAATGGTTACAAGAACATACTCTAGCTGTGACAGTATGTTCGTACTTAATAAAATTAAGCATTAAAAATATCTAGTCAAGTTGTCTCATAGCTATCACCCATAAATCCTAACAATTATGGACCTAACTTTTTACATATTTAATGTTTCACAGACCATACATGTAGTAGAGAACAGAGGGGTTTACCCCTTATTCATTCAGGATATCTATCTCAAAGATATCTAAATGACTTTAGGATGAACCCTTCTTGGCCTATTCAAGCCTTTCACAAAACAGTCATGAGAGATTTGTGTATTGATTTCAAGCCCCATGTATTAAAAAGAGCTAAAAGGAAGTGCTTAAATATCATAAATGGGACAGATGAAAAACAATATGGGAAGCTTTAGGACTACAAGAATGAGTTGCTGAAAAAGAATGTCAACTCCACAGTTGCAATTGAATTTGAGAAAGGTATGTTTATTCATTTTTATGTTTCATAAATCTATTGAATAGTAAACAATGTTTACATGTGTATGTGCTTTATTTATAGGGAATGAAAATGTTTTCAAGAGGATGTATATCTACCTTGGTGGTCTTAAGCATGGATTTAAATCTGGATGTAGACAAGTGGTTGGATTTGATGGTTGTCACATTAAGAACCAGTATAAAGGTCAGATATTGGCAGCAGTAGGGGTTGATCCAAACAACTGCATGTATCCAATAGCTTATGCAGTTGAAGAGGCTGAGAAGTATGACTCTTGGAATTGGTTTTTAGGGTTATTCATTCAGGATTTTGACATGGGGACTGGTGATGGTTGGAATCTCATTAGTGGCAGACAAAAGGGGTTAATACAAGTGATAGAGAATAGTCTACCTCAGGCAGAACATAGATATTGTGTTCGACATATGCATAATAATTTCAAGCAGAAGTATGGAGGGAGATCACTTAAAGAGAAGCTCTGGGCAGTAGCTAGAGCCACTAATTCTTTTCCTAGACAAATTCCGTATATTTTTATGTCTAGGATTTACATATACAACATAGGCCCGCTCTAACGAGGGAATTTCTTATTATTCAAGTTATATTTAAGTGGTTCAATTCAAAAAAAAGGAAAAAAAACATAAGAATTGGGTTGCGCCATATATATGAAAGAGTATACAATAATGATGTATTTGACGAATCAAATACCATGGTCTAATAATAAAGCATTTTGATTAGTTGATAATATTAGTATTGTATTTGTTGGGAGTTTTTTGAAAGAAGTCCTTCCAAAATGCAATGAAGAATGTTAAGTGTGAGAGTACTAGAGCTTATGAATGGCTTAGTAAGGTTCCTCTTCATCATTGGACAAGGGCTCATTTCAACGAGGAGGTAAAATGTGACATACTTCTTAACAATATGCGAGTCTTTTAATAGAAGTATTGTATCTGCTAGAGAAGAAGGCAATCTTGTTATTTTGGAGGCCATAAGAGAGTACCTAATGAGGAGACTTCAGGATAAGAGGGAAGTTGTTGCCACCTGGGTACAAAAATACACTCCAAAAGTAATTCAATTAGTAGAAAAATTCAAAAAATGGAGTGGGGGATGTTATGCTGCTTATGCTGGCTACAATGAATTTGAAGTAACTACAGTTAATGGTTCTAAATTTGTTGTTAATCTAGATACCAAAAGTTGTGGTTGTAGAAGATGGAATTTGACATGTATTCCTTGTCATCATGCCATATCTTACATAAACAAATTGGGATACAATGTTGAAGATTATTTGCATGACTGTTCCCTTACAAGCAACTATGAAAAGTGTTATTATGGGATCATCTTTCCTAGGAATGGACAAGCTCAATGGGCAACAACAGGCTTAAAGCTTAAGGCACCACCAGTTGCAAAGATGCCAGGCATGCCTAAAAATAAGAGGAAGCATGAACCTATTGGAGACATTCATCACACTATTGAAGAGGATGGAGTATCCATCTTGACCAAGAAAAATCAGATGACTGTGAGGTAATTTCATTTTTGATTTCTTTATCATTTTGCATAACTTGTATAGATTATGATATGTACAATCTACAATTACAGGTGTGGTATATGCAATGAGGCTGGGCATAATAAAAGGACTTGCCCAAACAAAACTGTGAATGCAGGTAGTAGTTCCAATGCACCTGTAAATGCAAACAGAGATGATGTTGATGAGGGTGAGATGAGAATGGCCTACCATGAAGCTGCCATGGAGATGAAATTTCTAGAAGATGCACCTCCTTTAACTCAACCAAGTCAGACTATTGGTAATGTTGTGCAGAAACCAAAAATTGAGGTTGTACTTGCCATGACTCTCAATGAAATCAAAAAATCAAAAAAGTCCAAGAAGACTGGGGTTGCTGTAGAGGAAATGAGGAGGGCAACAATTAATAAAGAGCAATCAAGCAAAATTGATGAAATGAAGGCACAAACAAATAGTCCAAGAAGAAGCTCAAGGCTTAATAACATGACAAGCCAGGTATATGGATAAAGTAAGTTGGTATATTCTTTTGATTTATTAGTCCAAATTGTCTCACCACATTTTAATTTTCAAGGTAATTGTTGATGGAGGACAGATGCACAATAGTTATACAGGTGCTATGAGACTTGGACCCCCACCCCCACCTCCGGTTAAACAATATAAGACCATTTTAGGTGGTACCACTTTGAAGTCTGCACCTTTTCAGTCACATGGGAAAACAGTCATCATTAAGGGAACCTTACAAACTACAGCAAAACTTCAAGTCAGAAGGAAGATTGATGGAAAAAAGTAGAAGTATTTATCATATGGTACCACTAAGACTATGTACTGGTAATATGACTTGAAAGTCTCTTTTGGATGTTTAGTACTATTGATCATTATGCTCATTTTGTTAAGCTAAACAAGTGATCAGTTTGATCAGTTTGTTCTTTTGGATGGTATGTAATGAGTTGTTGAATGTTAAATGAACCCTTTATTTTATTTGAGTAATTATATGTTCAATGATAGTGTTTGCCCTTCAAGTATTAAGGTTTGTACACATTTGCCCTTGAAGTATGGAGGTTTGTACACATTAACACATGAAAGAAGAGAAGTTTTTTTCATAACATTCATTGTTTTTAGGGTTCAAGTGCCAACTATAAGACAATATAAATAGACAAGAGAACTGGGATTGTGCAAATGGTGGGAACTTTTTGGAGGGAAAATAAGAGAATTGATGTTTTTTTCCGTTATTATCCCTGTCCTTCACCACCGATATATAAGTTTTGCATGATTTTATCAGAAAAATGGCCGATATGTATAACCGGACATACTTCAGGGGCACGGAGGTACGTTTTTTTACTTTAAGGGTTTATGTGTCCGTATTATGAAACATTAAGGGCTAAAGTCTAAATAATGTTAAAATCATATACCTAACCATTTTTTTCTTGCAAGCATTACAAATTTACAACGAGAAATGCTAGAAGACCAAAAAAAATCACCAAAAAAGTCTCAAATGCCCTGTTTCTCTTTGCTATTGGTGGGTGAAGTAACTAATGATAATGAACCCGCGTGCATTAATATGAATTCTCCAATCAAAACTCCCCAATTTGACAACTAAAATATGCCACATCATTTTGGAGATGTTTTTAGTGAATTTGTTTGGTTACCTAGCAAAACTCATTTACAATTGATCACTACAATCCATTAAACTAGTCAAAACTATCATTCTGCGTCAATTCCTCTACAGATTCTTTCTCTGTCGTACACAAAAAGATCATTTTCTTCGTTATCTTCAATATTGCAGCTTTTCCACATTTTGGATTCAGTCGAATGGGCTCAACTTCCATAAATTATTATCATCCTCCTTCTTCTTTTCTTGGACTTGCCTTGATTTTATTTCCTTTGGAGCTTGGGCTTTCAATATAACGAGGTTTGAATGACAAACTTTTAGTACTCCCTCCGTCCCAAAATACTCCATTACTTTCTTACTTTACTCTTCTCTCTAAACTGAAAGTCTCCAACTTTTTTATGAGTTCGATTTTCTCTTCTAGTACAGTCTGAACACTTTCAGCAGCAAATTTTTCATTGTTTAAAGCCTAATTGTTTTTTACGTATCGAGCTCATACTTGAGGTTTTTAACCTCGTTTGCCATCTCAGAAGCTTGTTCCTTTGTCATATGAAGACTACGCTCTGATTCTGCATAATGCAACAAATCATTACTTTCCTCTAGTCTGATGTAGATTTTTCCAGATGGTTTGCTTTCTCAGCATGAATCTCTAATTCTTCAACCCTTATTTGCCACTCTTCTAGTAGATTATGAGCATAAGATTCATCCATTCTTGCAGCATCAAGCTCTTCATTGAGTTTATCTGGTTCAGTTTCATTCTCCACTACCGTTTTCTTTAAATTTGTAGTCATATCCATCGCATCCATTGTAAAAGTCCCAGAAGTGTCTTTGCAATAATGTCTTACCTCTGGGATTATTTTGATGACTTTGTAATTTATAAGAAAAAATGTTGCATTTAAGAAGCAAATGTTGCAATACATTCTTTTCGATAACTTAATACATTAACAGCATCGCAGCAACCTGTAAACTATTTATCTATCTCTTCGCAAAGACAAGAAGCATAAGACTAGAAGTCCAGTACATCACTCGAACTCGTATTAGGAGCTGATCCAAACAACTAAACCAAGAGTAGATATCTTAACAACCTTAACCACCATCAACCAGGCAAGATAACTTTTAACAAAACAACTTTAAGTGTGGTAAACTGTATGTCATCAGAACAATTTGATAAATATGGTTATTAACAGTAACCATTTATTTAAGGACTTGGTACCAACCATAAACTATTTTCAGTAGGTCTTTCATGTTGAGGTTTTAGTTTCTATCTATAGACTAGTTCTTGAACTGATTGTTAATCTCATATCAAACGTCGTGAAATCAAAGGACGTCCAGTACAAGGTATTCAAATTTTCTGAGGCAACATTTACCGATATTAACACGAAAAATATTGATCAAATTTTCTACTTGACAAAAAGAACACATTGATTTTTCATTAACCTGAACCTTACATATAACTTCAATTTAATCCTTGATCCATGAAAATACTATATAAAACGAGAAACTTTAATATAATAATGCTAATACTGCATCTACTATATCAGAGACTATATTACCACGAAAGAGACCATCCAAACCACAAATCGGGCCCTTACGTTTAGCTCGTCGTTCTTTCTTCCCCGATTGCATACCTTTGACAGATGTCAATGTAGCTGGTACCCTCACTTGCGCTGATAGATCCTTACACATTTGTTTTAATTTTGGATCGTATTTCCACCATGTTAATACCATCCAATATTGCAAGAAAACCTCCCCATCATCATCAAAATTTATGTGAGGAACTTTCTTATTCCAACTCGGTTGCTCTTTAAGAAAAGGCATGGGAATTTGTATTGTGTCAGCCCACTTCTGTGTCTTGTAATCTTCCAACACCCGTGTGTTTAGTTTCTCTTCTAAAACATAAGTTACAGCTGGATTGCCTCTCCAGTTCCGGAAACAAACCTCCTTTGAGTTAAAACATAAGCTTTGATCGGGCAGATTGAGAGTTGCACAGGTCTGCTGCTTGACTAAGTCAGAACAAATGATCTTTGGGTTGCTTAACCCAACCTCAGGTGGAACAAGGATATATATGATACCTTTACTTTGCAAGAATGAGGAATTGTAGTTCTGTGGTCTGCGGAGCTTGTCAAATTCTGAAATATTAACTGTTTTCCAGGAAAGATTTGCATTAGGACATGGATCATTACTCTGACCACCGAGATCTAGGAGTCCAAAATTCTGTTTCATATTATCTTCATCAATGTATGCAGAGAATGCATAGTATGAATCAATTTTTTGAAAGAGGATCATGTAATCACCAACTCTCTTATGCGGATCATGGAAGAATATCAAGTATACGCTTGGTTGATGGATTCCATATCCGATATGTGGCTGATGGCATGTCGTCATCATAAGCAGCTAAGGATAATTTTTCAACTAGTATAAATATTAAGTATTGTAAATATATTTAGAGCTTAGGCGGGAAAGTTAGTTACGGTTTTAGTCATACTTTGACTTGTATATAAACACAAAGCTTGTATAGTTTACAATGGAATAAGCATATTACATTTCACATTTAACAACCTATCGATAGATACAATATCTGTAAGCATAGTTATCTTCTTCATTGAGCTAATGGCTCTTGATTGAAACTAAAGTTCAGATTCTTCATGGTATCAGAGCTTCATGGTGAATCTCTGGTGATTGTTTCATGGTACTAGTTGTAAATTGTTCAAATTCTAGTTCGTTTCTTGATCGTGATAGCGATTCGTATGATCGCACGGCTGCGATTGTAATTGAGTGATCTCTTTCTTGATCGAAGATCTTGTTTGATATTTTCACTTGATTTATGTCCTTGATTCATCTCTTTCTTCAATTGAAAGCTTAAATCCCCAATTTTCTTGAACCAAACCCTAATTTCTTGAAAATTTGCGATTAAAATCCTATTTTCTGGTAATATACTCAATTCACGATGGCTGATACACAATCAACAAATACTAATCTTCAAAACACTGCGATCAATTACAACGATCCTTATTTTCTTTTGTTTGTTTATGTTTTCAGAGCTTCTTCTCCTTTTCATCTACTACACATTGATTTATGGGGACCATATTACACACCTAATATCACTTGTGGTAGATACTTTCTTACCATTTTAGATGATTATTATAGAGTCACTTGGACTCACTTATTGGCTGTAAATGATCAGGTGTTTGGTATTATACAAGGGTTTCTAGAATACATAGCTACTCAATTTCAACAATCTGTTAAGATCATTAGGTCTGATAATGGTACTGAGATTGTCCAATCTAGTTGTGCTAGTTTGTTTTCATCTAAAGGAATTGTTCATCAAAGAAGTATACCTGGTAATCCACAACAGAATGGTAGGGTTGAGCGCAAAAATAGACACCTACTAGATACTGCCGGAGCTATTAGAATTCATGTTAATCTGCCAATAAAATTTTGGGGTGATTGTCTCTTGGCTGCTACATATTTGATAAACCTGATGCCTAGTTCTGTGCTAGACTGGAAGATTCCTTATGAGCTACTGTTAAATAAGCATGCTTCTAATGATCATTTAAGAATCATTGGTTGTTTATGTTTTGCTGCTATCAAACCTCTTGATAAATTGGCTCCAAGAGCTAGAAAATGTATTCTTCTAGGATATCCTTATGCTCAAAAAGGTTATAAACTATATGATCTGGACTCTCATCAAATTTTCTTGAGTAGAGATGTCATTTTTAAGGAGAATTGTTTTTGTTTCTGTTTATCTTCCACTGTTTCTAATAATTAGCCTACTATTCCAATAGTTAATCCTACAATTTTAGAAGATGATATTACAATTTTACCTACTCTTCTTGTTTCATCATCTAATTCTCCAGTTCATTCAACTGATTCTATGTCCTCTAATCCTACTTCTACTAGTTCTATACCTAATACTGAGATTGTTCCTATAAGAAGATCTTCCAGAATTACTCAAGTTCCAAAGAAGTTTGATAATTTTTTAGTCTCTTCTATTCCTAAATCCTCTACTGCTTCTTCAGTATCTTCTCAAGTTTTTAATGTTTTTTCTGAGCCTACTCTTTCTTATTTGCATAAAGACTATCTTGTTAGTCTTAATACTGTTCTTAATACTACTGAACCTAGCTCTTATGAACAAGCTAAAGGTGGTCCTAGATGGGTTGTTGCTATGCCAAATATATTACTGAGCCTACTCTTTCTCATTTGCATAAAGACCATCTTGTTAGTCTTAATACTGTTCTTAATACTACTGAACCTAGCTCTTATGAACAAGCTAAAGATTGTAAATATATTTAGAGCTTAGGCGGGAAAGTTAGTTACAGTTTTAGTCATACTTTGACTTGTATATATAAACACAAAGCTTGTACAGTTTACAATGGAATACACATATTACATTTCACATCTAACAACCTATCGATAGATACAATATCTGTAAGCATAGTTATCTTCTTCATTGAGCTAATGGCTCCTGATTGAAACTAAATCTCATATTCTTCAATAAACCCCTTACTAATGCAACTTTTATACGTGGTTCTTTCTATAGTCCCGTCGATGTTAATACTTTCGGTCTCAATATTTCCAAAGTTAATACAGTAAAAACTATGACATCCAGTATGTCTTCCATGCATGCCTGCAAATTGTTTGCTGTTAATTATAGCATACCATAATTTGCACACAGATTTACATCGCAACAAATACTTTACTTCCAGCCAGTTCAAGATTTCCCACTAGATTTCTTCCGGGAAAAAGAATTGATCAGCTTCTGTAACCAGCAAATCATAACTTTGTGTTTTCATCTTTTTTCGCTTTGCATGTTTTTTTTACCTCTTCTAGTGTTGGATTAGGGAACTACTTCACGATATCTTGAAGATTAAGAAAGATGTTTCAATGGAGCTTGTTGTTTATTGTCTGAATATGTATTTATAGGCCCGGTATATATTAGAATAAATGTTCGAATTTCTAGAGAATAAGATTTCAAATTTATAGGTAAGATATATTAGAAGTAGAAAAGGTATTCTAATTTATAATGGAGAGAAATAACTTTTTTAGCATTTTTGAAGTAGAAAAGACCTTCAAAAATATAGGGAAAAAAAACTCGAATTTACAGATAATTCAATTTTTTTATATATTATGTATAAAGTTAAATCTCCCCGCATCAACTAATTTTTTAGGTCTGTTTTCTTTCTTTAGTTCCTCTGTGTCTCTGTCACGTGCATTTAAAATTAAGTGAGTTGTACAAATTATAGGACGATGTACTGTGTTGATTTAATAATAATAATCAAGAACATATATTAAGTAGGAAAAATAGCTAAGAAGTGCAAAAAGATTAAATCTTTGATTGAAAAATATAAAACCTTTCGGCGACGGTGAAAAGGGCAGTGGAATGAGGATTCAACGGCAATATCATCATCGTCTTCGGAGAAAAAACGAGTAATAATCTTGTAAATTACAAGACCGCATAGCAGCTCAACCCACATACTCTGAGGAGCTTTCCTAGTTATATAATAATAACTTTGGCCAAGCCCAAGACTACATGAGCTTAATAGAAAGAACCACAAGGAAACGTGAGTACATAACAATCAGCTTATACCACCCATTCTCTCAACCCACCATATTCCAGACCATCAGGAAGTTTGTACCTCGACTGTTATAACGGAAGCAAGAAAGATTATAATAAACGTAAAGAACAAACACAGATAGGCAGAAGAGAAAAGTTTTATTGATCTCGAGGATACAGATTACAGCATACAGATAAAGATCTAGGTTATAACCTAGAGAGTCAGATACAGATACGTTATGCCTTAAAGAGTTTATATAGCACTCTCTAGGAGGATAAGTATTATCATTTCCTTGGAGGATAAGTCTTATCCCGAGGATAAGTCTTATCCTGAGGATAAGTCTTATCCTTGACGGTGGATAAAGATTAATTCTAGATCCTTTCTTGTAGGAATTATTTTCATATCATAACGGGCAATTACTGATTCAAGACATATTCTAACAAATCTCCAACTTGACTTGAATTGGTCACACAAAAAAACAGATGTACCAGATGCACCATAATAATGCCAGATGTACCATAAAAAACTCTCATGCCTCAGATTTTTACCCTAAAAGGGCAATCAACAACTCCGAACATTTATCAAGTCCAAATAATGTTGAAACTTGCTATATGGAACCGGCTTGGTGAGCATATCAGCTGGGTTATCAGCAGTACCCACTTTGCTCACCTTGATTCTCTTCTCACTTCTTAGAAAATGATATCTTACATCTATGTGCTTAGTCCTCTCATGATGGACTTGATCCTTAGCTAAACAGATTGCACTGAGACTGTCACAATACACTGTAGCATGATCATGATGTAGACCCAAATCACTGACCAATCCTTTCAACCAGATTCCTTCTTTTGTTGCTTCTGTCAATGCCATGTACTCTGCTTCTGTAGTAGACAAAGTCACCGTAGGTTGTAGAGTAGCTTTCCAACTGACAATTGAGCCACCTAGAGTGAAAGCATAACCAGTCATAGATCTTCTACTGTCAACATCTCCAGCATAATCAGAGTCTGAAAACCCTGTCACCAAACACTCTGTATCACCTCCATAAATGAGACCAACATCAGACGTACCTTTTAAGTACCGAAAAACCCTCTTCACAGCTTGCCAATGCTCATAACCCGTGTGAGGTCCACGATTTATCAGATAACATGCTGTAGTAACCGCTTCTGCCCAGAATCTTCTAGTTAGTCCAGTATTAGAGAACATGCGCCTAGCTCTCTCTAGAAGTGTCTAATTCATACGTTATGCTACACCATTCTGCTATGGTGTATCCTTGACTGTATGATGTCTAGCAATCCCTTCATTCTTGCAGAACTCATCAAACTCAGACGAGCAAAATTCCAGACCATTATCAGTTCGCAGCCTCCTAATCTTCTTCCCTGTTTGATTCTCCAATAGTGCCTTCCACTGCCTGAAAATCTTAAAGATTTCACTTTTATGCTTCATGATGAACAACCAAGTCATTCTTGAGAAATCATCAATCATTGACACAAAATATCTGTGACCCCCTAAAGACTCCACCCGGGAAGGACCCCAACAATCAGAATGGATGTAATCAAGTGTGCCTTTTATTCTGTGTGTTGCTTTAGGAAACTTGTTGCGGTGTAACTTTCCAAAAACACAATGTTCACAAAACTCAAGACCTGTGACCTTATGACCACAAAGAAGATCAGTTTTTGACACAATTTGCATCCATCTTGCACTCATGTGACCAAGCCTCATGTGCCACAACCTGGTCATATTTTCCTTATCAATCTTCGAGGACGTGACAGCAACATAACCTGGTAACGTAGAACCTTGAAGAAGATACCAGGTATCACGTTTAACACCTTTCAAGACCATATCAGAACCCTTGCATACATGTAGAACTCCACCTTCACCTTGAAAACTGAAACCCTTGTTGTCTAACATACTCAGAGATATCAGATTCTTCGTCATAAGTGGAACATGCCTAACATCATTCAATGTGCAGAATTTACCATCATGTGTCCGAATTTTAATCGATCCTATTCCAACCGTCTCACAAACAAAACTGTTAGCCATAGAAATTTTGCCACCGTCTACTTGCTCGTTGTTATGGATTAAAAAACGTACTTGTATATTAATTGCTAGGATTAATGAGCTTTCAAGCTTTAATGCGAGGGTTTAATGAGCTTCGAGCTTTTATGCGAGGGTTTAATGAGCTTCGAGCTTTTATGGCCGCACTTGTGTTTCGAGACTAAATCGGTCCTCACAAGATGCCTACGTATCTCAAATCGTTATTGAGAATCAAGCCAAAGACGTAGTTCTTGGTGTTGCCCTCGGGGCTATGGCGGCAGGGGCACACCAAGGACGTAGTGACTTGTATGTCCTTATTCGAGGATGAAGTCTAAAACGTAGTTCTAGGGGCGCCTTTATGGCTTGTTGCGCCTTCGAGGCGTTGTGACGTATGGAGCTGTGCCCAAAACGTGACGTATGGAGCTGTGTCCAAAACGTAGTTCTGATTGTAGGATCAGGGTCCTTATATAGGCGTCTGGAGCCTGGTATTTATGGTATGTTTAGGAGACTTAGCGAATAAGTCTCCTTTTTGATATTGGATAAATATTGTATTTCTTGCTGGAGAATTCGTTTCCTTGTTGATAAAGGCTATGACTCATTAATTGCCTTTAATTGGGATTCCGGATCCTTCTTTGATGAATTTACCATATTTTGGACTCTTTTTATGAGCTGTATATTTTCCCTATTCATTAATTACGAAATTAATGAATAATTAGGGTGTCGGGCCTTAAATATCGGCCTTTCCATTGACTTGTCAATTATATTTCTATAATTACTTTTCTGACCATATCATTTGCCCCCCAACTTCTGGGAAAATCTCCTTGGGGTTTTCATAGAAGTTCTAACGTGTTTTTCCTCAAAATTTTCCATTTTTAAGGGCATTTTCGACCTCAAATTAGGTCATTTTCGACCTCCTTTTTGACCAGGAAACAAGTCATTTTCGACCTCAAATTTGACTTTATTTGGGAGCGAGGTCGTTGGAATCGACCTCGTTTTCCCATATGTTTTCGACCTCGGTCGTACGATTTCGATTTAATGTCTTTTCGACCTTAAATCTTTGATTTTGCCTTGGCTATATTTCAAATTTCATTCTTTTCTTGGGCCTTAACTAGCCCAATTTTTAATTGGACTTAAATTATTCCAGCCTTGGGCCTTATTGGGCCTTTATTGTTTGGGCTTCGAATTTGCCTGAGACCCAAATTATTTGGGTTTTAATCTCTATAATCCATAAATGGATTTGTGGGCCTTAACTGGCTATAGACGGTTGCCCTTCCTTAACCGGTTGGGTTTCCAGTCACTAGGCGATTCCTGGCGAGATTTTCTGTTGAATCTCATCGTTTTTTGGGTTTCTTACTTGAAGTTTTGAAGAATTCTTTGAATATTCTGGGCTTTCTTTGAAGATTCTGGGTTTAAAATGGCTGATCGCGCTTCCCAACGTCTATGATAATGCACTAGGATTTCATAGAAGTTATACCGGTCTTTTTCGAGACTTGGGGTCTTTTTATCCCTTACCTGGGACTTACTACCCTTTTTTGGGGATTTTAATATACACTAGTGTTTCACGAGTATCGTCTTGGTGTAAAGTGTGGAGCGACCTACACATTTACGACGATTTTGCCTTATTCGAGGCTAACTTGACATTTGCATAAGCCTTTTATGTCTTATACCGTCTTGTTTTGGCTTCAAGCCTTTCATTGAGCATATCGAATGATGGGGTTTGGACTGAATGTCTTAGGTTTCTGGGGTTTCAACCCTTCATTTGCTTTCTAGGAAGCTCATGATTTCATCGAACCTTATTTATATTTGTCCTAGTAGTGAGTCCAATCAGAACACACTTTAAACATAATAGACTTTCAAATTTGAGGCATGCCAAGTCCTTGGCACCTCATGCCCTTCGAGGGTTTCTATCTTGTACGAGCCTCGACCAAATACGTTTTTGACGCGATATGGTCCTACCCAATTTGGGGCCAACTTGCCTTTTTGTCCAACTCCGGATGCCTCAATCTTTCGGAGGACTAAATCTCCTTGTCGAAAGAATCTCTCTTTAACCCTTAGGTTGTAATAGAAAGATGCTCGTTTCTGATGCTGAACTATCTTGGCATTTGCCTCATCTCTAACTTCATCAATCAAATCTAAGGCCAGCCTCAAGCCTTCCTCATTTGTTTCTGGCTCATAAGCCTCAATTCTTGGAGACGTGTGAGTAATCTCCACTGGAACCACTGCCTCTGCCCCATATGCCAACAGAAAGGGGGTAGCTCCAGTGGTGACTTTGCAGGTAGTACGATATGCCCATAGTATGGAGAGAAATTCGTCCACCCAAGTGTTTCTGGAGCGTTCAACTCTTTTCTTCAGTCCATCTAGGATAATTCGATTTGCAACCTCAGCTTGCCCATTTGCTTGAGGATGGGCGACAGAAGTGAAGCGCAACTTGATATCGTTCTCATCACAATATTTCTTAAACTCATCGTTGTTAAACTGAGTTCCATTGTCTGTGACCAAGATACGTGGAATCCCGTATCTGCATATCATATTTTCCCAGAAGAAATGCATCACTTGCTTGGTGGTTATCTTGGCTAATGGCTTAGCCTCAATCCACTTGGTGAAGTAGTCAATTGCTACTATCAAGAACTTTCGATGTGCACTTGCCATTGGGAAAGGTCCAAGTATATCCATTCCCCACATGACAAATGGAATTGGTGAGTTTATGGATGTCAACATCTCTAGTGGTTGCCTAACCACTGGTGCATGCTTCTGGCACCTTTCACATTTCTTCACGTAGCTTTTAGCATCTACTAGCATGCTTGGCCAGTAGAAACCTAGACAAGTGATCTTATGGGCAAGGGCTCTGCCCCCCAAGTGTTGCCCACAAATTCCTTCAGGGCCAATTCTGCCTCTTGAGGTCTCAAACATTTCAGATATGGAACGATGAAAGACTTCTTGTATAGGATTCCCTCAATCAGGGTATACCTTAGTGCTCTCACATACAGCTTTCGTGCTTCTGAAGTGTCGTTGGGTAACCACCCAGTTTCCAGATGAGCCTTGATGGGATCTATCCAACAACTAGCAACATCAATGGGTGCTACCAACTTTCCGTTGATGCTTGGGGTCCTCAGGACTTGGAAGTATACACTCCCTGCATAGTTTTCAATTTCAGAAGAAGCAAATTTAGACAAGGCATCAGCCTTCATGTTTTCTTTCCTTGGAATGTGCTCTACATAGCATTCGTCGAACTGAGTCATGATGGCCTTGACAAGTTTCAAATACTTGGCCATGACTTCATCTCTGGCCTCAAATTCCCCATTTACTTGGGAAACCACTAGCCTCGAATCTCCACATACTTTCAGAGTTTTAACTCTCAAGGCTCCAGCCAGCCCTAAGCAAGCTATCAGAGCTTCATACCCGGCCTCATTGTTTGTCGTTGGGAAGTCAAGTTTTAGTACATACTCTATGAGGAATCCATCAGGACTTTGTAGCACTAAACCGGCTCCACTTGATTTTGTTTTTGATGCTCCATCAAAATAGAGCACCCAATATTCTTTGAAATTCATCTCTTGATCTTTCTCATCCTCCACTATTACTTCCTGCCCCCCGACTTCTTGGTTGTCAATGGTACATTCAACCATGAAGTCAGCAAGTGCTTGAGCTTTTATGGCCGTTCGAGGCTTGTATTTGATGTCAAATTCCCCTAGTTCAATGGCCCATTTAATCAATCTTCCACTTACTTGAGGGTTGTGCAAGATGTTTCTTAGAGGCTGATTAGTCAAGACCTCTATCTTATGTGCCTGGAAGTATGGACGTAGTTTTCTTGAGGCCATAATCAAGGCTAAGGCAAACTTCTCTATGGTAGAGTAGTTTATTTCTGCCCCATGTAGGATCTTGCTCACGTAGTAGATGGGTTTCTGAACCTTTAACTCTTCTTTTACCAAAACAGCTCCAAGGGCAGTGTTGGATACTGCCAAGTATAGATAAAGAACCTCTCCTGGTTTTGGTTTGGCCAATAGTGGTGGCTCAGCCATGTATTTCTTCAAGGCCTCAAAGGCCTCTTGGCTTTCAGTTGTCCATTCAAAAAATTTCACATTCTTAAGTGCTTTGAAGAAAGGTAAGCACTTCTCTCCTGACTTGGAGATGAATCTTCCCAATGCTGCCACTCTTCCAGTTAGTTTCTGGACTTCCTTAATAGTCCGTGGTGGTTCCATGTCTAGAATTGCTTTGATTTTGTCGGGATTAGCCTCGATTCCTCTCTTGGAAACCATCAGGCCTAAAAACTTTCCCGAGCCTACACCAAAGGCACATTTAGCTGGATTTAACATCATCTCGTGGTGCCTTAGCACTTCAAATGCCTCTCGGAGGTGCTCAATGTGATCGGCCTTATCGAGGCTCTTGACTAGCATGTCATCTACGTAGACCTCCATGGTTTTTCCAATTAGGTGTTCAAAAAATTTGTTCACCAATCTTTGGTAGGTTGCCCCTGCATTCTTAAGTCCAAATGCCATGACTAAGTAACAGAAAACACCAAAGTCAGTGATGAATGATACATTGGAGATGTCATCTTTGTGCATCTTGATTTGGTTGTATCCTCTAAAGCCATCCATGAAACTTAGCATCTCGTGCCCAGCTGTTGCATCTATTAGTGCATCAATCCTTGGTAAGGGAAAACAATCCTTAGGACATGCATCATTTAGGTCAGTGAAGTCCACACACATCCTCCATTTCCCATTGGCCTTTTTGACCATCATTGGGTTAGCCAACCATTCTGGGAATTGAATTTCCACAATGAAACCGGCTTCCAAAAGCTTTTCAACTTCTTGTTTTATGGCTTCAAGCCTTTCCGGAGCAAAACTTCTCTTCTTTTGTTTCACCGTCTTCCTTTCAGGATCCACATTCAGTTTGTGAGTTATCAATTGGGGATCAATCCCTGGCATGTCGGCCGCTGTCCAAGCAAAAACGTCATTGTTCTCTTGAAGAAAAGTCGTGAGTTTGCTTTTCAATGGCTCGGGCACTAGTGCCCCAACATAGGTCACCTTCTCTGGTTCACCTGGGACTAAGGGAATTGGGATCAAGTCCTCGGCTGGTTTCCCTCTTCTGTCCTCATCGTCGTTTGTATTCATGTCTTCAATGGGGAGAACCTGCCCCCCGATTCCATCAGGCCTTAACGCGGCTACATAATAACTTCTAGCCATCTTTTGGTCTCCTCTCTCTTCTCCAATCCCATTTCTCGTTGGGAACTTGACTTTCAGATGATAAGATGAGGCAACGGCCTTAAACGCATGAAGACCAGTCCTTCCGAGGATCGCGTTGTAGGTTGAAGTTGCCTTTATGACTACAAAGTTCAGTATTTGAGTAGATGTACTCATTCCTTGTCCCATGGTCATTGGGAGCTGGATGGTGCCTTCCACCTTTGATTCCACTCCATTAAACCCGTATATGGGCATATTCGAGGGTGTCTACTGAGAATCAGTGTAACCCATCTTGATAAAGGCATCGTGGAACAAGATATCCACTGAAGCCCCATTGTCAACTAAGACTCTCTTGGTTTCGGAATTACCTATTACAGGTACGATGCCTAAAGGATCATCGTGGGGGAACTTCACCCCTTCCAAGTCAGAATCATCAAAACCAATTGACATTTCTGTTCTGGCACGTTTCGGTGCTTCTCCAACCACAGTCATTACCTCTCGGGCATAAGATTTCCTTGAGTTTCGGGAGGACCCAGTAGCAGTTGGTCCTCCAAATATCATATTGATGACTGGCCCTCGGGGCTTAGGGTTACGATCTTGGTCGTTGTCCCTTCTGTCATAATCCTTCCTTTCATAATTTCCTCTGTGACTTCCTTGATTTCCATCCTTGGTGAATTTGCTGAGTTTTCCTCTTCGTATCAAAAACTCAATCTCGTCTTTCAGTTGTCTACAATCGTCGGTGTCGTGACCAACTTCTTTGTGGAACCGACAAAATTGGTTTTGGTTCCGTTTGGACAAGTCAGCCCTCACTGGCTTCGGCCATTTGAGATCCTCTCCCTTTGCTATCTCCATCAGAATTTGACTCCTCGGAGTATTCAATCTTGCATACTCTGTAAATTTTGGCCCAGAGTTGCTCTTTTTTGGTGGAGAATCAGATCTCTTTGACGTTCTAGGAAATTTTTCCCTAACATCGTACTCTTGGGTTTCCTTCCTTTTCTTTGAGTTCCCATTACCACTAGTAGTGGGTTCATGCTTTCTCATGCTTTCTTCTGCCTTGATGTATTTGCCGACTCTGTCTTGGAGCTTTAACATGCTCTCAGGTGGGTTCTTGGCCAATGATCTCTTGAAGTGATCATCAGTAGTTCCTTGTTGTATGGCTATCATAGCCACTTTGTCCTCCAAGTCATGGACTTTTAGAGCCTCTCTAGTGAATCGATTAATATAATCTCTCAAGGCTTCATTCTTTCCTTGCTGAATTCCCATGAGGGATGCAGAGCTTTTCTCGTGCACTCTCCCACTCACCCCTTGGGGCCTCAGCCCTACTGCTTCTCCTTGGTGTTGGGTTGAGGTTGATCACCAGGACTCTTCCTTGATTTTGTGTCCTTGTGGCATCCTCTTCTGCCAATAAATTTTTGAGCCTTGCAGCCTCGGCTTCAAGGGACGCAAGTTTTTCCTTAGTAGTTTCTCGATTGGTTTGGGAGGAACGTCTCCTTCTTGGGGCAACATCCATCTCATCTCCTGTTGAGTAATTCTCATCCTCGGTGTAGGGACCTGAGTAGTCTTGAAAAGGGGTTCGCTGATTTTGGGGTCCCAGACCTTGAATATATGAGGGCACATAGGCCTCGTGATAGATGGGGTTGGCACCACTACTGCCCATCGGGGGTCGAGGTGGCATACCATAAGTTGGCATACCGAGAGTTTGGGTAGTATATTGGGGGAGATCCGTGGTATGAAGTTGGAGACCACGTGATGCGTTTGCAAGCAATGGAGTGGTTATGATTGGTTGCTGGAGAGTGGTCTCTGGTGGATCTCGTCCATGAACAACCATTTGTAGGGGATTCGTCCCTTCAGCAGTAATCGGGACTTCCGGTCCTTGAGTGGTGGTGATGGGGGCATCTGCCCCTTCAGTTCCAGTGATTGGCGGTGGTTGGCTCCCCTGAGTTTCTGTTGCAGAAGTAAGAGGAAGTCCATCAGAAGTTTGAGGACCTCGAGTTGTTCTTCGTGTGTTTGCCATGGTTGATGTTGTCTTCCCACAGGCGGCGCCAAATGTTATGGATTAAAAAACGTACTTGTATATTAATTGCTAGGATTAATGAGCTTTCGAGCTTTAATGCGAGGGTTTAATGAGCTTCGAGCTTTTATGCGAGGGTTTAATGAGCTTCGAGCTTTTATGGCTGCACTTGTGTTTCGAGACTAAATCGGTCCTCACAAGATGCCTACGTATCTCAAATCGTTATTGAGAATCAAGCCAAAGACGTAGTTCTTGGTGTTGCCCTCGGGGCTATGGCGGCAGGGGCACACCAAGGACGTAGTGACTTGTATGTCCTTATTCGAGGATGAAGTCTAAAACGTAGTTCTAGGGGCGCCTTTATGGCTTGTTGCGCCTTCGAGGCGTTGTGACGTATGGAGCTGTGCCCAAAACGTGACGTATGGAGCTGTGTCCAAAACGTAGTTCTGATTTTAGGATCAGGGTCCTTATATAGGCGTCTGGAGCCTGGTATTTATGGTATGTTTAGGAGACCTAGCGAATAAGTCTCCTTTTTGATATTGGATAAACATTGTATTTCTTGCTGGAGAATTCGTTTCCTTGTTGATAAAGGCTATGACTCATTAATTGCCTTTAATTGGGATTCCGGATCCTTCTTTGATGAATTTACCATATTTTGGACTCTTTTTATGAACTGTATATTTTCCCTATTCATTAATTACGAAATTAATGAATAATTAGGGTGTCGGGCCTTAAATATTGGCCTTTCCATTGAGTTGTCAATTATATTTCTATAATTACTTTTCTGACCATATCACTCGTAGGTTGTAAACCACTCCCTGCGCGGACATACATGGTAAGATGGTCCAGAGTCAAGGATCCACACATCAGAGTGATGCGTGTGCTCAACAGCAACTAGAGCAATATCTTCTTCAGAATTGGTACCAACTACAGCAGCAATACCTGTCAATTTATCATGTTGCTTCTTTTTCTTGGGACAATCAGATTTCCAGTGTCCCTTCTCTTTACAGTAATTACAGACATCATTAGATTTCGGACCCTTAGAAGCTGGTTTTTTGAATTTATTCTTCCCCGGCTTTCCATGTCCATTACTCCCGCTGGCTACTAACCCAACAACCTGATTATCTGCACCTATACCAACCACCTTATGGCACAACTCTCTAGAATGAAGAGCAGATCTAACCTCCTCTAGAGAAATAGTATCTTTACCAATAATAAACGATTGCACAAAATTCTCATACGATAATGGTAAAAAAAACTAACAGAATTAAAGTAGCATCCTCGTCTTCAACTTTAACATCAATATTACGCAATTCTAATAAGATTGTGTTTAACTGATCTAAGTGATCTCGAAGAGGCATACCTTCCTGCATTCGTAGACTAAACAGACGTTGCTTCAGAAACAACTTATTTGTTAAAGCTTTGTCATGTAGAGACCTTCAAGCTTCAACCACAAACCAGAAGCGGTATCCTCCTCCGCGATTTTAGTAATAATATCATCTGCAAGGCACAATAAAATTGTTGAGTGTGCCTTTTCTTCTAAACTGGCCATCTCAGCGCTTTGCGGATCCGTCGATTTCTTTTTCAACGGCACGCATCTTGATTTGACATAGACTGAAACTATTCCTCCCAGTAAATTTGTCAACCTTCACGTTAATACCACCAGACTGCATCTTTCTCACTGAAACTCAAACCCTAGAAATAGAACCAGGCTCTGATACCAGTTTGTTATAACAGAAGCAAGAAATATTATAATAAACGTAAAGAACAAACATAGATAGGCAAAAGAGAAAAGTTTTATTGATCTCGAGAATACAAATTACAGCATACAGATACAGATCTAGGTTATAACCTAGAGAGTCAGATACAGATATGTTATGCCCTAAAGAGTTTATATAGCACTCTCTAGGCGGATAAGTATTATCACTTCCTTGGAGGATAAGTCTTATCCTTGACGGTGGATAAATATTAATTCTAGATGCTTCCTTGTAGGAATTATTTCCATATCATAACGGGCAATTACTGATTCAAGACATATTCTAACATCGACATTATCTTCTACAAGAACATTCACTTCTTCATTTTCAACTACAACTTCCAGGTCTTCGTCATAAAACATCCTCGAACTTGTTCAATGAGGTCCTCAGCTCAACTATATTAACTACTTCTTAACACCAAGTTTATAATAAATTAGTCGAGTAAAGTGCACTTCATGTACCTACATTTTAATTGTCAGACCACTTTCACTATTGATATTCAAAAACTCTCACTTGCAATACTGGATTTTTAATTATTATTTTTAAAGTGTGTACTACCGTCAAATCTAGCTAATTTCGTTAATTTATTCAAGGGTATAACAGTCTTTTTAGCATGCATCAGGTATATTACACTCAATTTATCTCCCAATTCAACAAATGAACCCTAATTGCAACGATTTATATTTATGGCACTGGAGATGGAAATTTATGGCTTTTTTTCATTTGACTCTGTTATCGGGATCTTAAGTGTAATCATAAGAGTCTCAACTCTGTTCTCTCTAATTTAATGGTTAGAAGATACATAAATGCAGTAAGTAACAACATAGACAAAGACACAATTTTTTTTGACCCGTAAAATTAGGATTAAAAATTAATATGATATATTTTCAATTCAAAGGTTCGTTGAGTGATCACTTAAAGCCTGTTTTTTTTTTAATACCAAGGCTTGATAGAGGGACAGGGCTAATAGAAAACTATGGGAAGAATACTAAGTTGAGGGAACTCGCAAACCTTTTTCTTGTTGCTGGTTACAATGATGTGAAGAAGTCCAATGTTGTTTGAAGGCAATGGGCTCGGTTGCTTCTCCTCAAAATAAATTCAAATACATCATTTCTGAAAATAAATCTTAAATAGTCAAAATTGATATCAAATTGTAGAGGAGAAAGAGACGATCATGTTGCAATTTAAATCCATTTATTTCGTTAAGAAAATATTGAGATGTTCGAGTTTTAAATTCCAAAAATGTTCATCAATGGTGGGTAGAGTTTGAAGAAGAAGATGACTAGTAAAATGACTATTTTGCCCCTATGTTAGTTAACGGTGTTAACCTGATTTAACGGAAATACACAAAGTGTAACGGAAATTAAATTATAATATTGCAAGTGCGAGTTTTTGAATATGAATATTGTAGGTGGTCTGACAGCCAAAATATAAGTACACGAAGTGCATTTTACTCTAAATTAGTCCTATTGACCCCTTGATGAGCCAGCTCAACCGCTGTCTCCTTCAGCCCTCCCTTTATATGTTGAAACTTCACATTTAAATTAGTTAAAATTTCGTCATTTATCTCAACTAATTCAAGTGAAAAAATTCCCAGTTGCTTTGATTCCTCTAATTTATTTATCAACTCAGCACAATATGAAAAGGATATTGCATTGCTGACTTGTGCTATTCCAAATAGCTTTCAAAAGAAAAGAGATCGCACATAACTCAGCTTGAAAAGCACTGCAAGGTAATTAAGGACCTGAAAATATGAAGATGACATTTTCCTCCTGATATATTTAAAAAACCACCCACACCAGCCTTTTTTTGGTTTTCAATTCATGCACCATCTGAAAATCCAGTGAGCTTGGCATGATGGCATCTGATTGTGTTATATCACGATCACGAAACCTTACCTTATTATGTAATAATACACAGCCTATAAGATTGACATTCCCAAGTTGTCTTGTAACTCTATCCAAGAGATTTGCAGCCCCACGCCATTTCTGTGCATAGGATTTAACCTTTAATTTTACCTCTTCTTCACAAAATTTATTTCCCCTAAAAGAAGCCTCGTCGTTCCTGGCAATCCAAATTAACCACAAACTCGCAGCTAAAGCCTCGTTCCTCAAGACGTATCATAATTACAGAATCCCCACCATCCAAATACAGATTTCCAGACCAAGTTTGCCACAATACATTAAGTAAAAATATGTTCCAAAGTTTCCTCACTGTTATTGCACATATCACGTTTTCATTACTGAGCCCAATTCCTGAGTTTAGAAAACTCTTAACCGGTTGCACAACATTTTTCTGCTTCCAGAGAAAAATTCTTAAATTTCATATGAAACTCCATTTACTAGAGTCAGCCTGCACATTAAATATTTTTGTATGTATATGTTACATGTCGTAAAACCAAGGACCTGTAAGGTGCTCAGATTTTTCATTCGACAAAGATCGATCATTTTCTTCCTACTTAACAAAAAGAAAACATTGATTTTTTAATGATCCATTTCCATGAAAAGACAAAATAAGTAGAAAGTTAAATCAAGTAATGCTATTACTATGTTAAAGACTATATTATCATCACAAGAAAGACCAGCCAAACCACAAATCCAACTATATATAGTCCAGGGCTCCTCCGGTTCCATACCTTTGACAGACTCCAATGTAGCTGGTACCCTCGCATACGGAGATAGATCTATACCAAATTCTTTAATTTTTGGATCGTATTTCCATGGTCCAAATTTTGTCCGATATTGCAAGAAAACCTCCCCATCATCATCATAATGCATGGTAGGAATAGCCTTATTCCAACCTGGATACTCTTTAAGAAAAAGCAGGGGAATTTGGATCCTGTCAGCCCAGTTCTGTTTCTTGTAATCTTCCAACACCCATGCGTTAAATTTCTCTTCTAAAACAAAAGTTACAGCTGGCTTGCCTCTCCAGAGCTGAAAACAGACCTCCCTCGACTCAAAACGTAAGCTTTGATCAGGCACATCGAGAGTTGTACTGCTCTGCTGCTTGATTAAGTCAAAACAAATTATCTTAGGGTTGCTTAACTCAACCTCAAGTAAAACAAGGATATATAGAACACCCTTACTATGAACAAATGAGAAATTGTGTTTCTGATGTCTGCGGAGCTTGTCACATTCTGATATAGTAACCGTTTTCCAGGAAAGATTTGCATTAGGACATGGATCATTACTCTGACCTCCGAAATCTAGAAGTCCAAAATTCTGTTTATTATTCTCTTCATCAATGTATGCAGAGAACGCATAGTATGAATTAGTAGAAGAATTTTGAAAGAGGGTCATGTAATTACCCAATCTCTTAAGTGGATCATGAGGAGGAAGATCGAGTATGCGCTTGGTTGATGGATTCCATAACTGATATGTTGTGGTTGATGGCCTGTATAGGCGGCTAAGGATGATCTTTCAACAAGTATAAACCCCATACAAGTCAATTCTGAATATTTGGTTCTTTCTTTAATCCCCTGTCTGTTAATTCTTTCAGTGTCAGAACTTTTGAAACTAATAGAGTGAAACCTACGACGTCCATCATGTGTCGCATGCATGCCTGCAAATTGTATGTTGTTTATTATAACATACCATAACTTGCACACAGATTTATATCGCAACAAATACTTAACTTCCAGCCAGCTCAAGATCTCCCACAATATTCCTTCCGGGAAAAAGATTTGATCAGGCTTGGCGGCGTTTGGAGAATTGACCAGCAAATCATAACTTTGTCTTTTCATCTTTTTTACTTTGCTTTTTTTCTTTCTTGTCATCTCTGGTGTTAAGACGGATGCTTGGGAACTACCGTTCACAATGTTTTGAAGATTAAGGAGCCAGTGACCTATGTTGTTAGGAGAATTTCGTACAACAGTGTGTTGGAGGTTTATGGAAAGTTGTGGCTGGACTTGTATGATGACTCCTCAGAAAATTGATTAGAAAATGGGTTCTTTCTCTTGCTCTTTGCCGAGTGTCAATTGTGTATCATACAAGGTGCCTACGTACCCCTTTATATAGGGATCAAGCCTCACGTAGTTCTTGGAGAACAAGTCATTGAATAAGCCCATTCAGTCCAAGCCCATAAAATAGTCAGGATTTATGTTCCCATAAATAACTCAAGGACTATCAATCCACCTCATGTTCCCATAAATAGTTCCAAGGATCATCAATCCTCCTCATGTTCCCATAAATAGTCTAAGGATCATCAATCCTCCTCAAGTTCCCATAAATAATCCGGTCTTCACACGTTTTCCTACAATCTCGCGGCATCTACGCATTTCTTCCCATGATTGTAGGTCTGTCCCGTGTCAACCAAGAAACATCCCATAAATGGGAATTTCCATATATTGGGCTTCACCCACGATGCGAGCTGGCCAGGCTCGCATCGCATAAAACATATGAAAATTACCCTTTCAAAGTTCAAGTGGTGCGAGCTCACCTATGTTCAAATATTCTTATTTCTGACAAGTATCACGAGCCCATTACTTCATAATGGTGAGAGCCCAAACTCAACATGGTTTAGGGCTTATACTTGACCCTTACCTAACAAATCAACCCATTTTATTTTCAAAGTACCATGGGCTAATCAGTACCTAATCATCATAAATAGGAACTCGTGCGAGCCCAAAATGATAAACGCTCGTTCGAGCCCGTTATACTTGGTCATTCCAGTTCATCCAGAACACTTGGTGCGAGCCGAAGCCTGATTTATACCAACATAACTTCCTTTCAAGCCCAAATCACTTATGGACCTGCTTAGGGCCCATTATCGAAAATATTGTATAACAACCTAGATCCCCAAAGTAACATTAACTTCTTATATATAATAAGCGCAATCCAAAACTTTGCTATCAAAATATACGATCCGTTGGATTATAAAATTATAAATATTCAAATCGATGAGGACCGTCAGATATAATATTAAAAATTGTATTTGATTAATAATAGGATAGTATTTAAATACTAAAAGGTGTATTTTAATAATTTAAACCTATTATAAATGGGTTTTCTATATTGAATTGAAATCTTTATGTAAAAATTCGTAATTATCTTTTCTCTTTATTTTATGGATAGTTCCAGTTAGATAAGAATTATTAAACCATCATTAAATTAAAGATAATTTTGTAAGCTTCGCGTGGACCGTAAAATCGTTAAAATCGGTTATCTAAAACTCAAGATAGAGTCCAAACAGTAAAGTTATTATCTAAATTTTAATAAATATTTTTTTATTATTTTAGCACCAATTTAATTTTTTTTCCTAATTCTTTTAAATTTATAAATTCTTTGTTTATTTCAATAAAATATTAAAATCAATTTAAGAAAAAATTAAAATCGATCTGGTTCGTGTACGATCAGTATACAACCAAATTAATAATTATAGTTAGATCTTAAATAGATGGATGAGAATTGTTAGATCTAATATTAAAAAGTGAATCTGATTAATAATAGAATTATATTTAAATACTAAAAAGTGTATTTTGATAATTTAAAATTTTTCTATGTAAAAATTCTTAAATATCTTTTCTCTTGAATTTATGTATAGTTCCAGTTAGATAATAATTGTTAAACCAAATATCAAGATAACAATTCATATCGATTACAATGATACCCTACGTTATAAAGAGACTTAGGAGAACTCATGTAACACTTTTTTTTCTGAAGGAACATAACAATTCGATTAATCCAAATTATAATTATATTATTTTATATATAACAAACATAAAAGGATAATATCAAAATATTATTAAAATGTTGAGGGTTTCATATTCATAAATGATAATTTTGAATATAATACTTATATTAAAATGTGTATTTGATTAAATGTAGGATTATATTTAAATACTAAGAAGTGTGCTTTGATAATTTAAACCAATTATAAATTGGTTTTCTATATTGAATTGAATTCTTTGTGTAAAACTTCTTAACCATCTTTTCTTTTCAGTTTATTTTATGGGTAGGTCAGTTGGTCAAGTTAGATAATAAATATTAAATCATCATTAAATTAAAGATAATTTCGTTAGTTTCGCATGAGTTGTAAAATCGTCAAAATTCAATTTCTAAAACTCAGGATAGAACCCAAATATTAAAGTGAGTATCTAAATTTTAATAAATAATTTTTTTATTATTGTAGCACCAATTTATTTATTTTTCCACTAATTCTTTTAAATATAAAAATTTTATGTTTCTTTCAGTAAAGTATCAAAATTAATTAAGAACAAATTTAAATCGATAAAGAATATAATAATATGAGAATAAAATTTTATATAATCATAACATAATTTTTATTCTATTTAATAATTTTTAATTAATAATGTATTTTAAAATTTTATTTACACCGTAAATAAAACCGAAACATTAAAAGTAAAAGCAGTTAGTAAAATACTTATACCGGTATATACTTGATATCCTTATTATATTAAATCCTTATATATAATAATCATAATAGGGATCTTATCCCAAATTTTGGTCGTAAACAACCAAATTAATAAGGACCATTAAATCTTAACTAGATAAATGAAAATCGTTAGATCAAATATTAAAAAAGTTTATTTTATTAATAATAGGATTATATTTAAATTCTAAAAGGTGTATTTTGATAATTTAAACCAAATATACCAAATATAAATAAGTTTTCTATATTGAATAGAATTCTCCATGTAAAAAATTCATGACTTTCTTTTCTCTTCCATGGACAATTCCACCTAGATAAAAATTGTTAAACCATCTTTTAATTAAAGATAATTTAGTTATCTTCATGTGGGGTGTAAAATCGTCAAAATCTGATTTTTTTTTTTTTTTAAACACAAGATAAAGCCCAAATTAATAAAGTGAATATTTAAATTATAATAATAATTATTATGTCATCATTATTTTAACACCAATTTAATTACTTTTTTCTAACTATTTTAAATTTAGAAATCTATGTTCAAAAATTAAAATCAATCTAAGAAAACTTCAAATCAACAAAGAATATAATAATACGAGGATAAAATTTTATAAAATTGTGCATATTTTTAATCCTATTTTATTAAGTTTTATATCATAACTAATCAAATATTATTTATTATTAAATAATAAATTATACGTAAATGGTGATTTTGTTTTATAAGAACTCATAGAGACCTAATTTCATTGTTAGCAGAAGTATATTCATATTAAAAAAACCTTATTTTGAAATTTTAGACTCAGCTACAGAAGATGCCAAACTTTTTAAACCTATATACATTGGAAATTATTAAATTCGAAACTTTAAAAGTTTGCTAATCAATTAGTATAGTACTTTTCTGAAAAATCGTACTTTACAAAAAATATTATCAAATAACATATGTCTGCAAGAAAAAATGAAAAAATTCTTACTTTTCAAAAAAACCTATAAATTTTAATATGTTGTTGGTAGATTCAAACCTTAGATCATTGTACATGATAATTTTACTGTTATATCTAACGTTTTTCAACAATTTAATTTGAAAGATTCAACGATTATGGATTGAGTGATCAAGCGACCAAACTTAACTTATAAGAAAACTTTCAATATTTAGTCTTTAATATAATAACATAGATATTTACCGGATATACTATAAAAAAAATGAAATTTATACAGAATTTTGATCACGATCACGGTGTACTACTTTAAAAGAAGAATTATTACAAAAAAATTATATTTTAATTGATAATTTATTTTCTCAAAAGTTCAAAGTTCCAACATCTTTAACATATTACAAAAAAGAGTATATTATATTTTAGCAATAAATATTTAAAAAAATTATAAATATTAAGAAAATTTAATGATGTTATCATGGTAGTTTGGTCCTAAATACCGCCAAAACATTCTCAACCGTTAGATCCAATACTTTTAAAAATACATGATCAAGATTATATCATATAAAAAGAAGTTATTATCTAAAAATGATATAAGTTAAAAGATATTATATTAGGATTGTATTTTCTAAAAAGTCAAAATATAAAAATAGTTGTAATTAAATAAGGAAACTCATTTAATACCAAAATAATAAAAACCGTTTAATGTTAAATAGATAGGTGAAAACCGTTAGATTTAACATTAAAAACTGTATTTGGTTAATAAAGGGTATTCTAATAATCTAAACTACATATAAGTAGATTTCTTAAATTAAATAGAATTCTCAAACATTAAATTTCGTCATTTTATTCTCTTTTTAGTTTTAGAATAATTTTTAATTGAAAAAGAACTATTAAACCAAAACTAAATTAAAGATTATTTTGTGAATTTCATGTGGACTATAAAATTGGCAAAATCTAATTTTTATCACTCAATATAAACAAATATTAAATTGAGCGTGTAAAATATAATAAATATCAAATTTTTAACTATAATTTTTTTGGCTAAATCTTTTTTAACAATAATTTAATCATGTAAACTAATAACTTTTAAATATTAAAATATTCATAAATAAATATAATTATAAATATTAAAAAAACAATCGTGTGTTGCATGGGTAATAAAAATATAATTATAAACAAAATAATTATAAATAAAATTTAAGTAACCGTGCATCGCACAGGCTATAAGCTAGTAAAATAAAACTAGCGTAAAACCCGTGTGAGGCACATACCTATTTATACACTCGAATAATTTCTCATACATGTATATATATTGAAATAATTTTTTTAATTAGAAATGTGGTAAAAGATAATATTTCGAATTTACCTTATATTTGTTTAGTATTTTTTAAATATTTTTTAATTTCATAAAATTTGGATTAATTTCTATAAGATAAAGATCAAATGATTATTTTTAATTACCAAAATATGTATTTAGTTTTAAATGATGTAAAATGAATTTTTATCAAATTCAACAATTGAATATAATAAAAATAATTAAACAATTTATTTTTTAATCCATACTCACTTATATTTTAATGTATAATCTATGTTATAAAAGTTGGTGTTTAATAATCCCGATAATCGGTAGTCGGTAACTAATCGTTTTGATTATGTTAAAATCGGTTTTGATAAAATCTGGTGAAGAGGTCAGAAAATTCAGTCTAATCCTTCCAATATTGGCCTGATTTTTAAATTTTAGGAAATTTATAGGTAAAAGTTCCAAAATTAAAAGGTTGAAATTTGAATAAAAAATAATGACAACATTTTTTTTGTATACTTAATTTTTATTTTAGACTGTCAAATCACGAATTCTCTTAATTTTATTTCACAACTTGATCACTAATCCAAGATTTAAATCTATAAATTTTATTTATTTCAATCATAATATGTTTTTAAATAAATTTAAATTATGTGATAATATACATATTATTAAAATTATTACACAATATATATATATATATATAATTAAATTGATCCCCGCTAATCATTCTAATAATCTCTAATTATTCGATGTAATCCATGATTAATACATCCACGAATTACTCCAATTATGATTGTTCATGATTTACCAACCTGATCAAACTGAACCAACCCGCTCGCTCTCTTTTCGGCCGACCAAGCCAAGTCTACCCAACCAATTTAAATAGGTTGGTTATGAGTTTTATACTTTTTTCGATCGACCATACCCAATCCGATTTAAGTTACAAATTTTGTTCAATAATATTTACACACACACACATGCACATATATATATACCAATTATATACAACTATGCATTATATGATATATCGAGCTTTCAATTATAGATGTGCTTACATTTTGTGCATATGCACACGATTTACAACATAATTTACATTACTAAAATTTTAATGTTAATCAAACTAAAACATTAATACAAAAATCCTAATTTATACGTATTTTAAAATGTTCTGAAAGATGGAAATCGGCATTAGTCGGTAAAGTTACCTTGTAGTGATTACTCGGATAATAGGTGATTAATCGGATTTATTAAACATCTATCCTTCGTCCAATATTTGATATTTAAGTGTTAATATTTACATAAAAGAATCGCATATCATTATTCCATACTTTTACATGAACGAAAAGAGTAATTCAATTTGAAAGAACAACTGTATATTAAAGATTTAGTCAATAAATCAATAGCTCATACCCATATATTTGTAAATATATTGTTTATTTTTATTTTTTTTAAGTAACTTCTTTTTAAAAAAAATAATTCAATTTTGACCGATTAAAATCGATTTTTTACCGTCTCGACCGATTAATTATGTCTCGCCCAACTTTTGACTGATTTTTTAAAAAATCGGCTTTTAAACTCGATTTTTGTTTAACATTATATATATTGGTATGTATGTATATATATATATATATATATAATATGTTGAACATTGTTATTTTTGTTTTACTTAGATTTTCGAAAGATATTACATAATATTTCTATATATATATATTTATTTATTTATTTATTTATTTATTTATTTATATATATATAATTTAAGTCAATTAAACCGACCCAACCTGACCCAAATCGATGTACGATTAAGAGTTGGGTCACGAATTAATATTTTGTGTGGTTGGATGAAATTTTTACAAACCGATTTAATTAGGTCGGATTGCAAAAATGCTTTCAACTCGGCAAATACAACCCATAAACACCCCTAACTCTGATTCACACTTTTTACGATACTAATTTTAAATATATTCTAAATTATATTATATTTGTGTATCAATACCTAAATAACCTATGTAAAGTATAAATCATATAAAAATTAACAGTATAAATAATATATAATTCAAAAATACAAGTGAAATAAGAATTTATAAATATAATTGAATACATAATTATATGTAGAATAACAAAAATTTGAAAAAATGGAGCTATATAAATAATATGAACTAGCATTTAACTTACTGAAAAGGCAAAATTAAAAAAATTGAATAAACATGTTTTTATAAATAATATAAAGCAACATGTTATTTGCTCACAAATTTATATATATAATGAGAGTGTATTTTATCTAATAATATTTTTATAATAAACTCAAACTCAATGTTACGCACTTGGCCATTAGATGAAATTATATGAGAAGGTTTAGAATACGATTATCAATGTTCACACAAATCTAATCTACTTTAGCTTAAATAATAAAAGGTTGGCATTTCTGTAATTTTTAAAAATATAAGAGTAAAATAATAAATTTATAGTCATTTTCTTACCTTTTTGTCCTTGGTTGGTTTTTAATATATACAAAGTAGATAAAATATAATTATTGTAAAGCATAATGTAACATAAGATGTAACAGAGATAACTACAACACAACAAAGGACAAGACAGACAATAATATTAACAGAAGCACAGAATCCAGGATCAAAAAAGAAAAGGTAAACTCAAAAAATCAAAATATGGTATGTATTCTTGAAGTCCGTAAACAGGTCACGGAAAGAAGTTCATGAAAATGTTCAAGCCTCAGTGACAATTAAAGAAACAAGACTTTCAAGACTACAGAAGTATGTGAATGATTTAGAGTCAGTACCACAGGGTTCCAGTGATTTATTTGAAGCAACCAGATCGACAAAGGACTAATCAGCAGCATTGAATTGAAGACATAGAAGAATTAATCAAGTGTTATTCATCTGTGAACCAGACCATTTGCACCAGTTGACGGCACTTAAAAAGATCAAGTTGTTTTATCGTCTCAGAAGAAATTGATTCAGTCTAAAACTAAACACCCTGAAACTCAAATGGATTTTCAAATGATTAAGTACAAAAGGAAATGGTTTGATGGTTTTTCATTTATGAAAACCATCGAATAAGGTTAAGGAAATCTATTTAGAAAACCATTAATAAGTATTTGTCATTCGATAGTTTTATTTAAAAAACTATCGAATGGAAAAATACTTTAATACATTCGATGGTTTTCTAATTGGAGGAGCAGGTGAAAAAGTGTTTGTTTGTCAGGTTGATTAGAAGATGGATGGCCAAGATTATTTGTTTAACTTTGGTTCGATAGTTTTCTAATTCAAGTCTATAATTAACAGAAGAGAGAAGAAGTGTCTTCTTCAGTCAGGTTCATCACAGAAGCAATTACGAAGAGAGAGTTTGAGCCAGAGAGAAAATCATAGAAATTAATATTGCTCAGAATTCTATCATTGTATTGATTGTGTATAACCTAGAACTCATTGAAGCTAATCTACGGATTAGAATTGTAGCACCCCTCGCGGATTATATTTATAAAACGATATGTTCCCCGACTCTTGTTTTGATTTAGTGTATTTGATTTCGTAGTTGAACTGAATGATTTATCCGTGAACGAAATTAAAGAATTTGTGAGTATCGTATTCAACCCCCCCCCCCCCTTCTACGATACTTTGGACCTAACAATTGGTATCAGAGCTATTTGATTGACGCACAAATCAGATCCGGTGAATGAGACCAAAATCAAACATAGCGTTAGAATTCGAAGCAAATTTTTTAACTTTCAAAATTTTTCATTTTATTGGAATTTCTTGAATTTTAAACAATTTGAAATTTTCAGAAACCATGAGTGCTCCAAAGACAACTGTTGGTATTAAAGTTCCCCCGTTTACAAGAGAAGATTTCGGTTTGTGGAAGATGAAAATGATGTTATTTATCAAGGCATCTAATCCGTTGTATATTGGAATTTTAGAGAACGGACCTTATGTACCCATGAAATCAGTTGATGAAACGACAACTCCTGAAGGTACCAGAATACCCCCAGGTACCACACCTAAGGATATCTCTGAGTACACAGATTCAGATAAAGAACTGATTCGATTGGATACAGGTTTGATGCTGATATTAACAGACTCCGCAGACAAGGAAATGAGCTATCAGATAATGAGTTGTACAAGCGGGAAACATATGTGGGATACCATAAATTTAATAATGGAAGGAACTGAAGACGTGCAGGAAAATAGATTGGACATCCTGACTTCTCAGTATGAATCATTTAGGTCTCTTCCTAGAGAAAGTATAACTCATGTCTTTGAGAAATATACTAAGCTGCTTAAGCAATGAAAGGGAAGACCTATCCACTGAGAGAAACAAACAGGAAGTTCATGATGACACTGCCCCATCATGTAGAACACAAGTCCTCATCCATAAGGGAAAGAATAGATTTTACTAAGATGTCATTAGAAATGATCTATGGCAAGCTTAAGATTTATGAGATGGAGCAAGAACAACGAGTGATAATCTACGGACCAGGGACAGTGGATAACAAGCACAATGCACTTGTGAGATCAGCTGCACTTGTAGTGGATGAACCAACAACTTCTGATATTCAGGTTCAAACCCCTAGAGCTGGAAAGGAGGTGATTATAGAAGCTGAAATGGATTCTGTGAATCTGGGTGTTGATGAAAGTGATTACTACACCCTAGAAGAGCTTGAGCAAATGGAAGACAAAACCATGGCTTACTTAGCTACAAAGTTTAGCCACATTCGTTTCAAGAGAAACCCTAAGTACAAGTTCAATGGCTCAACCAACAGATTCCAGAAGAGCAAGTATTCACCTGGTACAGGTTTTAAGGGAGGCTACAAGACTGGCTCGATTGACAGAAGCAAATCAAGATGCTACAACTGCAATGAGTTAGGGCATTTCGCCACTGAATGTCGGAAGCCTCATCAAGCAAGAGACAAGAAAGATGTCTATGAAAAGAAAGACTCTTAAGAGGATTTGAAGAAGGAGAATGCCAAGCTGAAACAGCAACTGAAGGCATTGTCTGGAAAGCAGAAAGGGAAAGCTTATATAGCAGAGGGAAAACACTGGGATGATACTGATTCGGATGGAGAGGAAGAGTATGTAAATGTTGCCCTAATGGCTGACTCTTCAGAGGAATCACCGCAATTATCTCAGGTACCTATCTTAACAACAATTGACATGTCTAATTCTGAGTACAAGAAAACTGTGCAAGATCTTAGTGTAGAATTGTTTAATGTACACACAAGCATACTAGCATCAGAAATGGAAAATGCTAAACTAGTTCTTAAGATTAAAAATCTAGAATCTAAGAATGAAGAACTAGAGCTTGTAGCTGTCACATTAGAAGATCTTAAGTAAAAGAATGTGTACTTAGAGAACAAGGTCAAGTGTAATGATGAGATAGAGACTATCCTCAGGAAGCAGATTTCAGATTTAGATTTGAAACTGAATGCTTTTAAGAATTCCGCCTTAATTGCTAAGGAGATCATTGATGCTCAGACCATAGGGAACAAGACTGTTATAGGACTTGACTACACCAAAAAGGCTGGGAAAAAGATTCTGGAATTTCCGGTGACATCTACTGTTGTCAGGAAGAATATTCCACACATTCTTAAGAATGTGGTCAGTCCAGTCTTTGTCAAGCCCTTCTCAGAACCTTTTCATGAGGATGACTTATTCATTAGATAAGAATTGCTTGAGGAGGATTTATTGAAGGAAAAAGAGGTAAAGACTAAGTTGCCTAGGAAATCAGTAAAAACTGAAATACGTAAAACTGAATTAGGTGACTTAGTTAGCCAGGCTAAAAAGAACAGGAATGGGAAAAAGAATATTGTTAATCAGAATATTGTTTATTCTTCTCCCATTGCATATAGGAAGTTGTGCACTATTTGTAATTCTGCTGGACACCTTACACATGCATGTAAAAAGGTTAAAGTAGAAACTGTTGATACTTCTGCAATGCATAACATGTCTGACATGCCTGATCTTTATGAACCCTGTGGAAATAAAGAGTGTTTGCTATGTACATACAACATTATGCATGCTTATTTTAAGTTGATGAATGCATCTGGTAGCAATAGCACTTATAATGTCAAACCCACAGAAAGCATGAATGTCAAACAAGTTAAGACTAACTTGAATGTTACTCATGTTAAAGTATCTAAACCTTCAGGACCCAAACAATTTTGGGTACCAAAGTCCGCTTAATCAATCTGTGATTGCAGGGTAAGGTTAAAAGCTCGAAGGTTGTGTGGATTCTGGATAGTGGTTGTTCTAGACACATGACAGGTGAAGAGTCCCTGCTTACAGAGGTGGTTAAGAAGACCGGCCCGATTGTAACCTTTGGAGATGACAACAAAGGATTCACTACGGGATATGGTAAATTGAAAATTGGGAATGTCATCATTGAAAACATCTCTCTTGTTGAAGGATTGAAGCACAATCTTCTAAGTATCATTCAGTTCTTTTATAAAGGCTACAATGTAGATTTCAGAAAGGACAAGTGCTTGATCACAAATAGGAAGGATGAGAAGCTTGCTCTACTGGGAGTGAGAAAATGAAATTTGTTTATAGTTGACTTAAGTTCTACCAGTGAAGGAGAAGTTACATGTTTCTACAGTAAGGCATCTTCAGAACAAAGTTGGCTATGGCATAAGAAGCTCTCACATTTGAACTTCAAAACTATGAACTCTTTGGTAAAGAGAGAGTTAGTGAGAGGGTTGCCCCTGATGGAATTCAATCAGGAGGGACTACGTGAAGCATGTGAAAAAGGGAAGTCAAAAAAAGCATCACATAGGAGCAAAGAAATGACAAGCATTGATGAACCATTACAACTGATTCATATGGATTTATTTGGTCCAGTCAATGTTATGTCACTTTCAAGGAAAAGATATGCATTAGTGATGGTGGATGACTACTCCAAGTACATGTGGGTGTTGTTCTTACAATAAAAGGATGAAACAACACAACTAATCATTGATCACATCAAGAAGATAGAAGTGGAAGCCAAGCTACCTGTGCGGACAATCAGATCAGACAATGTAACATTTGACGACACCAAAAGACCAGACCTGCAAACTAGAGAGAACTCTGAATCCTTGGTATTTCAAAATCTATCAGGAGATCTCTCTGACATTGAAGAAGAACCTGAAGTTGTTACAGTTATTAATAATAATGATAATGATACTGATTCTTGACCAAGTGGTGACAGTGGTGGAGATACTAAAACTACTACTGGATCTACTAGTCAATCAACAGGGTCAACAGATCATACTGTCAACAACTCAGGGGGATCAGGAGAAGGATCAACTAGTCACACTCCACAAAATTTTGAACAAGGAGAATCATCAAGATCGCATCTGCCAAGACAAAGGGTATGGAATTGAGATCATCCATTTCACTTGATCATTGGTGATCCGGACACATGAGTGAGAACTAGGAGGACATCACAAAATGAATGTCACTATTCTGGGTTTCTTTCAGAAACAGGACCTAAGAAAGTTGAAGATGCCCTTGATTATCCTGATTGGGTGATTGCAATGCAAGATGAACTCAATCAGTTTAAAAGGCAGAAAGTTTGGAAGCTGGTACCTAGGCCTAAAGGAAAATCTGTTATAGGAACAAGATGGGTATTCAAAAATAAATTGGATGAAGATGGCATTGTAATGAGAAACAAAGCCAGACTGGTTGCTAAAGGTTACTCTCAAGAAG
Organism: Heracleum sosnowskyi; assembly: GCA_030848705.1. NCBI lineage: Eukaryota > Viridiplantae > Streptophyta > Magnoliopsida > Apiales > Apiaceae > Heracleum > Heracleum sosnowskyi. Next base: position 105,355,011 of record CM061243.1, on the reverse strand, counting down.
AGGGTATAGATTATGATGAAACCTATGCACCAGTAGCAAGACTTGAGGCCATCAGAATGTTTCTGGCATTCGCAGCACATTCCAATTACAAAGTATATCAAATGGATGTGAAGAGTGCTTTTCTGAACGGGGAGTTAGAAGAAGAAGTGTATGTGGAACAACCTCCAGGGTTTGAGGATTCAAAACTGGCAGACTTTGTGTACTTTCTATGAAAAGCTCTCTATGGACTCAAACAAGCTCCAAGGACATGAGTCGATATGAAATGAGCATGATGGGTGAATTTTCATTCTTTCTTGGACTACAAGTGTATCAAAGGCTAGATGGAATATTCATTTTCCAGTCCAAGTACATCAAAGATCTTCTGAAGAAGTATCAAATGGAAGACTTATCTACAGCAGAGACTCCAATGCCAACTGCCACTAAGCTTGATAAGGATGAAACTTGTAAGAAGGTTGACATCACAGGCTATAGAGGTATGATAGGCTCCTTACTATATCTCACTGCAAGTAGGCCAGATATAATGTTTGCAACATGCTTGTGTGCTAGGTTTCAGTCTAATCCTAAAGAATCTCATCTAATAGTTGTTAAGAGAATATTTAGATATCTTAAGGGGACCCCAAATCTTGGAATTTGGTACCCTAAAGATACAGGATTTGATCTTATTGGATACACAGACTCAGATTTTGTAGGTTGTAAGATTGATCGAAAGAGTACTTCAGGAAGCTGTCGGTTTCTTGGAAGAAGGTTAGTTTCTTGGTATAGCAAGAAGCAGCACTCAGTGTCCACATCAACAGCTGAAGCTGAATACATAGTTGCTGGTAGCTGTTGTGCTCAAATCTTGTGGATGAGGAACCAACTCTGTGACTATGGACTTTTGTTGAAAAAGATTCCAATATTTTGTGACAACACAAGTGCCATAGCAATCTCCAACAACCCAGTGCAACACTCGAGGACGAAGCACATCGACATCAGGTATAATTTTATCCGAGAGCATGTCATGAATGGAACTGTGGAGTTACATTTTGTACCCACAGAGGAACAAATTGCAGACATCTTCACTAAACCGCTTGATGAATCCACTTTTTCTAAGATGGTTGGTGAACTTGGGATGTTAAATCTTTCTAATTGATTTTGATTAGAAGTCAGTAACTGCAAGATAGTCCTAGTGAATACATGAGTTTAAGAATTGTAATATCATTAGGACTCGTGAATTTATTTTCTGGAGCAATTCTTGTAGTTTGGATTATTGTACTAATTTTATGTCATAATTATGGATGATATATCTTATGGCATTTAATTGGTTATTAATTCTAAAATTATTTAGGAGCTAATATTTGTTCTAAATATTTAAGAATCTATTTAATTTAAATTAATTTACTTTGTTTTAAACATTGTAGATTAATGAAGTATAATTTATTGGATTTTAATTGGTTAATATCATTTAATGATATTTAGTCTATTTTATTCTAAGAAAATTGTGAATTTTCTGTTAACATTGATTTTGGTAAATTTGAAAAAGTTTATTCAGATTAAAAGTTGACAGACAAACAAAATGTTTGATTTTTAAAACAGAACAGTTTTTAGAAATTGAACAAGAAGCAAAAAATATCGAATTTAGAAAATTCGATAGTTTTTCTAAGTACTAGAAGAAAACCATCGAATTCAATTTCGATAGTTTTTGAAAGGGAAAAGAAAAACCATCGAAAACATTTCTCGATAGTTTTTGAAATTGATTTAAAAAAAATATCGAAGTGAATTTAATTCAATTTATAATTAAAATTCTCTATAGTTTTTCTAACAAACCTCGATAGTTTTTGGTTATACACATATAAAGACATTCGATAGTTTTCCAGAAAACGGTTTAAATTCTGATTTTCAAACACTTCGATAGTTTTTCAAAAACCATCGAAGTGAGGTTGACAGTTTTGCCCCTCAGTGAAATCTATCGATGGTTTATTTAAAAACTATCGAACAGTGGAATTACAAGTTTACCCCTGCAGTTTCAAAAAGTATAAAACATTGCCTTAGTTGTTTTCTTCACTTTTTCACAGATCTAAGAAAGCTAAAGCTGTTTATATACTTACAAAATACATACACAAACAAGAACATAATCTTCGAAAGTTTCTCAAGAAATTAACCGTGCAAATTGATTATTTACCACAGTAAATTCATTTAACAGTGAAACCTTGTGTGTTTGTGGTCAATTGAAGTGTTCTGTTCTTGGTTTTCAAAGAAACTATTGAAGTGCTTCTGGATTTTAGTTTTTTTTGTTAACAGTGTTCATCATTGGGAAATTTATTGATTAATCAGTTAATTTCCTTGTTTTTTAAGTAAAAATACGACAGTTAACAATTAAGGTTCTAGTTAAATTGTTCGAAGTTGTGTATTTTAGAAAAAGGGGTATTTTTGTTAAAAGTTTGATTAATTAGAAATAATTAATTAAAAATTAGTTTTGGTTTAAATTGAATTTTCTGGAAATTTAAAAAATAATGGCCAGAGAATTTATCGTAACTAAGACTAATCATGTCTCGTTTCAGAATGTGCAATCCATTGCGAACTTACAGTTTCGTGCATGGGCACAATTTCTGAACACATGTTCTTTAGTGGCATATGCACTGAGTACTCCCGTGGTCCTTTGTATCGATCAATTGACTGCGTTGTACACATCTGCCACTGACACATCAGAGAATAATGTAAGTGCCTTTAGTTTTGTTGTGTCAGGGGGCAAAACAATAAGGGTGACGGAACATGACGTTAATAGGGTTTTACATTTTCCAACAGAAAACCTTGTTCCTGATCCCAATACTGAGGAAATACATGCTTTCTTCACTCTCATAAGAAGTCAACAACCAAACTTCTTTGTGGGAGAGTTCCTAAAGCATTATCTGACTAAGCCATGGAATTTTTTCTTTCACACTTTAATCCATGTTTTTACTGCTAAGCTTACAAATCTGCATGGCATTCTTCTGTTTCTTCAAAAGATAGGGTTTGTCATTGCTAACAATAGGCATATAAACATTGGAAAATTGGTGATTGATCAGATTATTCTATGCATGGGACCACTGGATGAAAGAACAGGCATAAATGATGTGCTTTGTTTCTATCCTAGGTTCCTACAACTAATTCTTGATGATGTGTTAACAGATGAAGAGCGGGAGACCTTTGAAGGTGAGGAGACCATGGAGTGCATGAAGATGAAGAGCAATGCAATAACAGCTCTGATCAGAAAGAATCATCTTCCAGGGGTGCCAACTGTTCTAACTGAATATCTAAGAACGGTGCCCCTACCACTTCTACCCCCAGGGGAAAAGGTAAACGAAGGTAATATCCCTGAACCTGTTATGGCTCCTGAACCACAACCAATGGATGTTCATCCAGAGCCCTCGGTGGCCATTTCTGACCAAGAGATTGCAAACCCACAATCTCTAACCACAGTCATAGAGCCTTTGGACGTGCCAAATGAAAACATAAACGAACCTCCTTCCCCTACTATACCCAACATACAGACATCCTTGAGTGTAGAGGGAGATAGTGCCAAAGCAGCACCACATAGGGAGATACGCCCTTCATCAACATCTCTGCCTTCCTCTAAAAGGAGAAGACTAGAAAATGAGGCAACTGTTGAAACTTCATTTCAAACCTCCAAAGAGCCCTTCACAGATTTTTCTGATGCTGATTGGGCTACACTAACCAAAGCTATATCTGAACCTATAGCTCAATCAAGCAAGGATGAATTGACGGAAGCAACTGGTGTTCCGACCATATTATGGTCAGGTTCACTGGTTGAAGGTTCTAAGAACCAAGTGTCTTCACAGACGTCGAGAGAAGGTTTTGACCTAAATGCACAATTTCAAGGGTCATTATCTAGCTCCCCAGATGGAACATGCAAAGCATAATGTAACATAAGATGTAAAAGAGATAACTACAACTCAATAAAGGACAAGACAGACAATAATATTAACAGAAGCACAGGAATCCAGAATCAAAGAAGAAAAGGTAAACTCAAAAAATCAAAATACGTTATGTATTCTTGAAGTCCGTAAACAGGTCACGGAAAGAAGTTCATGAAAATGTTCAAGCCTCAGTGACAGCAAAAGAAACAAGACTTTCAAGACGACAGAAGTATGTGAATGATTTAGGGTTCAGTACCACGGGATTCCAGTGATGAAGCAACCAGAACGACAAGGGACTTATCAGCAGCACTATATTGAAGACATAAAAGAAGAATTGATCAAGTGTTATTCATCTGTGAACCATACCAGTTGCACTAGGTGACGGCACTAAAAAAATCAAGTTGTTTTATCGTCTCAGAAGAAATTGATCCAGTCTAAAACTTAAACACCCAGGAGCTCAGGAGTAATTACTAAAGGACAAAAGACAAGAAAAAGGATTCGATAGCTTTTCAATTGAAAAAACTATCGAATGGTGGTTGAAGTGGTTGAAAAACAAAGTAAATTAATTTGGCATTTGATAGTTTTGATTTAAAAACTATCGAATGGCAAATTGATTTAATCCATTCGATGGTTTTTTAATCCATTCGATGGTTTTTCAATTCATGGAGTAGGTGAAAAGTTGTGCTTGTCTGACAGGTTGATGAAGATCCAACGGCCAAGAATATTCTATTCTAAATGGTTCGATGGTTTTTCAATTCAAGTCTACAATTAAATCCAGAGAAGATAGTGTCTTCTTCAGTTAAGGCATTCAACACAGAAACATTACTACGAGAGAGAACTAAGCCGGAGAAATTATCAGAAAATTAATAGTGCTCAGAACTTGATCATTGTTTTGTATTTGTGTAACCTTAAACTCATTGAAGCTAATCTACGGATTAGAAATTGTAGCACCCCTCGAGGTTTATATTTATAAAAAGATATATTCCCCGAAACTTGATTTGGTTTGGTGTGTTTGATTTCGTTATAGAACTGAAAGATTAATCCGCGAACGAAATTGAATTATTTGTGAGTATCGTATTCAACCCCCCCCTTCTACGATACTTTGGACCTAACAATTGGTATCAGAGCTACTTGATTGATATACAAATCAGATCCGGTGAATGAGACCAAAATCAAACGTAGCGTGAAAATTCGAAGCAAATTTTTTAACTTTCAAAATTTTTCATTTAATTGGAATTTCTTGAATTTTAAACAATTTGAAATTTTCAGAAACCATGAGTGCTCCAAAGACAACCGCTGGTATTAAAGTTCCCCCGTTTACTAGAGATGATTTCGGTTTGTGGAAGATGAAGATGCTGTTATTTATCAAGGCATATAATCCGTTGTATATTGGCATATTACAGAACGGACCGTTTGTACCAATGAAACCAGTTAGTGAATCTACAGCTCCTGATGGTAGCAGGATTCCTTCAGGCACCCAACCTAAGGATATAAGTGAATTTACAGATTCTGACAAAGAACTGATTCGATTGGACACCGGTTTAATGTTGATATTGGCGGACTCCGTAGACAAGGAAATGAGCTATCAGTTGATGAACTGTACAAGCGGGAAACATATGTGGGATACCATTAACTTGATAATGGAAGGAACTGAAGACGTTCAGGAAAACAGATTGGACATTCTGACTTCTCAATATGAAGCGTTTAGGTCCCTGCCAGGAGAAAGTATAGCTCAGGTCTTTGAGAAATATACTAAGCTCCTCAATGAATTGGCAATGAAAGGAAAGACCTATCCACTGAGAGAATCGAACAGGAAGTTCATGATGATGCTGCCCCATCATGTAGAACACAAGTCATCATCCATTAGGGAAAGAATTGACTTCACAAAGATGCCACTAGAGATGATCTATGGCAAGTTGAAGACCTATGAGATGGAACAGGAACAAAGGGTGATAATCTACGGATCAGGCACAATGCACTTGTGAGATCAGCAGCACTTGTAGTGGATGAACCAATAACTTCTGAGATTCAGGTTCAAACCCCTAGAGCTGGAAAGGAGGTGATAATAGAAGCAGAAATGGATTCTGTGAATCTGGGTGTTGATGAAAGTGATTACTACACCCTAGAAGAGCTTGAGCAAATGGAAGACAAAACCATGGCGTACTTAGCTGCAAAGTTTAGTCATATATGTTTCAAGAGAAACCCTAAGTACAAGTTCAAGGGCTCAACCAACAGATTCCAGAAGAGCAATTATACACCTAGTACAGGCTTTAAGGGAGGCTACAAGACTGGCATGATTGATAGAAGCAAATCAAGATGCTACAACTGCAATGAGTTAGGGCATTTCACCACTGAATGCCGGAAGCCTCGTCAAGCAAGAGACATGAAAGATGTCTATGGAAAGAAGGATTCTTATGATGAGTTGAAGAAGGAGAATGCCAAGCTTAAACAGCAACTGGAGGCATTGTCTGGAAAGCAGAAAGGGAAAGCTTATATAGCAGAGGGAAAGCACTGGGATGATACTGATTCGGATGAAGAGGAGGAATATGTAAATGTTGCTCTAATGGCTGACTCTTCAGAGGAATCACCACAATCATCTCAGGTACCTATCTTAACTACAATTGATATGTCTAATTCTGAGTACAAGAAAACTGTGCAAGATCTTAGTGTAGAATTGTTTAATGTACACACAAGCATGCTAGCATCAGAAATGGAAAATGCTAAACTAGTTCTTAAGATTAAAAAGCTAGAATCTAAAAATGAAGAACTAGAGCATGTAGATGTAACATTAGAAGATCTTAAGCAAAAGAATGCGTACTTAGAGAACAAGGTCAAGTGTAATGATGAGATAGAGACTATCCTCAGGAAGCAGATTTGTTAGGCTCAAGACATGTCTGAATACCACTATTAACAAGCCTACACTATGTGACTATGTCACACTACATGACCTAGTGATTTCTATCACTGGGATAGAGTATAGGTCTCTAAATGTACTTGTCTTGTTCTCATGAACAATAGCTTTATCATGTATGCTCAGATTTATAATGAGCTTAGTAAAGTTTCTTGCATCTAGATTGTATATATAGGCCATCGAATAATTATCCTGGTAGAAGTTCAGAAGTGTTCATGCAGCAGGATAGAGTTGAATAAGGCTATGAAGAAATAAGTTGCAGGAATTTGTCTAAGGCATTATATAGCAAAGTCAAAAGAAAGCTATGTCGTGAAGTCACCAATATCCATGTCGTGAAGTACTATATCGCATAGTCCATTTTGTACTATGTCGAGAAGTCCTCAAGACACATGTCGTGAAGTGTTGAAGTCAGCAAAGTCAAAAGAGCCTAGATCGTGAAGTCCTCAGAAGCCTTATGTCGCATAGTCATCAAATGACCTATGTCGCATAGTCATCAAATGACCTATGTCGCATAGTCATCAAATGACCTATGTCGCATAGTCATCAAATGACCTATGTCGCAAAGTCTTCAAAGGCTATATCGTGTAGTCCTCACAAGGGAGATCGCGAAGTCAGGGATAAAGTGGAGTTCACGATATCAACACTTAGCCGTTTATAACAAGACAAATCAAGGTACAGAACCAAGAATCAAAGGAGACAAATACTGAAGCATTTGTTCTGGCAAGGTGGTCCAAAGAACAGATGGCAAATCTACAGCTAAACTTGGAGAGAAAGATAAGAGACAAGCAGCTACAGAAACGGGAAAGACTCCGAAAAGCAGGTGGTCCTTCCTGACACAGTGAACTTCTTATGGCAGGACAAGTTGGACTTTCAGAAGGGGTAGCTGTGTAATATTGTGTGTGCCTAGTTTGTATAGGTGAATATATATATCGTGCACACACAACTGTAAGAAGTAAGAGAGATACACATAGTTATTTGCTAAGCTCTTTTCTCTGTAAGCAAGCAAGTTCAAACTGTTCTTGTTTAGAAGCCAGAAATTCGATTGTGAATTTCCTGGAAAGCTGTAGTATTTAATTTGCTTATACAAAGTAGATTAAAGTGATTGTGTGTGTTATTTACTTTCTGCATATTACATATCATAATCACATACAGTTGTTTACTTAGGTTTCAAGAATCGAAAAATATATCAAACTATCCATTCACCCCCCCTCTGTCTAGTTTCTAGTAGTATTCATTTCTAACAAGTGGTATCAGAGCGTAGGCTGTTAACGTACAAACAGGAAAAGATCAAGAATGAGTTCACAGAAACTAAGCAGTATCAAGATTCCTCCCTTTAACAAGGAGCACTACAGTTTATGGAAGAAGAAGATGTTGCTTTTCATCAAAGCTTCTAACCCCATGTATTTAGATATTCTAAAGCATGGTCCCTTCATTCCAATGATCGAGATTGGTGAAACAACCAATGGCACTGAGATTGTACCAGCAAAACATGTGCCCAAAGATCCCTTAAAATACACTGATCCTGAAAAGGAAAAAGTAGCATTGGATGGACATCTTCAACTTATCATTTGTGAATCTATGGACTTCAACATGTATGGCACTGTTGCTCATTGTACTAGTGCCAAGAAGATGTGGGATCTTATAGAAGTGCTCTGTGAAGGAACTACTGAAGTAAGAAAGAACAAGAAGCAGATTCTTGTTTCACAATATGAAGCCTTCATGGCTCAGCCAAAAGAGGGAATCACAGAAGTGTTTGAGAGATTCAACAAGCTGATAAACGAGCTCAAACTCTATGACAAACACTATGAAACAGAAGAGCTCAATATGAAGTTTCTACTAACTCTGCCAGATCACTTGGAACCAAGAATCTCTTCCCTTAAAGAAAGAGATCTGACAAAGATTGGTTTTGATGTGTTGTATGGTGTTTTAAAGACATATGAGTTAGAGCTGTTTCAAAAGAGATCTATTCAAGCAAAGCAAGGATTAGTGGCTAATACCTCCTGTGCACTTATTGCTGACAACCTAAGTCAAAGAATGGACTCTCTTAAAATCAGTCAGGTCAAGATTGAGGAACTGGAAGTTGAAGACACTGGTGATGAAACTCAGGTTGTGTATGATTTACCTGAAGAGGATGAGTTCTACAGTATAGATGAGCTGGACAAAATGGAAAACAAATCTTTTGCTTATATGGCTAGGAGGTATCCTAACATAAGGTTTAAAAGAAAGCAGCCATTTAGGTCCAAGTTCAATAATGGAAACACTGGTGGATCTAGTGGCTCAAACACCTTCAATAAAGGAAAAGGGATTGCTGGTGCTGCTAAAGGTGGATACAAGACAGGAAGTGTGGATAGGACCAAAATAAGGTACTATAACTGCAATGAACTTGGGCATTTTGCCACTGAGTGCAAAAAGCCTAAACAAGTCAAGAAGGACAAAGCATACTTAGAGCTTGAAGCTAAGTATGAGGCTCTACTCAAGAAACAACAGGGCAAAGCTTTTATTGCTGAGGGAAAATGCTGGGATGACTCTGATGAAGAAGAAGAACAAGAGTACTCAAACTATGCCTTGATGGCATTTTCTGATGAAGGTGATTCAAGTCAGGTACCTATTCTTACTTCTCTTGATATGACTCCCCTTCAATATAAGCAAACTGTTGAAGATATGAGCACTGAGATGTTTAATATTCATACTAGCATGTTAGTAGCTAATGAAGAAATTGACAGACTAACTGCTAAGAATGTTGAGCTTACAGAAAAGAATGAGCAACTTGAGTTAATGGTTGTGAACCTGGATGGTTTGAAAAAGGAGGTTGAGTATCTTAAAAACAAAGTGATTTGTGTTGAGCAGATAGAGAATGCCCTTAGAGAACAAATTGCTGAAACTGAACTGAAACTAAGAAGCTTCAAAAACTCCTCTGAACTTATTCAAACCTACCACAAGGAACACACTGAAGACTGCAAGGTTGGAGTTGGTTTTGACTATGATAATGATAAGGGAAGGAAGAAGGTCAAGGGCAAAGGAAAGGAAACTTTTACAAACAAAAATGCCCCAACCATACTGTCAAGTGTTGAACTGCCCATCTTCAGAAAGAGTGTTGTTGAGTTTGATGAGGAACTACTGATCATCAAGCAACAACTACTTGAAGAAGATGAGGCTGCTAAGAACACTTCTTCCTTTCCTGAACTTGTCAATCAGAAAGAGACCAAAGACAATCTTGTCAAGAGTCCTAAAGCAAAGAAAGAAGTTGTTAAGAAAAGGAAACAAAACAGAAACGGTAAAGTTGGTGTTAACAAAGGAAACAACTATGCTTATGTGCCAAATGCTCCCAGGAAACAATGTCAAAAATGCCTATCTGTTAATCATTTGACTCATAAGTGTAGTAAGCCTGAAATTGTTGAAGTTGACAACCTAAGTAACCTTTCTGCAAGCATAAATTCTAGTCATGATTCTTTCTGTGGTAAGCCAAACTGCATGACATGCTATGTGACTGTGATTGCTAACTGTTTATCTCTTAAACATAAACTTGATTCTGCACAATCTGGTGAATCACACACACACATACATTCTCATAGGACAGGGTCCCCAATCAGGGTTGAGAGGGTGAAAACTTCATGTGAGCCTAAGAGTGTAAACTCCAAAGCCACAGAAAAAGTGAAGTCTCCTACTATGAGAAATGCAATTTATGACAGAAGAATTATTAATCAAAATGTTTCTAAATCATCTGGACCCTACCAAGTGTGGGTACCAAAAACAACTTAGTCACTTTGTGAATGCAGGTTAACAGGAATAAAAGAGTCATATGGATCTTGGACAGTGGATGCTCAAGTCACATGACTGGTGATATGGCCCTGCTATCACATTTTGAGGAAAAGGCTGGCCCATCAGTAACCTTTGGAAATGACAACATTGGTTATACAATGGGATATGGCAGTGTTAAATCTGGAAATGTCATTATTGAAGATGTAGCATTTGTTGAAGGACTGAAGCATAATCTCTTGAGTATTGGACAGTTTACCAACAGAGGCTTCAAAGTGGAATTTGATGAAGACCTTTGTTCAATCTCAAAAAGGGAAAGTGGTGAAGTTGTTCTAACTGGTGTGAAGAAAGGAAGCTTGTTTGTAGCTAATCTCAAGGCTGCAGATAAGGGAGAAATTTGTTGTTTCTACACAAAAGCCACAAATGAGGAATTCTGGCTGTGGCACAAGAAACTGTCTCACTTGAATGTTCAGGCAATGAACTCTCTAACCAAGAGAGAACTCATCAGGGATTTGCCTGCCTTGGAGTTTGTGCAAGATGGAGCATGTGAAGCTTGTCAGAAAGGGAAGATTAAAAGATCAAGTCACAAGAACAAGTTGCTCAATACAAACTCAAAACCTCTGCAACTAATTCACATGGACTTATTTGGCCCTGTGAATGTAATGTCCCTCTCCAAAAAGAAATATGCTCTAGTGATGGTAGATGACTATTCAAGATATACTTGGGTGGAATTCCTACTCTCCAAGGATGAAGCACCCCAAGTCATAATAGAGCATATCAAGAGAGTTGATAAAGAAGCACAAAGCACTGGTTCCTCTGTAGTTGCTTTGAGAAGTGATAATGGGACTGAGTTCAGAAATTCAACATTGTATGAGTTTTGCAAAGATAAAGGAATTTCTCAACAATTCTCAGCTCCTAGAACACCTCAACAAAATGGAGTAGTTGAGAGAAAGAATAGAACTCTCATTGAAGCTGCAAGGACAATGCTGCTGGATGCAAAGCTACCCACTAGCTTTTGGGCTGATGCTGTTAACACAGCATGCTATGTGCAAAATAGAACATTAATCAATAAGAAGTCTGGCAAAACTCCTTACTCATTAATGACTGGAAAAAGAGCATCCTTCAAGCACCTGCATGTGTTTGGAAGCAAGTGCTTTGTGATGAAAGATACCTCTGAGCATGTTGGAAAATTTGATGCTAAGGCATTTGAAGGTATCTTCATTGGATACTCTCTGGAAAGGACAGCATACAGAGTGTTTGTACCTGAGCAACACAAAGTCATGGAAAGCATGGATGTTACCTTTGATGACAAGAAAACTCCAGGACTGAAAACAAGTGATCAAGACAGTGTGCTATTGAGATTTGAGAATCAAGGTTATCTTGAGGATTCTGAAAGTGAAGATGAACCCCATGTTCAAACTGTTCTAGAAAATGAAATTCTTGAAGTTGACAATCTTCTTCAAACACCTGTGCAAGGATTCACAAACACAGGGGGAGAAGAAGAGAATGCAACTGTCAACCAAAATGAGATTGGAACAGATCAAGGAAATGAACAGGGGCACACAAGGAAATGGGACAGAGCCCACACTAGGGATCAAATCATTGGAGATCCTAGTGAGGGAGTTAGAACAAGAAGGGCAACATTAAATACATGTCTGTATAGCTGCTTTCTGTCACAAGAGGAACCTAAATTAATTGAAGAAGCTTTGAAGAATTCTGATTGGATTGTTGCCATGCAAGAAGAGTTGAATCAATTTGAGAAAAACAAAGTATGGGAACTAGTGCCACCTCCAAAAGGAAAGAATGTTATTGACACCAAATGGGTGTTCAGGAACAAGATGGATGAAGAAGGAGTGGTAGTAAGAAACAAAGCAAGGCTGGTTGCCAAAGGATATTGTCAGCAAGAAGGCATTGACTATGATGAGACATTTGCACCTGTAGCTAGACTGGAAGCCATAAGAATCTTCCTGGCTTTTGCAGCTCACTCAGATTTTAAGGTGTATCAAATGGATGTGAAAAGTGCATTTCTTAATGGTGATCTTGCTGAAGAAGTCTATGTGTCTCAACCACCTGGCTTTGAAAGTGAAGACTTCCCAAACTTTGTGTATAGACTGCTCAAGGCGCTCTATGGACTCAAACAGGCACCAAGAGCCTGGTATGAAACTCTATCTCAATTCCTTCTTGAGCATCAATTTACCAGGGGTACAATTGACAAAACCCTATTCTTCAAGAAGCATGGAAATGATATCATTCTTGTTCAAATCTATGTGGATGATATCATCTTTGGCTCTTCAAATGAAAAACTCTGTGAAAGGTTCTCTAAGTTGATGCAAAGTAAATATGAGATGAGTATGATGGGAGAGTTAACCTACTTCCTAGGCCTGCAAGTACATCAAAGGGAGGATGGCATCTTTATAAACCAATCTAAGTATGTCAAGGATCTTTTAAAGAAATATGGTTTAGAAGAGTCATCCCCAGCTAAAACTCCTATGTCTACTGCAATCAAGCTGGATGAAGACAAGAAAGGCAAGAGAGTTGATATCAAGGTCTATAGAGGAATGGTTGGATCCCTACTCTATCTCACAGCTAGCAGGCCAGACATCATGTTTGCCACATGCCTTTGTGCAAGGTTCCAGTCTGATCCCAAGGAATCTCACATGATGGCCATCAAAAGAATTTTCAAATATCTGAAGGGGACTCCTAATCTTGGGCTATGGTATCCAAAGGGCACTGGGTTCAACCTGGTTGGTTACACAGATTCTGATTATGCTGGATGCAGAATTGACAGGAAGAGCACCTCTGGAAGCTGTCAATTCCTAGGTCAAAGGTTAGTGTCCTGGTTTAGTAAGAAACAACAGTCCACAGCAACATCCACAGCTGAGGCTGAATATATCGCTGCTGGAAGTTGCTGTGCTCAATTGCTTTGGATTAGAAATCAACTCATGGATTATGGGCTAGTGTTAGAACACATTCCTCTAATGTGTGATAATACTAGTGCAATATCCATAGTTGCCAATCCTGTTAATCATTCTACTACAAAGCACATTGAGATCAGGTACCATTTCATTAGGGAACATGCTGCAAATGGTACCATAGAAGTCTCTTATGTTCCAACTGAGAAACAACTAGCTGACATATTTACTAAACCTCTGAATGAAGCAGTCTTCAATAGACTTGTGAGTGAAATTGGAATGCTTAATCCTTCATTCAGTTGTTCTAAGTAAATATGCTGGTTAATAGTTGCAGCAGTAAATTTTCACTGTATTTAAATGATCTATTTGTTTGGAGTGAAAATTAGCTGAGATATGATTTATAAATATTTCAGTATTTTACTGCATATTTTTCAAAATCATATTTGTTAGTGGAGTTGTGAGCTTTTGAGACATCTCGATATAGATGATTTTCAGAGTTCACGACATAGTTCAAATTAAACAGACTTATATCGCAAACTGTTGAGATTGTGAGACTTCGCGACATAGTTCATTTCATGAGTTTGCGACATAGTTAATTTTATGACTTCGCGACTTAGAATAACTATATCGACAAGTCTCCATAGTTGACAGAATTTTGATTTAAATTAATTTTATTTCAAAATTTGATAAAAGTCTGACAAATTGCTTAAAATTCCTAAAAAAGAGCTTTAGACAGGGTATTTCTACTATATCGCAAAGTCTCCCCGATCCTTTCATTTTGAAGACTTTGCGACATAGTTCATTGTTGAGACTATGCGATATATTTTGCAAGACTTTGCGGTACAGGCTATTATTGACTTCGCGACATACATATAGACTGTACATATTCATAACTCCATATCGCAGTGTCTCTATCATATAAATACCTTTTCTAACCGTTCACAACTTTTCATCTTGTCTATTGCTCTCAAACTCTCAAACCTAAGCACAAATTCTCTACTCTAATTTTCACTCTCTCTCTCTCGAAATGGCACCCAAATCTCAAACTGTATCATCCTCTATCCCTTTAACAATTCCCAAAGAAACCAATCTTCTCACCATTCCCTCTGAGGCTGAGGCTAACCCAAGGTACAAGTGTTTTGTACGGTTCTTGAACACTTCCTACCTACGCCAAGCCCTAACCCTGAACCCTACCTTGTATGTTGATGTGTTGGAAGGATTCTGGAGAACGGCGTTGGTATCAACAATGGCTAGGGAAGATGGAACCTCATTCCAGGAGGTTAGCTGTTCAATTGGAGGCAAACACTTTCAATTTGGTGAAAGGGAAATCAATGAAGCTTTGGGGTTCAAGGTGGAAGGTCATGACCAAGAAGCTACAGATGCTCAAATCATAGAATTCATGACCTTCATTCAGTATGCTGATGAGATAGATACTGGAAAGCTGAATAAGAAGTTTGTGAGAAGGGAGTGGTCATTTCTGCTTGACGCACTCCAGAAGGTGTTTCTCTGCAGGAAGACAGGATGGGACCATATCAGTCACATTGCTGTGAAGCTAGCCTACTCCTTGGCCAACAACCAGGAGATCAATGTGGGAGCCATAATTCTCAAAGAATTGACTCAGAGGCTAGGCAGGACCATTCGTGGTAGAGGTAATGACATCTTTTACCCTCGTTTCCTTCAAGTTATTTTAAATTTTCTTGATGCAAATGTCCATCTATTGGAGGGTATAGATAACACTAAAATGGCTTATTCCAAGTCCATGTCCAAAGTACTATTTGGTTCATTGGACACAAGGAATCAAGTGGATGTGATTCTAAGTGTGACCAAGCATATGCAGGACACATTTGAGTCTTATCCACTTGATAAGCCCATATATCATGAACTTTCCTGGACAGGGAAGGCTAAGACTGAAGGAGCTGCACAGTCTATCCCCAGCCTTCCTATCCCATCCAGCAATCCTACTGAAAACACCACGGTAGAGGATAGGCAACCAAGTGCATCAATCTCTCAAAAGGTTGATGTTACTAAAAAGAAGTCAAAGAAGAGAGCCCTAGCAGTGATAAATGACTCTGTAGAGATAGGAAGTGAGGATCCTGAGTCACCCCTTACCAGACAAAGGAAGAAGTCAAAATCTAAACCTACCACTGAATCCTCCCAACAGGATTCAGATGTGGAAAAAGGGGTACACCTACTACTGTCAATGGCCTCCCAACAGGTTATTGGCATTGAAAAGAGTAGTCTCCCCACTACAACCTGTACTGAGTCTGCACAGGATCAAGAACTCACTCTTGACCCTAGGAGTGATAAGGCTGATGACACACAGAGTGGAGAGCACATCACTGTTGAAACTCCTCCTATTTCTCAGGGGGAGTTGCCAAAATCTAGTCTAAACCCCACTTCTCTCTCAGATTCTTCCATAAAAATTTCTTCTGAACAAGAAAGTCATTCCAATGACAATCTTGCCTTTGATCAATCACAATTCTCTCCTGTGATTGAGCCAATTTCAAGTGACATGGTGCATGACACTATGCTCACCACCCAGGAACCACATCTAGTTGGTCAGGGAATGCATGCTGGGGCATATCCTAATGACACCAACACAAACATGGAGGATTCACCAGTTTTCACTGGAGACTCTATGCCAAATTCTCCCATCCTTAGGGATGTGGAACTGTCTTCACAGACAAATAGGGCTAATGTTGTAACACATCCCATTTCAATGGAGACAACATTAGACCCTACAGCCATTCCAAGGCTGGAGGAGACTCAAACTCTTACATCTCATGAAGTGCCTAGCACTAGCTCTCACTTGGCTCAGGCCACTATGTCAGAATGGCTGAAGCCTGTGCACCATGACAGGCCTTCAGGATCATCATCTGTGCCTTCCACAATGACAGAAGAAGCCATACAAGATCTCCATGTGGCACAGATTGATGAGTTCTCCAAAATAGCTCAACATCTCCTCACCTCAAATCTTCCCAATGCTGATTATGAAGCTATCTTACTTTGCCACAAGGAGGATGTTGAAGCTCAGCAGGAGAAGATTGTGGATGCAGCTGAACCAGAGGGAAATGTGGATGCCTGGTTGGATGCTAAGAGGACTCTCAAGCTCAAGGATGCCCTAGCTTTTCTAAGAGAAGAATTCCTAACTTCTCTGGGCTCCAATGCAAAGGATCTCTCTCCTGCTGCCATCTATGATGCTGTGAATGATGTGTACAAGAACCAGCTGAAGGCTCTGCACTATCTTGGGAAAGGGCTTCAATCAGAGATTTCTTCAATCCAGGAGGAGACAGACAGATCCCTCACTAAGCTCAGGAACTCTTATCTCTCTGATTTTCCCAAGGTGGATGGTATCCTCAAAGAAGTCCAGAAAACCTCCACAAATGTATCCATGATGGATGTGACTCTTGCCATGGTCACAGACAACATCAAGAAACTGGCTTCTTCACTGGAAACTCAAGCGAAAGCCACCATCACCTCAAATGCTATGATAAATGTCATGTGGAAAAATCAGTATGGTGACAAGTTGGTGGATGAAGTCCCTCTGTCAGACATCTCCAAATATGACTTTGCCAGGGTCAAAGATCAATCCCTAAACTCATTTAGGTCTCAACAATTATTCTCTAAGGTGGATGGCTTAGAAAAAGAAGTGGCCTCTCTCAAGGATGAAAACAGAATGCTATCTACATCCTTAAGCCAACTCAATGACAAGCTGGATGACCAAGGCAACAACACCTCAAACATCTTACTGGTGCAGCAACAAATGATGACTTCAATGATGAGATCCATGAACCTGCCTATCCCTGGTGAAGCTCAAGACTTTTTGTCTGATCCCAAGCCTAAGGGGGAGAAAGTTAAGGAGGTCATTGTGAAAAAGAAAGGGGGAGTACCTGCCAAGCAGTCAAAACTTAAGGGCAAGCTCATTGAAGAGACAATAAAGCCAATCAATCTTCCCCCTGTAGAGGTCATCAATGCACAAGGCCAGAAAAGCACAGTCACCACTACCTACTATCCCTCCACAATGCCAAAAGATATCTCCACTTCTCAACCTGCTCAACCTACTTCTAATGCTCAACCTGCCAAAGCAACAACAATCACAGAGGCCAAGCTACAGGAAGTTGCCAATTCTCACATCTATCATGATGAGGCCTTCCTGGAGTTTCTGAAAGCCACCTACAGAGATGCACAAGAAGATGCAAGGACTTACAGAATGAAGCTCAAGGAAAACATTAAGTACTTCACAGTTGCAGTAAGGAAAATCAAGGATGTCCATCTAAGAGAGATAATCATGGTGTGCAAGGACAACTGCTTGTGGCACCTAGCTTTTCAAACTCTAGAGAAACTGAGATTCACTGAGCTGTCAACAATAATGGACTTAATAGAAAAAGGTGGGGCTAACAACAAGAGACTGTTTGATGACTTGAAGATGGATCAAGATCAAAGACTGCCTGAGGTTATCTCAAAGCCAAAGACAATAATCTTCCAAAGTCTATCTCAAGACAGCAGCATTGACCAGTTGGTGATCCCTTCAGATTTGACAAGAAAGAATAATGCAAAGATCAACCAGGTGCTGCAAATGCTAAGAGCCAAGAGGGGAGTCAGGACAGCTGAGGAACTAGAGATGATTCACACTCTACAATCTTTTCTGATTCATGGAGTCATTCCTGAATCTGTCAAAGAAAAGAACAAAAAGAAGGATGGAGATGATGATGATGATAAGGAGAAAACCTATGAAAGGAGATCTCAGTCAAGGAGAGATAAGGAAAGGAGCAAATATTCAAAGAAATCAAAGGATGCTGATGATAGCAAGAGGGATGACAAGGGGGCAAAGGAATCAGTTAAGAAAACAAGAAGTGGAATTCAGCAAGTCAAGGACATTGCTAGTAGTACTTTAACCATAACACAAGACTCTAAGTCTAGGGTGGGTACTGTTAGCAATGATCCTCCAAAATCATTATCCATGACTTCTGAACCTGAATTGCCACAGAAGAAAGATGAAGCCACTAAAGTAATTTCAAGAAAACACTTCCACAAAGTCACAGCTAGTGGAGTGTTACAGTGGATGAAGGGGAAAGGAATGAAGCTACTTCCAAGTGATGTGGCACTGAAGACTAATTCTCCTTGTTCCAGAAAGGTATCTCTTGTGAAGCATTTGAAGATCAAGAGTGTACCCAAAAGGATGAGGATAACAAAGAAGACTGGAAAACTCACAAATGTTATTGGCATCAATGTGCTTCCACTAGATGAGGACTATGATGAAGATGCCCTAGCATTTTTGAGGGCTCAAAGGATCTTTGAAGTCAAAGTGAAGTTGGATCATCTAGAGATCAAGTACACTGATGGAAGAGAAAGGATAATGAAGCAAGGAAGCTGGCAATATTTCTATAAGTATGAGCTTGAAAGGATAAATGCCTTACTGAATTTTGAAGAAAAAGATGAAAGGACATGGAAGATAGATATTGCCAGGTACTTGAAGATGCATGCTGATTATGAAGAAAACATGAGGAAAGAGAATGAAGAGAAAAACATACAGAGAGAGAAAGAAATGGCTGAGATGGAGGAGAGGGCTAAGGAGCTAAGGCAGAAAGGGATGTGCAGGGTCAAACAAAATCCTTACATTGTGGAGTACAAAAACTCACATGGAGGTCAAAGCAAAATAAGGATGGAGTTTCTTGATTCCTATGTAGAAAGTGCACTCAAGGCTGCAATTGATGACTTGAAAGGCTCACCTCTCATTGAAGAACTGATTGCAAGAGAAGAACTTCAAGAAGCCATCATAGACATAAAGAGAAAAGAAGAGATAAGGAAAAAGAAGATATATGATGATTTGCTAGAGAAGCAATTGGAAGCTGAAGCTGCTGAGCAACAAAAGTAAACTGTAAGCTTTCAATTTTTATATGTAATCAAATTTCTGATCTCAATGTTCATGAATTGTCCTCTCTGTTACTAAATTTCCTTTTATGTAAGTTAGGCTTGTTATCAGACATGAAATTGTGCCTAAGGATCTTACTCACAATTTGGGGGAGATTGTTAGGCTCAAGACATGTCTGAATACCACTATTAACAAGCCTACACTATGTGACTATGTCACACTACATGACCTAGTGATTTCTATCACTGGGATAGAGTATAGGTCTCTAAATGTACTTGTCTTGTTCTCATGAACAATAGCTTTATCATGTATGCTCAGATTTATAATGAGCTTAGTAAAGTTTCTTGCATCTAGATTGTATATATAGGCCATCGAATAATTATCCTGGTAGAAGTTCAGAAGTGTTCATGCAGCAGGATAGAGTTGAATAAGGCTATGAAGAAATAAGTTGCAGGAATTTGTCTAAGGCATTATATAGCAAAGTCAAAAGAAAGCTATGTCGTGAAGTCACCAATATCCATGTCGTGAAGTACTATATCGCATAGTCCATTTTGTACTATGTCGAGAAGTCCTCAAGACACATGTCGTGAAGTGTTGAAGTCAGCAAAGTCAAAAGAGCCTAGATCGTGAAGTCCTCAGAAGCCTTATGTCGCATAGTCATCAAATGACCTATGTCGCATAGTCATCAAATGACCTATGTCGCATAGTCATCAAATGACCTATGTCGCATAGTCATCAAATGACCTATGTCGCAAAGTCTTCAAAGGCTATATCGCGTAGTCCTCACAAGGGAGATCGCGAAGTCAGGGATAAAGTGGAGTTCACGATATCAACACTTAGCCGTTTATAACAAGACAAATCAAGGTACAGAACCAAGAATCAAAGGAGACAAATACTGAAGCATTTGTTCTGGCAAGGTGGTCCAAAGAACAGATGGCAAATCTACAGCTAAACTTGGAGAGAAAGATAAGAGACAAGCAGCTACAGAAACGGGAAAGACTCCGAAAAGCAGGTGGTCCTTCCTGACACAGTGAACTTCTTATGGCAGGACAAGTTGGACTTTCAGAAGGGGTAGCTGTGTAATATTGTGTGTGCCTAGTTTGTATAGGTGAATATATATATCGTGCACACACAACTGTAAGAAGTAAGAGAGATACACATAGTTATTTGCTAAGCTCTTTTCTCTGTAAGCAAGCAAGTTCAAACTGTTCTTGTTTAGAAGCCAGAAATTCGATTGTGAATTTCCTGGAAAGCTGTAGTATTTAATTTGCTTATACAAAGTAGATTAAAGTGATTGTGTGTGTTATTTACTTTCTGCATATTACATATCATAATCACATACAGTTGTTTACTTAGGTTTCAAGAATCGAAAAATATATTAAACTATCCATTCACCCCCCCTCTGTCTAGTTTCTAGTAGTATTCATTTCTAACAAGTGGTATCAGAGCGTAGGCTGTTAACGTACAAACAGGAAAAGATCAAGAATGAGTTCACAGAAACTAAGCAGTATCAAGATTCCTCCCTTTAACAAGGAGCACTACAGTTTATGGAAGAAGAAGATGTTGCTTTTCATCAAAGCTTCTAACCCCATGTATTTAGATATTCTAAAGCATGGTCCCTTCATTCCAATGATCGAGATTGGTGAAACAACCAATGGCACTGAGATTGTACCAGCAAAACATGTGCCCAAAGATCCCTTAAAATACACTGATCCTGAAAAGGAAAAAGTAGCATTGGATGGACATCTTCAACTTATCATTTGTGAATCTATGGACTTCAACATGTATGGCACTGTTGCTCATTGTACTAGTGCCAAGAAGATGTGGGATCTTATAGAAGTGCTCTGTGAAGGAACTACTGAAGTAAGAAAGAACAAGAAGCAGATTCTTGTTTCACAATATGAAGCCTTCATGGCTCAGCCAAAAGAGGGAATCACAGAAGTGTTTGAGAGATTCAACAAGCTGATAAACGAGCTCAAACTCTATGACAAACACTATGAAACAGAAGAGCTCAATATGAAGTTTCTACTAACTCTGCCAGATCACTTGGAACCAAGAATCTCTTCCCTTAAAGAAAGAGATCTGACAAAGATTGGTTTTGATGTGTTGTATGGTGTTTTAAAGACATATGAGTTAGAGCTGTTTCAAAAGAGATCTATTCAAGCAAAGCAAGGATTAGTGGCTAATACCTCCTGTGCACTTATTGCTGACAACCTAAGTCAAAGAATGGACTCTCTTAAAATCAGTCAGGTCAAGATTGAGGAACTGGAAGTTGAAGACACTGGTGATGAAACTCAGGTTGTGTATGATTTACCTGAAGAGGATGAGTTCTACAGTATAGATGAGCTGGACAAAATGGAAAACAAATCTTTTGCTTATATGGCTAGGAGGTATCCTAACATAAGGTTTAAAAGAAAGCAGCCATTTAGGTCCAAGTTCAATAATGGAAACACTGGTGGATCTAGTGGCTCAAACACCTTCAATAAAGGAAAAGGGATTGCTGGTGCTGCTAAAGGTGGATACAAGACAGGAAGTGTGGATAGGACCAAAATAAGGTGCTATAACTGCAATGAACTTGGGCATTTTGCCACTGAGTGCAAAAAGCCTAAACAAGTCAAGAAGGACAAAGCATACTTAGAGCTTGAAGCTAAGTATGAGGCTCTACTCAAGAAACAACAGGGCAAAGCTTTTATTGCTGAGGGAAAATGCTGGGATGACTCTGATGAAGAAGAAGAACAAGAGTACTCAAACTATGCCTTGATGGCATTTTCTGATGAAGGTGATTCAAGTCAGGTACCTATTCTTACTTCTCTTGATATGACTCCCCTTCAATATAAGCAAACTGTTGAAGATATGAGCACTGAGATGTTTAATATTCATACTAGCATGTTAGTAGCTAATGAAGAAATTGACAGACTAACTGCTAAGAATGTTGAGCTTACAGAAAAGAATGAGCAACTTGAGTTAATGGTTGTGAACCTGGATGGTTTGAAAAAGGAGGTTGAGTATCTTAAAAACAAAGTGATTTGTGCTGAGCAGATAGAGAATGCCCTTAGAGAACAAATTGCTGAAACTGAACTGAAACTAAGAAGCTTCAAAAACTCCTCTGAACTTATTCAAACCTACCACAAGGAACACACTGAAGACTGCAAGGTTGGAGTTGGTTTTGACTATGATAATGATAAGGGAAGGAAGAAGGTCAAGGGCAAAGGAAAGGAAACTTTTACAAACAAAAATGCCCCAACCATACTGTCAAGTGTTGAACTGCCCATCTTCAGAAAGAGTGTTGTTGAGTTTGATGAGGAACTACTGATCATCAAGCAACAACTACTTGAAGAAGATGAGGCTGCTAAGAACACTTCTTCCTTTCCTGAACTTGTCAATCAGAAAGAGACCAAAGACAATCTTGTCAAGAGTCCTAAAGCAAAGAAAGAAGTTGTTAAGAAAAGGAAACAAAACAGAAACGGTAAAGTTGGTGTTAACAAAGGAAACAACTATGCTTATGTGCCAAATGCTCCCAGGAAACAATGTCAAAAATGCCTATCTGTTAATCATTTGACTCATAAGTGTAGTAAGCCTGAAATTGTTGAAGTTGACAACCTAAGTAACCTTTCTGCAAGCATAAATTCTAGTCATGATTCTTTCTGTGGTAAGCCAAACTGCATGACATGCTATGTGACTGTGATTGCTAACTGTTTATCTCTTAAACATAAACTTGATTCTGCACAATCTGGTGAATCACACACACACATACATTCTCATAGGACAGGGTCCCCAATCAGGGTTGAGAGGGTGAAAACTTCATGTGAGCCTAAGAGTGTAAACTCCAAAGCCACAGAAAAAGTGAAGTCTCCTACTATGAGAAATGCAATTTATGACAGAAGAATTATTAATCAAAATGTTTCTAAATCATCTGGACCCTACCAAGTGTGGGTACCAAAAACAACTTAGTCACTTTGTGAATGCAGGGCAACAGGAATAAAAGAGTCATATGGATCTTGGACAGTGGATGCTCAAGTCACATGACTGGTGATATGGCCCTGCTATCACATTTTGAGGAAAAGGCTGGCCCATCAGTAACCTTTGGAAATGACAACATTGGTTATACAATGGGATATGGCAGTGTTAAATCTGGAAATGTCATTATTGAAGATGTAGCATTTGTTGAAGGACTGAAGCATAATCTCTTGAGTATTGGACAGTTTACCAACAGAGGCTTCAAAGTGGAATTTGATGAAGACCTTTGTTCAATCTCAAAAAGGGAAAGTGGTGAAGTTGTTCTAACTGGTGTGAAGAAAGGAAGCTTGTTTGTAGCTAATCTCAAGGCTGCAGATAAGGGAGAAATTTGTTGTTTCTACACAAAAGCCACAAATGAGGAATTCTGGCTGTGGCACAAGAAACTGTCTCACTTGAATGTTCAGGCAATGAACTCTCTAACCAAGAGAGAACTCATCAGGGATTTGCCTGCCTTGGAGTTTGTGCAAGATGGAGCATGTGAAGCTTGTCAGAAAGGGAAGATTAAAAGATCAAGTCACAAGAACAAGTTGCTCAATACAAACTCAAAACCTCTGCAACTAATTCACATGGACTTATTTGGCCCTGTGAATGTAATGTCCCTCTCCAAAAAGAAATATGCTCTAGTGATGGTAGATGACTATTCAAGATATACTTGGGTGGAATTCCTATTCTCCAAGGATGAAGCACCCCAAGTCATAATAGAGCATATCAAGAGAGTTGATAAAGAAGCACAAAGCACTGGTTCCTCTGTAGTTGCTTTGAGAAGTGATAATGGGACTGAGTTCAGAAATTCAACATTGTATGAGTTTTGCAAAGATAAAGGAATTTCTCAACAATTCTCAGCTCCTAGAACACCTCAACAAAATGGAGTAGTTGAGAGAAAGAATAGAACTCTCATTGAAGCTGCAAGGACAATGCTGCTGGATGCAAAGCTACCCACTAGCTTTTGGGCTGATGCTGTTAACACAGCATGCTATGTGCAAAATAGAACATTAATCAATAAGAAGTCTGGCAAAACTCCTTACTCATTAATGACTGGAAAAAGAGCATCCTTCAAGCACCTGCATGTGTTTGGAAGCAAGTGCTTTGTGATGAAAGATACCTCTGAGCATGTTGGAAAATTTGATGCTAAGGCATTTGAAGGTATCTTCATTGGATACTCTCTGGAAAGGACAGCATACAGAGTGTTTGTACCTGAGCAACACAAAGTCATGGAAAGCATGGATGTTACCTTTGATGACAAGAAAACTCCAGGACTGAAAACAAGTGATCAAGACAGTGTGCTATTGAGATTTGAGAATCAAGGTTATCTTGAGGATTCTGAAAGTGAAGATGAACCCCCTGTTCAAACTGTTCTAGAAAATGAAATTCTTGAAGTTGACAATCTTCTTCAAACACCTGTGCAAGGATTCACAAACACAGGGGGAGAAGAAGAGAATGCAACTGTCAACCAAAATGAGATTGGAACAGATCAAGGAAATGAACAGGGGCACACAAGGAAATGGGACAGAGCCCACACTAGGGATCAAATCATTGGAGATCCTAGTGAGGGAGTTAGAACAAGAAGGGCAACATTAAATACATGTCTGTATAGCTGCTTTCTGTCACAAGAGGAACCTAAATTAATTGAAGAAGCTTTGAAGAATTCTGATTGGATTGTTGCCATGCAAGAAGAGTTGAATCAATTTGAGAAAAACAAAGTATGGGAACTAGTGCCACCTCCAAAAGGAAAGAATGTTATTGACACCAAATGGGTGTTCAGGAACAAGATGGATGAAGAAGGAGTGGTAGTAAGAAACAAAGCAAGGCTGGTTGCCAAAGGATATTGTCAGCAAGAAGGCATTGACTATGATGAGACATTTGCACCTGTAGCTAGACTGGAAGCCATAAGAATCTTCCTGGCTTTTGCAGCTCACTCAGATTTTAAGGTGTATCAAATGGATGTGAAAAGTGCATTTCTTAATGGTGATCTTGCTGAAGAAGTCTATGTGTCTCAACCACCTGGCTTTGAAAGTGAAGACTTCCCAAACTTTGTGTATAGACTGCTCAAGGCGCTCTATGGACTCAAACAGGCACCAAGAGCCTGGTATGAAACTCTATCTCAATTCCTTCTTGAGCATCAATTTACCAGGGGTACAATTGACAAAACCCTATTCTTCAAGAAGCATGGAAATGATATCATTCTTGTTCAAATCTATGTGGATGATATCATCTTTGGCTCTTCAAATGAAAAACTCTGTGAAAGGTTCTCTAAGTTGATGCAAAGTAAATATGAGATGAGTATGATGGGAGAGTTAACCTACTTCCTAGGCCTGCAAGTACATCAAAGGGAGGATGGCATCTTTATAAACCAATCTAAGTATGTCAAGGATCTTTTAAAGAAATATGGTTTAGAAGAGTCATCCCCAGCTAAAACTCCTATGTCTACTGCAATCAAGCTGGATGAAGACAAGAAAGGCAAGAGAGTTGATATCAAGGTCTATAGAGGAATGGTTGGATCCCTACTCTATCTCACAGCTAGCAGGCCAGACATCATGTTTGCCACATGCCTTTGTGCAAGGTTCCAGTCTGATCCCAAGGAATCTCACATGATGGCCATCAAAAGAATTTTCAAATATCTGAAGGGGACTCCTAATCTTGGGCTATGGTATCCAAAGGGCACTGGGTTCAACCTGGTTGGTTACACAGATTCTGATTATGCTGGATGCAGAATTGACAGGAAGAGCACCTCTGGAAGCTGTCAATTCCTAGGTCAAAGGTTAGTGTCCTGGTTTAGTAAGAAACAACAGTCCACAGCAACATCCACAGCTGAGGCTGAATATATTGCTGCTGGAAGTTGCTGTGCTCAATTGCTTTGGATTAGAAATCAACTCATGGATTATGGGCTAGTGTTAGAACACATTCCTCTAATGTGTGATAATACTAGTGCAATATCCATAGTTGCCAATCCTGTTAATCATTCTACTACAAAGCACATTGAGATCAGGTACCATTTCATTAGGGAACATGCTGCAAATGGTACCATAGAAGTCTCTTATGTTCCAACTGAGAAACAACTAGCTGACATATTTACTAAACCTCTGAATGAAGCAGTCTTCAATAGACTTGTGAGTGAAATTGGAATGCTCAATCCTTCATTCAGTTGTTCTAAGTAAATATGTTGGTTAATAGTTGCAGCAGTAAATTTTCACTGTATTTAAATGATCTATTTGTTTGGAGTGAAAATTAGCTGAGATATGATTTATAAATATTTCAGTATTTTACTGCATATTTTTCAAAATCATATTTGTTAGTGGAGTTGTGAGCTTTTGAGACATCTCGATATAGATGATTTTCAGAGTTCACGACATAGTTCAAATTAAACAGACTTATATCGCAAACTGTTGAGATTGTGAGACTTCGCGACATAGTTCATTTCATGAGTTTGCGACATAGTTAATTTTATGACTTCGCGACTTAGAATAACTATATCGACAAGTCTCCATAGTTGACAGAATTTTGATTTAAATTAATTTTATTTCAAAATTTGATAAAAGTCTGACAAATTGCTTAAAATTCCTAAAAGAGAGCTTTAGACAGGGTATTTCTACTATATCGCAAAGTCTCCCCGATCCTTTCATTTTGAAGACTTTGCGACATAGTTCATTGTTGAGACTATGCGATATATTTTGCAAGACTTTGCGGTACAGGCTATTATTGACTTCGCGACATACATATAGACTGTACATATTCATAACTCCATATCGCAGTGTCTCTATCATATAAATACCTTTTCTAACCGTTCACAACTTTTCATCTTGTCTATTGCTCTCAAACTCTCAAACCTAAGCACAAATTCTCTACTCTAATTTTCACTCTCTCTCTCTCGAAATGGCACCCAAATCTCAAACTGTATCATCCTCTATCCCTTTAACAATTCCCAAAGAAACCAATCTTCTCACCATTCCCTCTGAGGCTGAGGCTAACCCAAGGTACAAGTGTTTTGTACGGTTCTTGAACACTTCCTACCTACGCCAAGCCCTAACCCTGAACCCTACCTTGTATGTTGATGTGTTGGAAGGATTCTGGAGAACGGCATTGGTATCAACAATGGCTAGGGAAGATGGAACCTCATTCCAGGAGGTTAGCTGTTCAATTGGAGGCAAACACTTTCAATTTGGTGAAAGGGAAATCAATGAAGCTTTGGGGTTCAAGGTGGAAGGTCATGACCAAGAAGCTACAGATGCTCAAATCATAGAATTCATGACCTTCATTCAGTATGCTGATGAGATAGATACTGGAAAGCTGAATAAGAAGTTTGTGAGAAGGGAGTGGTCATTTCTGCTTGACGCACTCCAGAAGGTGTTTCTCTGCAGGAAGACAGGATGGGACCATATCAGTCACATTGCTGTGAAGCTAGCCTACTCCTTGGCCAACAACCAGGAGATCAATGTGGGAGCCATAATTCTCAAAGAATTGACTCAGAGGCTAGGCAGGACCATTCGTGGTAGAGGTAATGACATCTTTTACCCTCGTTTCCTTCAAGTTATTTTAAATTTTCTTGATGCAAATGTCCATCTATTGGAGGGTATAGATAACACTAAAATGGCTTATTCCAAGTCCATGTCCAAAGTACTATTTGGTTCATTGGACACAAGGAATCAAGTGGATGTGATTCTAAGTGTGACCAAGCATATGCAGGACACATTTGAGTCTTATCCACTTGATAAGCCCATATATCATGAACTTTCCTGGACAGGGAAGGCTAAGACTGAAGGAGCTGCACAGTCTATCCCCAGCCTTCCTATCCCATCCAGCAATCCTACTGAAAACACCACTGTAGAGGATAGGCAACCAAGTGCATCAATCTCTCAAAAGGTTGATGTTACTAAAAAGAAGTCAAAGAAGAGAGCCCTAGCAGTGATAAATGACTCTGTAGAGATAGGAAGTGAGGATCCTGAGTCACCCCTTACCAGACAAAGGAAGAAGTCAAAATCTAAACCTACCACTGAATCCTCCCAACAGGATTCAGATGTGGAAAAAGGGGTACACCTACTACTGTCAATGGCCTCCCAACAGGTTATTGGCATTGAAAAGAGTAGTCTCCCCACTACAACCTGTACTGAGTCTGCACAGGATCAAGAACTCACTCTTGACCCTAGGAGTGATAAGGCTGATGACACACAGAGTGGAGAGCACATCACTGTTGAAACTCCTCCTATTTCTCAGGGGGAGTTGCCAAAATCTAGTCTAAACCCCACTTCTCTCTCATATTCTTCCATAAAAATTTCTTCTGAACAAGAAAGTCATTCCAATGACAATCTTGCCTTTGATCAATCACAATTCTCTCCTGTGATTGAGCCAATTTCAAGTGACATGGTGCATGACACTATGCTCACCACCCAGGAACCACATCTAGTTGGTCAGGGAATGCATGCTGGGGCATATCCTAATGACACCAACACAAACATGGAGGATTCACCAGTTTTCACTGGAGACTCTATGCCAAATTCTCCCATCCTTAGGGATGTGGAACTGTCTTCACAGACAAATAGGGCTAATGTTGTAACACATCCCATTTCAATGGAGACAACATTAGACCCTACAGCCATTCCAAGGCTGGAGGAGACTCAAACTCTTACATCTCATGAAGTGCCTAGCACTAGCTCTCACTTGGCTCAGGCCACTATGTCAGAATGGCTGAAGCCTGTGCACCATGACAGGCCTTCAGGATCATCATCTGTGCCTTCCACAATGACAGAAGAAGCCATACAAGATCTCCATGTGGCACAGATTGATGAGTTCTCCAAAATAGCTCAACATCTCCTCACCTCAAATCTTCCCAATGCTGATTATGAAGCTATCTTACTTTGCCACAAGGAGGATGTTGAAGCTCAGCAGGAGAAGATTGTGGATGCAGCTGAACCAGAGGGAAATGTGGATGCCTGGTTGGATGCTAAGAGGACTCTCAAGCTCAAGGATGCCCTAGCTTTTCTAAGAGAAGAATTCCTAACTTCTCTGGGCTCCAATGCAAAGGATCTCTCTCCTGCTGCCATCTATGATGCTGTGAATGATGTGTACAAGAACCAGCTGAAGGCTCTGCACTATCTTGGGAAAGGGCTTCAATCAGAGATTTCTTCAATCCAGGAGGAGACAGACAGATCCCTCACTAAGCTCAGGAACTCTTATCTCTCTGATTTTCCCAAGGTGGATGGTATCCTCAAAGAAGTCCAGAAAACCTCCATAAATGTATCCATGATGGATGTGACTCTTGCCATGGTCACAGACAACATCAAGAAACTGGCTTCTTCACTGGAAACTCAAGCGAAAGCCACCATCACCTCAAATGCTATGATAAATGTCATGTGGAAAAATCAGTATGGTGACAAGTTGGTGGATGAAGTCCCTCTGTCAGACATCTCCAAATATGACTTTGCCAGGGTCAAAGATCAATCCCTAAACTCATTTAGGTCTCAACAATTATTCTCTAAGGTGGATGGCTTAGAAAAAGAAGTGGCCTCTCTCAAGGATGAAAACAGAATGATATCTACATCCTTAAGCCAACTCAATGACAAGCTGGATGACCAAGGCAACAACACCTCAAACATCTTACTGGTGCAGCAACAAATGATGACTTCAATGATGAGATCCATGAACCTGCCTATCCCTGGTGAAGCTCAAGACTTTTTGTCTGATCCCAAGCCTAAGGGGGAGAAAGTTAAGGAGGTCATTGTGAAAAAGAAAGGGGGAGTACCTGCCAAGCAGTCAAAACTTAAGGGCAAGCTCATTGAAGAGACAATAAAGCCAATCAATCTTCCCCCTGTAGAGGTCATCAATGCACAAGGCCAGAAAAGCACAGTCACCACTACCTACTATCCCTCCACAATGCCAAAAGATATCTCCACTTCTCAACCTGCTCAACCTACTTCCAATGCTCAACCTGCCAAAGCAACAACAATCACAGAGGCCAAGCTACAGGAAGTTGCCAATTCTCACATCTATCATGATGAGGCCTTCCTGGAGTTTCTGAAAGCCACCTACAGAGATGCACAAGAAGATGCAAGGACTTACAGAATGAAGCTCAAGGAAAACATTAAGTACTTCACAGTTGCAGTAAGGAAAATCAAGGATGTCCATCTAAGAGAGATAATCATGGTGTGCAAGGACAACTGCTTGTGGCACCTAGCTTTTCAAACTCTAGAGAAACTGAGATTCACTGAGCTGTCAACAATAATGGACTTAATAGAAAAAGGTGGGGCTAACAACAAGAGACTGTTTGATGACTTGAAGATGGATCAAGATCAAAGACTGCCTGAGGTTATCTCAAAGCCAAAGACAATAATCTTCCAAAGTCTATCTCAAGACAGCAGCATTGACCAGTTGGTGATCCCTTCAGATTTGACAAGAAAGAATAATGCAAAGATCAACCAGGTGCTGCAAATGCTAAGAGCCAAGAGGGGAGTCAGGACAGCTGAGGAACTAGAGATGATTCACACTCTACAATCTTTTCTGATTCATGGAGTCATTCCTGAATCTGTCAAAGAAAAGAACAAAAAGAAGGATGGAGATGATGATGATGATAAGGAGAAAACCTATGAAAGGAGATCTCAGTCAAGGAGAGATAAGGAAAGGAGCAAATATTCAAAGAAATCAAAGGATGCTGATGATAGCAAGAGGGATGACAAGGGGGCAAAGGAATCAGTTAAGAAAACAAGAAGTGGAATTCAGCAAGTCAAGGACATTGCTAGTAGTACTTTAACCATAACACAAGACTCTAAGTCTAGGGTGGGTACTGTTAGCAATGATCCTCCAAAATCATTATCCATGACTTCTGAACCTGAATTGCCACAGAAGAAAGATGAAGCCACTAAAGTAATTTCAAGAAAACACTTCCACAAAGTCACAGCTAGTGGAGTGTTACAGTGGATGAAGGGGAAAGGAATGAAGCTACTTCCAAGTGATGTGGCACTGAAGACTAATTCTCCTTGTTCCAGAAAGGTATCTCTTGTGAAGCATTTGAAGATCAAGAGTGTACCCAAAAGGATGAGGATAACAAAGAAGACTGGAAAACTCACAAATGTTATTGGCATCAATGTGCTTCCACTAGATGAGGACTATGATGAAGATGCCCTAGCATTTTTGAGGGCTCAAAGGATCTTTGAAGTCAAAGTGAAGTTGGATCATCTAGAGATCAAGTACACTGATGGAAGAGAAAGGATAATGAAGCAAGGAAGCTGGCAATATTTCTATAAGTATGAGCTTGAAAGGATAAATGCCTTACTGAATTTTGAAGAAAAAGATGAAAGGACATGGAAGATAGATATTGCCAGGTACTTGAAGATGCATGCTGATTATGAAGAAAACATGAGGAAAGAGAATGAAGAGAAAAACATACAGAGAGAGAAAGAAATGGCTGAGATGGAGGAGAGGGCTAAGGAGCTAAGGCAGAAAGGGATGTGCAGGGTCAAACAAAATCCTTACATTGTGGAGTACAAAAACTCACATGGAGGTCAAAGCAAAATAAGGATGGAGTTTCTTGATTCCTATGTAGAAAGTGCACTCAAGGCTGCAATTGATGACTTGAAAGGCTCACCTCTCATTGAAGAACTGATTGCAAGAGAAGAACTTCAAGAAGCCATCATAGACATGAAGAGAAAAGAAGAGATAAGGAAAAAGAAGATATATGATGATTTGCTAGAGAAGCAATTGGAAGCTGAAGCTGCTGAGCAACAAAAGTAAACTGTAAGCTTTCAATTTTTCTATGTAATCAAATTTCTGATCTCAATGTTCATGAATTGTCCTCTCTGTTACTAAATTTCCTTTTATGTAAGTTAGGCTTGTTATCAGACATGAAATTGTGCCTAAGGATCTTACTCACAATTTGGGGGAGATTGTTAGGCTCAAGACATGTCTGAATACCACTATTAACAAGCCTACACTATGTGACTATGTCACACTACATGACCTAGTGATTTCTATCACTGGGATAGAGTATAGGTCTCTAAATGTACTTGTCTTGTTCTCATGAACAATAGCTTTATCATGTATGCTCAGATTTATAATGAGCTTAGTAAAGTTTCTTGCATCTAGATTGTATATATAGGCCATCGAATAATTATCCTGGTAGAAGTTCAGAAGTGTTCATGCAGCAGGATAGAGTTGAATAAGGCTATGAAGAAATAAGTTGCAGGAATTTGTCTAAGGCATTATATAGCAAAGTCAAAAGAAAGCTATGTCGTGAAGTCACCAATATCCATGTCGTGAAGTACTATATCGCATAGTCCATTTTGTACTATGTCGAGAAGTCCTCAAGACACATGTCGTGAAGTGTTGAAGTCAGCAAAGTCAAAAGAGCCTAGATCGTGAAGTCCTCAGAAGCCTTATGTCGCATAGTCATCAAATGACCTATGTCGCATAGTCATCAAATGACCTATGTCGCATAGTCATCAAATGACCTATGTCGCATAGTCATCAAATGACCTATGTCGCAAAGTCTTCAAAGGCTATATCGCGTAGTCCTCACAAGGGAGATCGCGAAGTCAGGGATAAAGTGGAGTTCACGATATCAACACTTAGCCGTTTATAACAAGACAAATCAAGGTACAGAACCAAGAATCAAAGGAGACAAATACTGAAGCATTTGTTCTGGCAAGGTGGTCCAAAGAACAGATGGCAAATCTACAGCTAAACTTGGAGAGAAAGATAAGAGACAAGCAGCTACAGAAATGGGAAAGACTCCGAAAAGCAGGTGGTCCTTCCTGACACAGTGAACTTCTTATGGCAGGACAAGTTGGACTTTCAGAAGGGGTAGCTGTGTAATATTGTGTGTGCCTAGTTTGTATAGGTGAATATATATATCGTGCACACACAACTGTAAGAAGTAAGAGAGATACACATAGTTATTTGCTAAGCTCTTTTCTCTGTAAGCAAGCAAGTTCAAACTGTTCTTGTTTAGAAGCCAGAAATTCGATTGTGAATTTCCTGGAAAGCTGTAGTATTTAATTTGCTTATACAAAGTAGATTAAAGTGATTGTGTGTGTTATTTACTTTCTGCATATTACATATCATAATCACATACAGTTGTTTACTTAGGTTTCAAGAATCGAAAAATATATCAAACTATCCATTCACCCCCCCTCTGTCTAGTTTCTAGTAGTATTCATTTCTAACAAGTGGTATCAGAGCGTAGGCTGTTAACGTACAAACAGGAAAAGATCAAGAATGAGTTCACAGAAACTAAGCAGTATCAAGATTCCTCCCTTTAACAAGGAGCACTACAGTTTATGGAAGAAGAAGATGTTGCTTTTCATCAAAGCTTCTAACCCCATGTATTTAGATATTCTAAAGCATGGTCCCTTCATTCCAATGATCGAGATTGGTGAAACAACCAATGGCACTGAGATTGTACCAGCAAAACATGTGCCCAAAGATCCCTTAAAATACACTGATCCTGAAAAGGAAAAAGTAGCATTGGATGGACATCTTCAACTTATCATTTGTGAATCTATGGACTTCAACATGTATGGCACTGTTGCTCATTGTACTAGTGCCAAGAAGATGTGGGATCTTATAGAAGTGCTCTGTGAAGGAACTACTGAAGTAAGAAAGAACAAGAAGCAGATTCTTGTTTCACAATATGAAGCCTTCATGGCTCAGCCAAAAGAGGGAATCACAGAAGTGTTTGAGAGATTCAACAAGCTGATAAACGAGCTCAAACTCTATGACAAACACTATGAAACAGAAGAGCTCAATATGAAGTTTCTACTAACTCTGCCAGATCACTTGGAACCAAGAATCTCTTCCCTTAAAGAAAGAGATCTGACAAAGATTGGTTTTGATGTGTTGTATGGTGTTTTAAAGACATATGAGTTAGAGCTGTTTCAAAAGAGATCTATTCAAGCAAAGCAAGGATTAGTGGCTAATACCTCCTGTGCACTTATTGCTGACAACCTAAGTCAAAGAATGGACTCTCTTAAAATCAGTCAGGTCAAGATTGAGGAACTGGAAGTTGAAGACACTGGTGATGAAACTCAGGTTGTGTATGATTTACCTGAAGAGGATGAGTTCTACAGTATAGATGAGCTGGACAAAATGGAAAACAAATCTTTTGCTTATATGGCTAGGAGGTATCCTAACATAAGGTTTAAAAGAAAGCAGCCATTTAGGTCCAAGTTCAATAATGGAAACACTGGTGGATCTAGTGGCTCAAACACCTTCAATAAAGGAAAAGGGATTGCTGGTGCTGCTAAAGGTGGATACAAGACAGGAAGTGTGGATAGGACCAAAATAAGGTGCTATAACTGCAATGAACTTGGGCATTTTGCCACTGAGTGCAAAAAGCCTAAACAAGTCAAGAAGGACAAAGCATACTTAGAGCTTGAAGCTAAGTATGAGGCTCTACTCAAGAAACAACAGGGCAAAGCTTTTATTGCTGAGGGAAAATGCTGGGATGACTCTGATGAAGAAGAAGAACAAGAGTACTCAAACTATGCCTTGATGGCATTTTCTGATGAAGGTGATTCAAGTCAGGTACCTATTCTTACTTCTCTTGATATGACTCCCCTTCAATATAAGCAAACTGTTGAAGATATGAGCACTGAGATGTTTAATATTCATACTAGCATGTTAGTAGCTAATGAAGAAATTGACAGACTAACTGCTAAGAATGTTGAGCTTACAGAAAAGAATGAGCAACTTGAGTTAATGGTTGTGAACCTGGATGGTTTGAAAAAGGAGGTTGAGTATCTTAAAAACAAAGTGATTTGTGCTGAGCAGATAGAGAATGCCCTTAGAGAACAAATTGCTGAAACTGAACTGAAACTAAGAAGCTTCAAAAACTCCTCTGAACTTATTCAAACCTACCACAAGGAACACACTGAAGACTGCAAGGTTGGAGTTGGTTTTGACTATGATAATGATAAGGGAAGGAAGAAGGTCAAGGGCAAAGGAAAGGAAACTTTTACAAACAAAAATGCCCCAACCATACTGTCAAGTGTTGAACTGCCCATCTTCAGAAAGAGTGTTGTTGAGTTTGATGAGGAACTACTGATCATCAAGCAACAACTACTTGAAGAAGATGAGGCTGCTAAGAACACTTCTTCCTTTCCTGAACTTGTCAATCAGAAAGAGACCAAAGACAATCTTGTCAAGAGTCCTAAAGCAAAGAAAGAAGTTGTTAAGAAAAGGAAACAAAACAGAAACGGTAAAGTTGGTGTTAACAAAGGAAACAACTATGCTTATGTGCCAAATGCTCCCAGGAAACAATGTCAAAAATGCCTATCTGTTAATCATTTGACTCATAAGTGTAGTAAGCCTGAAATTGTTGAAGTTGACAACCTAAGTAACCTTTCTGCAAGCATAAATTCTAGTCATGATTCTTTCTGTGGTAAGCCAAACTGCATGACATGCTATGTGACTGTGATTGCTAACTGTTTATCTCTTAAACATAAACTTGATTCTGCACAATCTGGTGAATCACACACACACATACATTCTCATAGGACAGGGTCCCCAATCAGGGTTGAGAGGGTGAAAACTTCATGTGAGCCTAAGAGTGTAAACTCCAAAGCCACAGAAAAAGTGAAGTCTCCTACTATGAGAAATGCAATTTATGACAGAAGAATTATTAATCAAAATGTTTCTAAATCATCTGGACCCTACCAAGTGTGGGTACCAAAAACAACTTAGTCACTTTGTGAATGCAGGGCAACAGGAATAAAAGAGTCATATGGATCTTGGACAGTGGATGCTCAAGTCACATGACTGGTGATATGGCCCTGCTATCACATTTTGAGGAAAAGGCTGGCCCATCAGTAACCTTTGGAAATGACAACATTGGTTATACAATGGGATATGGCAGTGTTAAATCTGGAAATGTCATTATTGAAGATGTAGCATTTGTTGAAGGACTGAAGCATAATCTCTTGAGTATTGGACAGTTTACCAACAGAGGCTTCAAAGTGGAATTTGATGAAGACCTTTGTTCAATCTCAAAAAGGGAAAGTGGTGAAGTTGTTCTAACTGGTGTGAAGAAAGGAAGCTTGTTTGTAGCTAATCTCAAGGCTGCAGATAAGGGAGAAATTTGTTGTTTCTACACAAAAGCCACAAATGAGGAATTCTGGCTGTGGCACAAGAAACTGTCTCACTTGAATGTTCAGGCAATGAACTCTCTAACCAAGAGAGAACTCATCAGGGATTTGCCTGCCTTGGAGTTTGTGCAAGATGGAGCATGTGAAGCTTGTCAGAAAGGGAAGATTAAAAGATCAAGTCACAAGAACAAGTTGCTCAATACAAACTCAAAACCTCTGCAACTAATTCACATGGACTTATTTGGCCCTGTGAATGTAATGTCCCTCTCCAAAAAGAAATATGCTCTAGTGATGGTAGATGACTATTCAAGATATACTTGGGTGGAATTCCTATTCTCCAAGGATGAAGCACCCCAAGTCATAATAGAGCATATCAAGAGAGTTGATAAAGAAGCACAAAGCACTGGTTTCTCTGTAGTTGCTTTGAGAAGTGATAATGGGACTGAGTTCAGAAATTCAACATTGTATGAGTTTTGCAAAGATAAAGGAATTTCTCAACAATTCTCAGCTCCTAGAACACCTCAACAAAATGGAGTAGTTGAGAGAAAGAATAGAACTGAATTAGGTAAACCTAATTTACCTAAAACTGAAGTAGGTTCCTTAGTTAGTAATGTTAAAAAGAACAGGAATGGGAAGAAGAAGATTGTTAATCAGGAATTGGTTCCATCTTCTCCCATTGCATCTAGGAAGGTGTGCTCTATTTGTAATTCTGATGGACACCTTACACATGCATGTAAAAAGGTTAAAGTAGAAACTGCTAATACTTCTGAAATGCATAACATGTCTGACATGCCTGATCTTCATGAACCCTGTGGAAAGAAAGATTGTTTGCTATGTAAGTACAACATCATGCATGCTTATTTTAAGTTGATGTCTGATAGTAGCAATAGCACTGATAATGTTAAATCCACAGATACTATGAATATCAAACAGGGTAAGACTAAATTGAATGTTACTCCTGTTAAATCATCTAAACCTTCAGGACCCAAACAATTTTGGGTACCAAAGTCCGCTTAATCAATCTGTGATTGCAGGGTAAGGTTAAAAGCTCAAAGGTTGTGTGGATTCTGGATAGTGGTTGTTCTAGACACATGACAGGTGAAGAGTCCCTGCTTACAGAGGTGGTTAAGAAGACCGGCCCGATTGTAACCTTTGGAGATGACAGCAAAGGATACACTACGGGATATGGTAAATTGAAAGCTGGAAATGTCATCATTGAAAACATCTCTCTTGTTGAAGGATTAAAGCACAATCTTCTAAGTATCAGTCAGTTCTGTGATAAAGGCTACAATGTAGATTTCAGAAAGGACAAGTGCTTGATCACCAACAGGAAGGATGAGAAGCTTACTCTACTGGGAGTGAGAAAAGGAAATTTGTTTATAGCTGACTTAAGTTCTACCAGTGAAGGAGAAGTTACATGTTTCTATGCAAAGGCATCTTCAGAACAAAGTTGGCTATGGCACAAGAAGCTCTCACACTTGAACTTCAAAACTATGAACTCTTTGGTAAAGAGAGAGTTAGTGAGAGGGTTGCCCCTGATGGAATTCAATCAGGAGGGACTATGTGAAGCATGTGAAAAAAGGAAGTCAAAGAAAGCATCACATGGAAGCAAAGGAATGACAAGCATTACTGAACCATTACAGCTGATTCATATGGATTTATTTGGTCCAGTTAATGTTATGTCACTTTCAAGGAACAGATATGCATTGGTGATGGTGGATGACTACTCCAAGTACACGTGGGTGTTGTTCATACAAACAAAGGATGAAGCAACACAACTAATCATTGATCACATCAAGAAGATAGAAGTGGAAGCTAAGCTACCTGTGCGGACAATCAGATCAGACAATGGAACTGAATTCAAGAATGCAGTTCTAAATGATTTCTGCTCAGAGAAAGGAATATCAAGACAGTTTTCCGCACCAAGAACTCCTCAACAGAATGGAGTAGTGGAAAGGAAGAACGGGACCTTGGTTGAAGCAGCAAGGACCATGTTGAGTGAATCAAAACTTCCCACTTACTTTTGGGCTGAAGCAGTGAATACAGCTTGCTACACTCAGAATCGAATCCTGATCAACAAAGATCATGAAAAGACTCCGTATGAGTTAATGGCCAACAAGAAACCAACACTGAAGTACTTTCATGTGTTTGGTGCAAAGAGCTTTGTACTTAAAGATGGAGAACATCTTGGCAAGTTTGATGCCAAAGCAGATGAAGGCATTTTTCTGGGCTATTCTCTGGAATCTAAGGCTTTCAGGGTATATGTGATTGAAGATAAGAAGGTGTTGGAAAGCTTTAATGTAACATTTGACGACACTAAAAGACCAGGCCTGCAAACTGGAGAGAACTCTGAATCCTTGGTATTTGAAAATCTATCAGGAGATCTCTCTGACAATGAAGAAGTACCTGAAGTTGTTACAGTTATTAATAATAATCATAATGATAATGATTCTGGACAAACTGGTGACTAAAGTGGAGATCCTCATTCTACAGGATCCACTAGTCAGTCTTCAGAATCAACAGATCAAACCGTCAACAACTCAGGGGGAGCAGGAGAAGGATCAACTAGTCACACTCCACAACATCTAGAACAAGGAGAATCATCAAGATCGCATCTGCCAAGACAAAGGGTATGGAATAGAGATCATCCCTTTCACTTGATCATTGGTGATCCGGACACAGGAGTGAGAACTAGGAGAACATCACAAAAATGAATGTCACTATTCTGGGTTTCTTTCAGAAACAGAACCTAAGAAAGTTGAAGATGCTCTAGATGATCCAGATTGGGTAATTGCTATGCAAGAAGAACTCAATCAGTTTGAAAGGCAGAAAGTTGGGAAGCTGGTACCCAGGCCTAAGGGAAAATCTGTTATTGGAACACGATGGGTATTCAGAAATAAGTTGGACGAAGATGGCATTGTAACGAGAAACAAAGCCAGACTGGTTGCTAAAGGTTACTCTCAAGAAGAGGGTATAGATTATGATGAAACCTATGCACCAGTAGCAAGACTTGAGGCCATCAGAATGTTTCTGGCATTTGCTGCACATTCCAATTACAAGGTATATCAAATGGATGTGAAGAGTGCTTTTCTGAACGGGGAGTTAGAAGAAGAAGTGTATGTGGAACAACCTCCAGGTTTTGAGGATTCAAAACTGGCAGACTTTGTGTACTTTCTATTCAAAGCTCTCTATGGACTCAAACAAGCTCCGAGGACATGGTATGACACTCTCTCTGAATTCTTACTTGAAAATGATTTTACAAGAGGTGTTGTAGACAAAACTCTCTTTGTCAAAAAGCATAAAAATGATTTGATATTGGTGCAAGTATATGTTGATGACATAATATTTGGTTCTACTAATGATGATCTATGCAAGAGATTTGCTAAGTTAATGCAGAGTCGTTATGAAATGAGCATGATGGGTGAATTGTCATTCTTTCTTGGACTGCAAGTATACCAAAAACAAGATGGTATATTCATTTGTCAGTCCAAGTACATCAAGGATCTTCTTAAGAAGTATCAAATGGAAGACTCATCTACAGCAAAGACTCCTATGCCAACTGCCACTAAGCTTGATAAGGATGAAACTGGTAAGAAGGTTGACATCACAGGCTATAGAGGTATGATAGGCTCATTACTTTATCTCACTGCAAGTAGACCAGATATAATGTTTGCAACATGCTTGTGTGCTAGATTTCAGTCTGATCCTAAAGAATCTCATCTAATAGCTGTTAAGCGAATATTTAGATATCTTAAGGGGACCCCAAATCTTGGAATTTGGTACCCTAAAGATACAGGATTTGATCTTATTGGATATACAGACTCTGATTTTGCAGGTTGTAAGATTGATCGGAAGAGTACTTCAGGAAGCTGTCAGTTTCTTGGAAGAAGATTGGTTTCCTGGTATAGCAAGAAGCAGCATTCAGTTTCCACATCAACAGCTGAGGCTGAATACATTGTTGCTGGTAGCTGCTGTGCTCAGATCTTGTGGATGAGAAACCAACTCCGTGACTATGGACTTTTGTTGACAAAGATTCCAATATTTTGCGACAACACAAGTGCCATAGCAATCTCAAACAATCCAGTGCAACACTCGAGGACGAAGCACATCGACATCAGGTATCATTTTATCCG
This sequence comes from Heracleum sosnowskyi, assembly GCA_030848705.1. Taxonomy (NCBI): domain Eukaryota; kingdom Viridiplantae; phylum Streptophyta; class Magnoliopsida; order Apiales; family Apiaceae; genus Heracleum; species Heracleum sosnowskyi. The sequence continues at coordinate 105,314,450 of CM061243.1, read as the reverse complement.
AGAGCATGTCATGAATGGAACTGTGGAGTTACATTTTGTACCCACAGAGGATCAAATTGCAGACATCTTTACTAAACCGCTTGATGAATCCACTTTCAATAAGCTGGTTGGTGAACTTGGGATGTTAAATCTTTCTAATTGATTTTGATTAGAAGTCAGTAACTGCAGAGAGTCCTGGTGAATACATGAGTTTAAGAATTGCTATATCCTTAGGACTCGTGAATTTATTTTCTGGAGCAATTCTCGTAGTTAGGATTTTTGTACTAATTTTATGTCATAATTATGGATGATATATCTTCTGGCATTTAATTGGTTATTAATTCTAAAAATTATTTAGGTGTTAATATTTGTTCTAAATATTCTAGCATCTATTTAATTTGAATTAATTTGCTTTGTTTTTAACATTGTAGATTAATGCAGCATAATTGTTTAGATTTTAATTGGTTAATATCACTCAATGATATTTAATTGATTTTATTCTAAGAAAATTGTGAATTTTCTGTTAAGAATTGATTTTGGTAAATTTGAAAAGATTTATTAGAATTAAAACTAGGCAGGAAATAAAAATTCTGATTTTTAAAACAAGAACAGGTTTTAAAATGAAGACATAAGCAAAAAAATATCGAATTTAGGAAATTCGATAGTTTTTCAAGTACATAGATAAATCTATCGAATTTAATTTTCGATAGTTTTTGAAAAGGAAAAGAAAAACTATCGAAAGCATTTCTCGATAGTTTTTGAGATTTAATTTAAAATATATCGAAGGAATTTACCTTAATTAATATTTAAATTCTCGATAGATTTTGAAAATCAGGTGAAAAATATCGAAAAAGATTTAATTCCTTTAATAATTCAAATCTTCGATAGTTTTTCAGAAAAAGAAAGTTCGATAGTTTTTGTTATATATTACAAATCCCTCGATGGTTTTACAGAAAAGGTCTGTTTGAATTCTAAATCAAAACACTTCGATAGTTTTTGGAAAAACTATCGAAGTAAACTTGACCATTTTACCCCCTCAGAAAAACCATCGATAGTTCTTTATAAAACTATCGAATGAAAAAGGACAAAAATACCCCTGAAAAATCAGTGAGTATTTAAATGGCCCTTGGACGTTTTCCTTTGTCATTTTCTCAGATCCAAGTGTTATACAAATACTTACATATATTGTTGAAGAAGAACATATAAAAACTCGATAGTTTTTCATTGTTAACCGAGTTTTAAACACAGTAATTTCAGTTTTGACAGTGATATCATTTTCAAACAGTGATTTCTTTGTATCTTCTGAAATCCGTGTACTCAATTGTGGTTGTGGTTACAAAAAATTCTATCGAAAGCACTTTTCGAACCTTGATTCAGAAAACCTGTTCTTGACAAGCACTGTTTGATTGATTTTAGTCTCTTTGGAAATCATTGTCAATCAAAATAGCTTTTCTTGATTTAGAAATTTAATTAAGTGATAAAAAGGGTAATTTTTGTTAAGAGTTTGATTAATTAGAAATAATTAATTAAATTTAAAGGAAAAATAGTTTTGGTTATTTAAATCTTCTGGAAATTTTAAAATATGGCTGGAGAATTTATTATTACCAAGACTAATCATGTCTCGTTCCAAAACTTGCAATCCATAACGAACCTTCAGTTTCGTGCATGGGCAGAGTTTTTGAACACACGTTCATTAGTGGCATACGCTGTGAGTACTCCCGTGATCCTTTGCATCGATCAATTGACTGCGTTGTACACAACCGCCACGGATACGAGTGAGAATAATATTCGATCCTTCAGTTTTGTTGTGCCAGGGGGCAGAACAATAAGGGTGACGGAACATGATTTTAATAGAATCCTACATTTTCCTACAGAAAACCTTGTTCCGGATCCCACGACTGAGGAGATACATGCTTTCTTCACTCTCATTAGAAGTCAACAACCTAACTTCTTTGTGGGAGAGTTCCTTAAGCATTACTTGCCAAAAGCATGAAACTTTTTCTTTCATACCCTAATCCATGTTTTTACTGCCAAGCTAACAAATCTGCATGGTATTCCCTTATTCCTTCAAAAGATAGGGTTTGCCATTGCCAACAATAGGCATATTAACATTGGACGGTTACTGATTGATCAAGTAATCATATGCATGGGACCACTGGATGAAAGAACAGGCATAAATGAAGATGTGCTCTGTTTCTATCCTAGGTTCCTACAGCTAATTCTCAATGATATCTTAACAGATAATGAACGGGAGATCTTTGAAGGTGAAGCCAACCAGGAGTGCATGAGAATGAAGAGCAATGCCATAACCGCTCTCATTAGGAAGAACAACTATCTTCCAGGGGTACCCACTGTTCTCACTGAATATCTAAGAACGGTGCCCCTACCACTTCTACCCCCAGGGGAACAGGTAATTGAAGGTAACATTCCTCAACCTCAACCTGTAATGGCACCTGAACCAATGGATGTTGATCCAGAGCCCTCAGTGGCCATTCCTGACCAGGAGGTTGCAAACCCACAACCTCTAACCACGGTCGAAGAGCCTTTGGAAGAGCCAAATGAAAACATAAACGAACCTCCTTCCCCTCCTATACCCAGTAAAGAACCATCCATGAGTGTAGAGGGAGATAGTGCCAAAGCAGCACCACATAAGGAGATACACCCTTCAACAACAGCTCTGCCTTCCTCTAAAAGGAGAAGAACAGAAACCGAGGCAACTGTTGATACTTCATTTCTCTCATCCAAAGCGCCCTTTTTTGATTTTTCTGATGCTGATTGGGCTACGCTAACGAAAGCTATATCTGAACCAATAGCTCAATCAAGTAAGGAAGAATTGACGGAAGCAACTGGTGTTCCGACCATATCACGGTCAGGTTCACTGGTTGAAGGTTCTAAGAACCAAGGGTCTTCACAGACGTCGAGAGAAGGCTTTGACCTAAATGCACAATCTAAAGGGTCATTGTCTACCTCCCCAAATGGAACATATCTGGATCCTGCGGGTAAAGGGTCTGACGTAGGTGCAGATCGGCAACTCGTTGACAGTGAATCAATTACTATTGAGGAGTCAACTGAGGTGAAGTCTTTACAGACTCAAGGGGAAGATTCGGGATCTCTGCTGTTAAAAGAGCCTGTTTCTAACCCCCTAGAGATTCAGACTCTAGATCCTACAAAGGATATATCATCTAAGGATGATCAGCAACTTGGTTTATCCAAGGACGGGGACTTGCGAAGCCCCATTGCACCACCGGTGACCTCCTTAAGGACGGCTATGGTGATGTCTTCTGCAGGTACAATCAGCACAAAGGATTTGAGTGAAACAAAAACACTTACACCTGGCCTGAGTGGGAAAGGAAAAATGATTCAAACACCGACAGAAACGTTGAGTGTACACCCAGAGCCAAATGTGAGGAGTGACACCCTAACCCTACCTAATATTCATGATTTGCTGTTACCAACAGAAAGAGAGCTACAAGTTCAATCTTCCCTCAAGGAGATGACAGTTCGAGACAAAGAAGGAAATCCATTATTCAAGGTTCCACTGCGACCTTCCTTTGACCAAGGGATCTCCTCCAGTCAAGCCAATGTTTCTTTAAAGTCTATTCAAGAGAAAGTTGACTTGGCTGCAGCTGATTCAAGAAGAACATTCCGGGTCATTGGCAGTGCATCTGGCACTATAACAGGTACGAAGCAGGCAGTGGACTCCTTAAAGAAGGAAGCTATGGAAGAACTAGTCGAGCTGAGGATGGACGTCAGGGAACTTAAAGATGGATTCATGAATGAAGTAACTGCACTGTCTCAAGGACATGAAGCTTTGAAAGAAGTCGTTCTGGTTATCCGGGATGGTCAAGCGCGGGTAAAAGATGCAATGAATACCCTTTCACGAGTGGAGTCTAAGCTAAACAAGAGGCTGGATCACATGGAAAAGACTACCAACTCAAGATTGGAGAACATTGACCTGTCGCTAGCTTCTATAAATGAGTTTAATAAGCAGCTTATGGATTTCTTTGAGAATCAAGGTGACGGAGTACAGTCAATATGGAGTATGCTGAAGAACCAACAATCTGGACAACCTGGTCCTTCATATCAGGAACCTGATCCTTCTGATGTCTTTTATGCTGAGGATGCTTTTATCGAGGATTCCTCAACTAAGGGGGAGAAAGTTGGAGAAGGGGTGAAGGATAAATGGGGAGTTTGGGAGACTGTTGAGGCTATTCCAATCAGACAGTACTGGATTGAGGAGCTTGTAGAGGAAGAGAAGGAGAGTGAAGAAGAATTTGAGGTCATGCATGAGCAACCTATTCAAGAGGAGCATGAGCCATATTATCCAGAGCCAATAGAACATCCTATCTTGGATGATGATATGGAAGAAGCAAATTCTCTATCACCTGAGGAAGAAGCTGCCTTGGAAGCTGTAAGAGCTCAGAGAGCTGCAGTTGATGCCAGGCAAGCTGAGAAAGAGAAACAACAAGCAATTCTGAGAAGTGAAAAGCTAAAGAGAATCAAAGTGTATAATGAAGTGAGGAAGAAGAAGATGATAGATCTGGAAAAGAAAGATGGTACTGAATGGGAAATGGCTTACAAAACCTTTTGCGGAGTTGAAGAAGGACTACAAGTCAACGACAATGCTGAGGTGGAAGTTATTATTCAGGACATCAGAAGTGCTAATCTTGAAGATCAGACTTACTTTAAAGCACTGAGAAGCTCTATAATCTGTCTGACAGCTGGGGTTAAAGCAAATGGTGCCTGGAGCTTATTAATCAGTTTCCTGGAGAAAGGTACATTTGTGATTTCCACTAAGTTTTTAGAACAGAGGACATATACAGAATTGCAGGCTATACTCATCAAGATCCAAAGAACTACAAGGCTAAATGAACTGCTCCGTGAGCATGTTAAGGAGATCGTGATGAAAGTCAGTCCAGAGATTACTGAAGATCCTCCAATGGTTAGATTCATGACGAATGACTTGTTCAGAATCTGCTATTTGGCTGAGGACAAACTGAGGGACTACCCAAGCAACTATCTAATCTCAGTTGAGAAGTGTCTTAGATCCACTGGATTCTCATCAACGGAGAAGGACAAAGCAGCAGACACTCTTAGAAGATTTCTAATGGAGAATGTTCCTTACTATAGGAAAAGAGTGGAAAGAGGGTTGGAAGTGCATACCAGATTCCCAAACATGCCAAAGCTAAACAAGAAAGATGTTAACATTGCATGGTTATGGGCTGGAGTGGGTCAAGAGGTTGAATATATTGGAAGACACATCCAAGGAGCAATCCTTAAACCTGGAGAACCACTGCACTATCTATCTGTGATTGATTATCAAGCTGCTAACTCCGATCCAATGATTGAAGAAGGTGAGAGTGGAATGGACTGAAGATTGAAGCAAAGAACAAAAGAACTATCAGCTCAGACTAGAGGAGCAACTTCATTGTATAAAGTTTAATTGTTTTTTGATTTATGAAATCTGGAAATGTATATATATCTGATCCAGAATGCATTAATATTATTACGTTGTCTTACTTTAAGTAGTTTCATGTTTCCTTAGTTAGTTGAGTTATCCTCGAAGTATTTGCTTGTCGAACTCTATCCAATCAAATAGGGGGAGATTGTAAAGCATAATGTAACATAAGATGTAAAAGAGATAACTACAACTCAACAAAGGACAAGACAGACAATAATATTAACAGAAGCACAGGAATCCAGAATCAAAGAAGAAAAGGTAAACTCAAAAAATCAAAATACGTTATGTATTCTTGAAGTCCGTAAACAGGTCACGGAAAGAAGTTCATGAAAATGTTCAAGCCTCAGTGACAGCAAAAGAAACAAGACTTTCAAGATGACAGAAGTATGTGAATGATTTAGGGTTCAGTACCACGGGATTCCAGTGATGAAGCAACCAGAACGACAAGGGACTTATCAGCAGCACTATATTGAAGACATAAAAGAAGAATTGATCAAGTGTTATTCATCTGTGAACCATACCAGTTGCACTAGGTGACGGCACTAAAAAGATCAAGTTGTTTTATCGTCTCAGAAGAAATTGATACAGTCTAAAACTTAAACACCCAGGAGCTCAGGAGTAATTACTAAAGGACAAAAGACAAGAAAAAGGATTCGATAGTTTTTCAATTGAAAAAACTATCGAATGGTGGTTGGAGTGATTCATTGAAAAACAAAGTAAATTAATTTGGCATTCAATAGTTTTGATTTAAAAACTATCGAATGGCAAATTGATTTAATCCATTCGATGGTTTTTTAATCCATTCGATGGTTTTTCAATTCATGGAGCAGGTGAAAAGTTGTGCTTGTCTGACAGGTTGATGAAGATCCAACGGCCAAGAATATTCTATTCTAAATGGTTCGATGGTTTTTCAATTCAAGTCTACAATTAACTCGAGAGAAGATAGTGTCGTCTTCAGTTAAGGCATTCAACACAGAAACATTACTACGAGAGAGAACTAAGCCGGAGAAATTATCAGAAAATTAATAGTGCTCAGAACTTGATCATTGTTTTGTATTTGTGTAACCTTAAACTCATTGAAGCTAATCTACGGATTAGAAATTGTAGCACCCCTCGAGGTTTATATTTATAAAAAGATATATTCCCCGAAACTTGATTTGGTTTGGTGTGTTTGATTTCGTTATAGAACTGAAAGATTAATCCGCGAACGAAATTGAATTATTTGTGAGTATCGTATTCAACCCCCCCTTCTACGATACTTTGGACCTAACAGAACATATCTGGATCCTGCGGGTAAAGGGTCTGACGTAGGTGAGGATCGGAAACTCGGTGACAATGAATCAATTTTTATTGAGGAGCTAACTGAGGAAAAGTCTTCACGGACTTTAGAGGGAGTTTCAGGATCTCTGCTGTTAATAGAGCATGATTCTAGCCTCCTAGAGATTCAAACTCTAGATCCTACAAAGGATACATCATCTACGGATGATCAGCAACTTGGTATATCCAAGGACGGGGACTTGCGAAGCCCCATTGCACCACCGGTGACCTCCTTAAGGATGGCTACGGTGTTTTCTGATGCAGGTACAAAGAGCACTAAGGGAATGAGTGAAACACAAACAGATACACCTGGCCTGAGTGGGAAAGGAAATATGAGTGAAACACCAACAGAAACGTTGAGTGAACACCCAGAGCCAAATGTGAGGAGTGACACCCAAACCCTTACAAACATTGATGATTTGCTACTACCTACTGAAAGAGAGCTACATGTACAATCCACTCTCAAGGAGATGACGGTTCATGATAAACAAGGAAATCCATTATTCAAGGTTGCACTGAGATCTTCCTTTGACCAAGGGATCTCCTCTGGTCAATCCAATGCTTCTTTAATGACTATTCAAGAGAAGGTTGACTTGGCTGCAGCTGATTCCAGAAGAACTTACAGGGTCTTAGGCAGTGCATCTGGCACTATAACATGTACTAAACAGGCAGTGGACTCCTTGAGGAAGGAATCAATGGAGGAACTGGTCGACTTGAGAACAGATGTCAAAGAGCTGAAGGATGGATTCATGAATGAAGTAAATGCTCTGTGATAAGTGGATTTTTAATCCACTTGAAACGCTTCATATCGGCTTAAATTGATGACTTGAACTCAAGTATGTGGTGTGTTTAATGTGTTTTCATTAAGTTTTGCAGAACCAAGAGTTGGAGGTTAATTTGATTAAAATTCGGATTTTCCGGGTAGGTTGCGCAGTCTTCACTGTTTTGGCCATATCTGGAATTCTACAAGTCCGATTCTGACGATCTTACAGCTCACGCGAAGAGGACAACATTTTCTATAATTCTAGGCAGAAGGTTCTGCGCGGGCGCCCAGAAATTGTACTGGAATTCTGCGCGGCCGCCCAGGAAGTCAGAATCGCCAGAAATTGCCAGAATTCGATTTTAATAAGGAAATTTTCACAAATTCGACTTCTAATCATTATGGTAATTGCTTGGGGCGGCCAGAAACTTCCAGAATCAGTTGTTAACATGGAATATGCAATTCTTATTGCATTCAAAGATGGAAATTGCCGTAATTCTATTCTAACTCAAAAACGGCAATTGCTTGGAAGAGGGACAACTTGGAGCTATAAATACACACCTTGGGGGGACATAATCAACACATCACAATACATCACAACACACCAGAGATCAGATTCAATATTGGAGCACAAGATCGAGGAGCCAAGAACGAAGAACGTGACTACGAGGAGATCTAGACATAGTTTTTTCTTGTATTCTTCAATTTTGGTGCAACTTTTGGATGCTTCCGGATTTGTCCTCTAAACCTTTAACTCTTATTCATATTTACATCATTGATTTCTTGTTTTTCATCATGCTTTCATCAGAACCCACGATGATGAACGGTTCTATTATGAACTAATCATTGTCGTGGGATTCTAACGGATTTATTTATGGATTTTAGTAGTTAATTGTTTTAAAGATGTGTGTGTGATGGCTAATTGATATCCTAGTTTGGTTGTGCTTATTCTTCTTGGATGCGTAGCTAACATCTAAGATTGTTTGTTAATCTCTATTGAATGCGAAAGTGGATATAGATGTTTGGAACTTGTCATGCTAGCATAGGTTTATGTATGTTTGTCATGCATGATTCGTAGGTGATTTTAACCATCTTACCTGCCCTATGTAATCTGAATGGATAACTTGCTCGTTAAACCGTTATGTTTTCAAATCTTATAGACATATAGGGTCTAAGCATAATTGGTGTCTGCTTAACTTCTATCTATTTTGTGGATGTTTAAGTGGTTTGGTATACGTATACTGAAAGGTAGTGTGTACTGATTTCGTGTTATCCGATTAGTTTTCACAACCGTCACATGCATTGATTAAAGACAAAAGACTCTGAATGAAGTACTTAATGAAGTTAGGATCCCATGTTTTATTCTCATATACATAAATCGATTTTAATCCTCTTAGTTAGTTAATTCTTAGTTTAATAATTTGTTCTCTAGTTAATTTTAGATAATCAAACCCAAATTGTTAATTGTCTTAGCAGTGGATAAAAATCATACATTGTTGCATAGGTGCATTAATTGAATTGAACACCTCATTAGATCTCTGTGGGAACGAACTTGACTTATTCGTATATTACTTGTGACCACGTGCGCTTGCGTGATTTTGTGCTAACAAGTTTTTGGCGCCGCTGCCGGGGATCATCGGTGTTTTATTTTAGTTTATGTGCTTGTCATCGGTGGTCGTTAGAGTTCACTGACTCAGATTGTAGTTGTTTGTTCTGTGTGTTTCAGGTACTTGAACGTGTATGCGAACACGTTCTCAGACTCGTAAATTGGAAGAAGAAAGATTAAAGTTAGTAAAGATGGGAGATGTTCCAGAAGGAGTAGCACCTGCAGCTAAGGCTTTGAAGGACTATTCTCAGCCAAACATCAATGATATTCAGTCGAGTATTGTCAGGCCGGCTATTGCAGCTAATACCTTTGAAATCAAGCCTGGCACGATTCAGATGGTGCAGAATTCAGTGCAGTTTGGGGGTGCTCCAACAGAAGATCCTAATATGCATATTAGGGATTTCATCGAGATTTGCAACACCTTCAAGACCAACGGAGTGTCGGAAGATGTCGTGAAGCTGAGACTTTTCCCATTTTCTCTGAGGGATAAGGCTAAGGGCTGGTTGCACTCTCTACCAGCAGGTTCTATTACTACATGGGAGGATCTTGCTCAGAAATTTCTTACTAAATTCTTCCTCATGGCTAAAACTGCTGCGATCAGGAATGCTCTTACTCAGTTTTCTCAGCATTCTGGAGAAACTTTATGTGAAGCTTGGGAGAGATACAAGGAGATGCTTAGGAGATGTCCACATCATGGATTGCCCGACTGGATGGTGATTAATTGTTTTTATAATGGTCTGGGAGCACAATCAAGACCAATGTTAGATGCAGCATCAGGTGGAGCTCTATGGGCTAAGAGCTACGAGGAAGCTTATGAGTTAATTGAGATGATGGCTGCGAATGAATATCAGAATCCTACTCAGAGATTATCACAAGGCAAAGTAGCAGGAGTTCTTGAAGTTGATGCAGCTACAGCTATAGCAGCCCAGTTGAAGGCTTTGACAATGAAGGTGGATTCTTTGACGAATTATGGAGTTCAGCAGGTGGCTAGTGTTTGTGAGCTTTGTGCGGGCGCACATGAGACGAATAATTGTGCTATATCTAGTGAGTCGGCGCAGTTTGTGAGCAACTTTTAGAGACCATCACAGCCAGTTCCAGCCACCTATCATCCCAATAGCCGGAATCATCCTAATTTCAGCTGGAGCGACAATCAACAATCTCAGCAGCCTTATCAGCCATTCCAAGGTCAGCAATTTGGAGCAAAGCCTTACAATCCTCAGAATTTTCAGCAGCAGCAAGGGCAGAATTTTCAGCCACAGTATGCTCCTAGGCAACAATTTCAGCCACCAGGATTTCCGCAACAACCTTATGCTAGTGCGGGGCAGTCTTCGAATGAAAAATCTGAATTGGATGAGTTGAGAATGATAGTTAAAAGCCAGGCGGCATCGCTCAAGACTTTGGAGAATCAGATGGGGCAGTTGGCAAGTGCCTTACTCAGCAGAGCTCAGGGAACTCTTCCTAGCGATACGGAGCCTAATCCAGGAAAGACAGTTGTCCAAGAACATGTGAAAGCAGTTACCTTGAGATCGGGAAAGGTCACGGGCAATCAAAAATCAGCAGTTGAAGAAGAGGAAGAAATTCAGCAGCATCAGGTGGAACCTTCTAAGGAAAAGCCAATTTTTGATTTGGCAGCTAAGCAATTGGACGGTGAGGCTGAAAAGAGCAAAAATTCTGCTGACAAGTCTACTTCGGAGCAGACTATTTACCCACCTCCTCCATACCCAAAGAGGCTCCAGAAGAAGACTACAGAGAGTAACCAAATCTATCCTCCTCCTCCATATCCAAAGAGGCTACAGAAGCAGAATCTTGACACAAAATTCGCCAAATTTCTCGAGGTTTTCAAGAAGTTACACATCAACATACCTTTTGCAGAAGCTCTTGAACAGATGTCGAGCTATGCTAAGTTCATGAAGGGTATTCTATCTTGGAAGTTGAAACTCGAGGATTTGGACACCGTTGCTTTGACAGAGGAGTGTAGTGCAGTTCTACAGCAGAAATTGCCACCGAAGCTTAAAGATCCGGGAAGTTTTACCATACCTTGCACTATTGGCAATCAACTTTTCAGCAAATGCTTATGTGATTTGGGAGCTAGCATTAATCTAATGCCAATGTCTGTTTTTAAGCAACTTGGGTTGCCTGAGCCGAAACTAGTTAATATGACCTTACAGTTGGCTGATCGGTCGATCACATATCCAAGGGGTATAGTGGAGGATGTCTTGGTAAAGGTGGATAAGCTGATTTTTCCTGCTGATTTTGTTATTCTTGACTTTGAGGAGGATAAGAAAATTCCTTTCATCTTGGGAAGACCTTTTCTGGCTACTGGCCGAGCGTTGATCGATGTTCAGAAAGGAGAGCTCACAATGAGGGTGAGTAATCAAAAGGTCATCTTTAATGTGTTCAAGGCTATGAAATTTCCGACAGAGGAGGAAAAGTGTTTTAGATTGAAGATGGTTGATACGGGTCAGAGAAAGGAGTTCGATCAGCTGTTGAGCAAAAATTCGGACATGCACAAGTTCGAGCATCACATCAGTGATTCCATTGACAATTCTTCCATTCGAGATCTTTCGAATGTCAAGCTTGGAAAACTTCCACCACATTTGAAGTATGTCCTTCTGAATGATGAGTTGGTAATTTTCAAAGAGTGTGAAGATAATGTGTTAAGAAGGTGGAACAAGGATGATGAGGTAAAAGAGTGTTCTTATCAATCGACGGAGAAGCATAATCACCTTAGAGGTGTAAAGAAGAAAAAGAAAAAATCGATTGGTGGAAAAGTCAAGGTGAAGTTTGATTTGGAAAAGATGTGGGAAGAAAGCAAGAAGGTTATCAAACAATGGGTGAATGGTCCTTCTGCTAAGGACAAGTCAAATGCGATCTTCGAGCCACCATGATTTGATTCACATTTGTCCGGCTAAATGACATTAACGACAGCGCTTCGTGGGAGGCAACCCATGTGTTAGGTATGTTTCTACTATCTTTCTTATTACCTTCAATGAGGGCATTGAATATTCTAAGTTTGGGGGTGATTTGGGGATAAGTAGTGTTGTGGTGTTATGTGTTCATGTAGGAAATCATATTTTGCATGTTTGTGGTAATTCATTCATGTTTTGTTCGTATTTTGCATGTTTGTTTCATGTAGGACATTTTGTTTATGTTTTTATTATATGTGTCATTTTAGTTGCATGGCATGCATATTTCATGATCCCTTAGGACGAGCTATTTCTGTTTAGTAGGTTGATGTTGATTTGATTGTGGTAATCATAAATAGAGGGATGATTTAAGTTCTTATGAAATTGACATGCATGTTATGAAAACAAAATCTTTACACAATTCATCGTTTGCTTTTGGGCTAGATTAGGGCCATGCCTGTTTGGATGTTTTGAGGCTTAATCATTTGTTTATAGTTAAAATGTTCTTTATTCCCTTGATGGCGTAGGAGCACCAAAGTATAAGTTTGGGGGAAAACAGGGATTTCATGCTAAGTGTTTTTAGTTGTGTTTAGTTGTTAATAAAGGCTAGGCGTCAAATGGCTAGTAGCCAGCTCATATTTTATGAGTAGTCTAGGATGAATGAGATGGAGCGAAACGCACGCACTCATTCTTGTGTGAAAAAAAAAGAGAAAAGAAAAAGAAAAAGAAAAAAAAATGAGTGTTTGTGAGAGTGTGAGTGTGTATAATTGACTAGGGTGAGCTCTTTAATACTCGAGTAATTAAGTCTGAGGGGTACTTGTACCTGGTAACCTAAAGCCCTTTGTGGTTTGGGATTGCCGACCTAACACTCGCTACATGGGTATTATTGTATAAGCCTTTTGGGGTCTCATCCATTGCACGGTCAAATAAACACGTGTGTTATGTTGTTTTGTTATGTGTTGTAGTTGTTAGTAATAAAGCATGAATTCCTGTCTAACTTAAATGATGATGGAGGTGTCTCTGAGTTATGAAGTGTCTAGCGTTCATTCTTTTTATAAACTAGTGATTGCCTTGACGAAGAATGGGTATGATTTTTGGTCTAGTGTTAGGAGTATATCTGATGAGTATCGCACACACCACGTTTCCGTTCATGTATTGTTAGTATACGGGGATTTAGTCGAGCTCTGTTTGGAAGTTATTGCATGATTTGAGATGTTTGCGTATTGAATGGTTATGGTTAGTTTAAAGGGGATCTTTGCATTTTTTTTCATGTAGTTGCATTCATATAGTTTGCATTGTTAGTTGCATTGTTGGATGGATTTTGTGGGTACATTCGCTATAGGCCCTCACGAGACCTTACTCGTCCACTAGGGCTGCCTAGGGGTTTAAAGGGCTTGTTGCATATGCCAAATGCAACCGTGATCACCTACGGAAGTGGTACTAGTTAGTTGTATATAGTTATATTATTTATGCTTGAGGACAAACATCAGTTTAAGTTTGGGGGTGTGATAAGTGGATTTTTAATCCACTTGGAACGCTTCATATCGGCTTAAATTGATGACTTGAACTCAAGTATGTGGTGTGTTTAATGTGTTTTCATTAAGTTTTGCAGAACCAAGAGTTGGAGGTTAATTTGATTAAAATTCGGATTTTCCGGGTAGGTTGCGCAGTCTTCACTGTTTTGGCCATATCTGGAGTTCTACAAGTCCGATTCTGACGATCTTATAGCTCACGCGAAGAGGACAACATTTTCTATAATTCTAGGCAGAAGGTTCTGTGCGGGCGCCCAGGAATTGTACTGGAATTCTGCGCGGCCGCCCAGGAAGTCAGAATCGCCAGAAATTGCCAGAATTCGATTTTAATAAGGAAATTTTCACAAATTCGACTTCTAATCATTATGGTAATTGCTTGGGGCGGCCAGAAACTTCCAGAATCAGTTGTTAACATGGAATATGCAATTCTTATTGCATTCAAAGATGGAAATTGCCGTAATTCTATTCTAACTCAAAAACGGCAATTGCTTGGAAGAGGGACAACTTGGAGCTATAAATACATACCTTGGGGGGACATAATCAACACATCACAATACATCACAACACACCAGAGATCAGATTCAATATTGGAGCACAAGATCGAGGAGCCAAGAACGAAGAACGTGACTACGAGGAGATCTAGACATAGTTTTTTCTTGTATTCTTCAATTTTGGTGCAACTTTTGGATGCTTCCGGATTTGTCCTCTAAACCTTTAACTCTGATTCATATTTACATCATTGATTTCTTGTTTTTCATCATGCTTTCATCAGAACCCACGATGATGAACGGTTCTATTATGAACTAATCATTGTCGTGGGATTCTAACGGATTTATTTATGGATTTTAGTAGTTAATTGTTTTAAAGATGTGTGTGTGATGGCTAATTGATATCCTAGTTTGGTTGTGCTTATTCTTCTTGGATGCGTAGCTAACATCTAAGATTGTTTGTTAATCTCTATTGAATGCGAAAGTGGATATAGAGGTTTGGAACTTGCCATGCTAGCATAGGTTTATGTATGTTTGTCATGCATGATTCGTAGGTGATTTTAACCATCTTACCTGCCCTATGTAATCTGAATGGATAACTTGCTCGTTAAACCGTTATGTTTTCAAATCTTATAAACATATAGGGTCTAAGCATAATTGGTGTCTGCTTAACTTCTATCTATTTTGTGGATGTTTAAGTGGTTTGGTATACGTATACTGAAAGGTAGCGTGTACTGATTTCGTGTTATCCGATTAGTTTTCACAACCGTCACATGCATTGATTAAAGACAAAAGACTCTGAATGAAGTACTTAATGAAGTTAGGATCCCATGTTTTATTCTCATATACATAAATCGATTTTAATCCTCTTAGTTAGTTAATTCTTAGTTTAATAATTTGTTCTCTAGTTAATTTTAGATAATCAAACCCAAATTGTTAATTGTCTTAGCAGTGGATAAAAATCATACATTGTTGCATAGGTACATTAATTGAATTGAACACCTCATTAGATCTCTGTGGGAACGAACTTGACTTATTCGTATATTACTTGTGACCACGTGCGCTTGCGTGATTTTGTGCTAACACTCTGCAACAAGGACAAGAAGCTTTGAAAGAAGACGTTCTGGTTATCCGGGATGGTCAAGCTAGGGTAAAAGATGCAATGAACACCCTGTCAAGAGTGGAGTCTAAGCTTAACCAGAGATTGGATAGAATTGAAAAGACTACCAACTTGAGACTTGATAACATTGACCTGAAGTTGGCTTCTATGCATGAGATGAATAAGGACATTGCTGATTTCATGGAGAACCAAAGTGACAGAGTACAGTCGATATGGAATATGTTGATGAACCAACAACCCGGACCTTCAAATCAACAACCTGATCTTACTACAACCTTTTACAATGAGGACAACTTCATCGAGGATTCCTCAACTAAGGGGGAGAAAAATGGAGGATGGGAGACAGATGGATGGGGAGTATGGGAAACCAATGAAACTATTCCAGTTAGACAGTACTGGATTGAGGACATGGAAGCAGAAGAAAGTGAAGAGGGATTTGAGATGCATGAGCAACAACAGGAAGAACATGAACCGTATTATCCAGAGCCTATAGAATTTCCTATCTTGGATGATAATATGGAAGAAGCAAATCCTCTATCACTGGAACAGGAAGCTGCCTTGGAGATATTGAAAGCTGAAAGAGATGCCAGGCAAGCTGAGAAGGAAAGACATCGGGCAGTTCTAAGAAGTGAGAAGCTCAAAATATTCAAGGTGTATGCTGAAGTAAGGAAGAAGAAGATGATGGATTTGGCAAAGAAACAAGGTATTGACTGGGAGATGGCTTATAAAACTTTCTGTGGAGTTGAAGACGGATTAGAAGTCAACGACAATGCGGAGGTGGAAGTTATCATTCAGGACATCAGAAGTGCAAATCTTGAAGATCAGACTTACTTCACTGCACTGAGAAATTCTGTGATCTTTCTGAAAGCTGGGGTTAAAGCAAATGGTGCCTAGAACATATTGATCAATTTTCTTGAGAAAGGTACATTTGTGATTTCTACTAAGTTTTTCGAACAGAGAACATACACAGAACTGCAGGTGATGCTCATCAAGATACAAAGGACTACAAGGCTAAATGAACTGCTCCGTGAGCATGTTAAAGAAATCTTGATGAAAGTCAGTCCAGAGATTACTGAAGACCCTCCAATGGTTAGATTCATGACGAATGACTTGTTCAAAATCTGTTATTTAACGGAGGACAAGCTGAAAGATTATCCAAGTAACTATCTAATATCAATGGAGAAGTATCTTAGATCCACTGGATTCACATCAACGGAGAAGGACAAAGTAGCAGACACTCTGAGAAGATTTCTAATGGAGAATGTTCCTTACTATAGGAAGATAGTGGAGAAAGGATTGGAAGTGTGTCCCAGACTACCAAACATGCCAAAGCTGAACAAGAGAGATGTTAACATTGCATGGTTGTGGGCTGGAGTGGGTCAAGAGGTTGAATATATTGGATGACACATCAAAGGAGCAACCCTAAACCTGGAGATTCATTGCACTGTCCATCCGTGATTGATTATCAAGCTGCTAACTCCAATCTTGTGATTGAAGAAGGTGAGATTGAGATGGACTGAAGAACAGAAGCAAAGAATAAAAGAACTATCAACTCAGACTAGAGGAGCAACTTCAATGTATAAAGTTTTAATGTTTTTTGGATTATGAAATCTGGAAATGTATATATCTCATCCAGAATGCATTTAATATTATTAAGATGTCTTACTTTAATTAGTTTCATGTTTCCTTAGTTAGTTGAGTTATCTGCAGTTCAGTTAAGAGCTTACTGAACCTTTCAAACATGGAGGTTAAGTCTTCACCAGGCTTGGCCATGAATGCCTCATATTGAGATATAAGTATTTGCCTTTGGTTGCCTTTAACTTCTTCACTTCCTTCACAGAGTAAGGCTAACCTGATCCACATCTCCTTGGCTGATGTGCAGCTTATCACACTTCCACACATGGCTTTATCCAACGTGAGAGAATCGAGCAAGATGAGTTGCAAGTGATCATCTAGCACCATTTTCTCCTTCTCAGTTTCCAAAAATTCCGAGGGATCTTTGGGAACCCAATGTGCAGGAATGATTTCACCATTTACTGTTGTGGCTTCAATTTCCTTCCTTGGTATGAAAGGACCATTCTCGAGTATACCTGGGTATAGTGGATTCGCAGCTTTGATAAACAACAAGATTTTTCTTTTCCAAATGCTGTAGTTCTCTTTATCAAAAGTTGGGATCTTGATACTGTTTGATTTCTGCATTGTCGTCGGGATCTCAGATATGTATGTTAATCTGATAGCTTTGGTACCAGTTGTTGGTCCTTGTGTATTGCAGAAGGGGGGGGATGAATGCAATACTGATAAAATTCAATCTCAGTTTCAACAACTAAAACTAAGATTTAATGTTATCAATAATATGTATGCATTCACAAACAGTATAATAGAGAAGACA
Source organism: Heracleum sosnowskyi (assembly GCA_030848705.1). Taxonomy (NCBI): domain Eukaryota; kingdom Viridiplantae; phylum Streptophyta; class Magnoliopsida; order Apiales; family Apiaceae; genus Heracleum; species Heracleum sosnowskyi. The sequence continues at coordinate 105,296,892 of CM061243.1, read as the reverse complement.
GGATTCACAAAATAAATGTTTTATTTATTTTGCAAAGTGTTGCTACAACCTCAAGAGAGAATTCTTGAGCTTCGATCTTCTCCAAGACACTTGCTTGTCTTCGTTACATTCCTAGAATGAATTGATAGTCTAAGTATAAAACTAATCCTATCACTATCAACACGGGTCTGTGAAGCTGCTGTCATTATCAAGTGGCAGCTTCTTACAAAGTGTCTACCCATGTGACTTTCCTAAATTGCTAACAATGTCAGATATACATTACAAAGAAAGCAACCTAGATTCATTCTATTTCTAGCTAAAACAATTCAGCAAATAGAGACTTGACCTTGCTCTTGAATTGATTCTCTTTTGTTTGCAGTGCTTGAAGCTTCTGTCGTAGTCTTGCAGACTTGGTGCAGCTTAGGGATACTGCAACACGCCTGTTTCTTGAACATTGAAACTGTCACGGGATTTGACTGAGAAAGATACCTAGAACAAGGATCTTTCTCGAGACAGTTACTTTTGCCGCAGAGCTTGTTGTCACAGGAATGTGCTTTTGGTGACAGTAAGAGTTCCCCGCATAGAGTGTTGTCGAGGTTTCCAAACTTGCTGTCGAGGGCTAAAGTTGCTGTCGCGTAGTCTTCCGCCAATGTTGCTGTCAGAGTGAATATGCTGTCTTGACTTGCAACATTCTGTCTTCTTGTAATCTTACTGTCAATTCTTATGACAGTAACCTTTATTCATGCTGTCATCTAATATGCGTTCTTTGAGGCTTGAACACAGAAAGTGAACTTCTTCCAAATTACACAATTAAACTAACATAGCATACTGATTACAAGAACATACTTTGGTTGTGACAGTATGTTCTACTTAATTAAAAAATTAAGTATATACAAAGTTAAGTTGTTCCTATGCTATCACCCATAAATCCCAACAATCTCCCCCAATTTGTTTTTATGGACAATAACAACAAATTTACAATATATGCTGACAGCTTAACTAACAAGATCAGAATGGATTTAGAATGTTTACTTAGCTTGAGATTTCCTCTTCTGTCTCGTTACTTCCTCTTTTCTGAGAGCTTCTACCAAGCTGCTTCTTAGACCTTCTACAAGAGAGATTTCAGCAGGTGTGACTGCAGCATCTTCTATTTCTTCAATGATCTTCTTGATAGTAGGAGAAATAAGAGAACTAGCATCCCTGAGATTCAACTATTGCTCTTGATCAAATGGATAGCTTCTGAAGTGGAGTTCTTCATGAATGAGCTTGAATCTACTTCCTCGATAAGCATTGAAAGACATCCTCCTTTGCTTGTCCAGCTTCGAATCTTCTCCTTTTCTCCTTTCCAATAATTCCTATATCTTGTCAGAACAGATCTGCTCCAGGGGATGAATTGATCCAGCAACCATATACTGTAAATCCTTCAGAATAGTTGTTTTTAGCTTGTGCAAGCTGCAAACATAGATTTCTTCTTTTAGATGCTTGATTCTTAAGGGATTTTTCAGCATACATGTTTGATAATTTGGAGCTTCACTTTCTGCCTTGTTGGAAGTCTTGCATCTTTCCAGGAGTTCAGCTTCCTTCTTATCAAGTTCTGACTGATATTGAGCGTATTGAGAAGAGTCAGGTCTTTTTCTTGGCTTGGGTTGCCCTTCCTCTGTGGGTTGGGTTTTCCTTTCTTCTGTGGGTGAATCATCAAACTCATAGTACCAGTGATATGGTATAGGAGAAGCTGGTAAATCAGTTGAAGTATCAGCATCATCAAAATCTGCAAAGTTGTAGCCAAATTTCTGATAGAATTCAGCATCCCTATCAGCTTGATATTTCAGAATATGTTCCATAACAGACTCTGGAACATTTTCATAGCTCTCCAGCAACTCTACCATTCTTTCTAGGTAGAAGAAGTCAATTCTTCTTTTATCTAAGGTTGATGTCCTACCACTGGTTGATGTGGAGACCAGATTGAAATCCTTATCAACCTTGGTAGATCTTGATTCTTCCCACCACAGAATGTACCCAGTGACCTCTTGATTTGCATCCATCTTGACCTCAACACTCTTGATTTCTCTAGATTGCATCTGTTGTATCTTAAGACTGTTGGGAGGTATTGATTGAATTGGCTTCTTAAGATTCCTGCCAAATCCAGTGGTCTTTTCCTTTCCTGAGTACTTGTGCTTTCCTTCAGGTTTCTGTCTAGAAAACCATGCTCTTGCTTTGGCTTTCAGTCTTATGGGCTTGACAGTAGCTTTGGCTTCATCCTTGACAGAACCTTTCTTGACAGTACCTTTGTCGACAGTATCTTCCATGACAGCATCTTCTATGACAGTATTCTTGTCGACAGTACCTTTGGTGACAGCATCTTTTTCTGCATTTATGCAATCAATAGCACATCTAAGAATGCTTGCCTCCAAAGCTTCCAGTATTCTTGGCTCCTCTTCATCTGTTGCACCAGCATCTTTCTTTTCTTGACTAGGAGTTTCTTCATTGACTTCATTCTGAGATTGAATACCAGTATTCCCAGGATTACTTCTACCAGCATTTCCAGCATTTCCAGAAGCTTCACCTCCTCCAACCTCATCATCATCATCATCATTATCATCATCATCATCCTGAGGAGGAATGTCATAGAGACAGCTTCCACCTTGATCATTTCTTTTAGCATTGGCTCTAGAGATTAGTTTCTTCACTCTAGCTCCCAGTGCCTTGTCTCTCAACACCAGCATTTTGTAGATCTCTTGAACAGCATAAACTCTTCCTGGATTGGCATTTGAACTGAGTATTCCATCTAACACTTTCAGAATTGACTTGGTTTCCATTCTGGATGTGCCAACCAAATTCATGAAACTGTTCCTTCTTGTGCCATCCTTAGTTACAGATCTGTAGAAAACACTTGATGGATTTGTGTAGACTTCAGGTAGCTTTTGTGTGAGCAGGTTCTGGATTTGCATATCCAATATTTCATTGAATGGTGTTTGAGTTGCCCTGATCTTTCCCTTCAAAGCACACAACACCTTTGCTGGCAGACTCTGCAATAACTGCATTGTGATGAAATAAGATATGCCAGAAGTGAAATAGATACTTACAGCCCATCTTTTCTCATCATTAACCATTACACTGACACTGGTGATTTGATCCTTTAACAGTTTTGTGGTGTTGGTTGGACGGTTGCTTGGAGCATTCATTGCTTCTTCCACCAAACTGCTAAATTCACTGTCATGATTGTGTAATGTACTCTCCCTGTAATCCACCATTAGAGTATTGGCTTCTTCTTGATCATACTCAGTACCATTGGACCAAGTATTTCCTTTATGGATGGATTCAGGCAGTTTCCCTTTACCTTTCCCAGACTTATTCTGTTCCTCCATTTCTCTCCATCTTCTTTGTAGAGCAGATTCTTGAGATGCCGAAGTTGGCTCTCTGATTATCACAGGAGGTAGAATTGGATGTCTAGATGCATGTCTTCTTTGTATTGTATCTTGAGTTGCTTTAGACATCAGTACTCTTTCTCCATCTAAGTCAACTTCAACAAGCTCTTCAGCTTTATCCTTTGGTTGTCCACTGCTTGGTTTGACTTGCTCCCCCTTTGACATTGCTTTCCTTTTAGCTCCCCCTTTGGTCTTCACAGTTACAGGCTCCCCCTGAGTTCCACCTGATTCCTGAATAGGCAATGATTCTGATCTTGCTACCTTCTCCCCCTTAGTTGAGTTGGCAGCTACTAGGTCAGTGAGGAACTGGATGGAGAGCTGAGTAGCAGCAAAACCATCAACGACCAGTTGAGAGAGAGAGTCCATTTTGGAGTTCAATGTAGCACACTGTCCTTCCAGAGCTGCAATCCTGTTACCATAAGTAGCAGAGGGGCCACCATACCTTAACCTTCTTGGAGGGGAAGGAAAAGAAAGGGGCTTGGAGGCTATGGGGGTTCTCACACTCTCAGGGTGTTTTTGAGTGATCTCATCACCCCTCACAGATTGACTCTCAAGGCCTAATGCCTGAATAGTGTGGGCTCCCTCAGTATCTCTCTGGACATGCTCAAGTCCCTCTCCTTTTGCCAGCTCATTTGGCTGCCTTTCATTTTTATGCTCACCTCTCTTTTCTTTTATCTCTCTTTTCTTTTGCACACCCTCACTCAACCTAGATGCATGGGTATGAGCAGTACTAACATGCATGGAAGGAGTAGATTTAGAATGTACCTTTAAGAGTTTGGCAAGAGGTAGATCATCATCAGAGGCATCCTCAATGATTACAGCATCAAAATCAGGCTGAGAGGACTGGACAGCATCTGTGGCAGGAATGTTACTGTCAGTTGGAGTCCGGACAGCAGGTTCTGGCATGACAGCAACTTTGGGAGGTGGAGTGACAGTAGGTTCTGCAGTGACAGCATCTTTCTCTCCACCCATGACAGCAGCTGTGTCCAGGACAGCAACATTGCCAGTGTCTTTGACAGCAACAGAGGCTGTGACAGCATCTTCCTGAAGGTAAGATGCTCCTTGGAGTTCAGACAAAGTGTTGGCTGTTTCATTTTCTGACAAAATTCCACTTTGCCCTAGCTTAGTGTTTGGAGGAGTGGTGTCCATCTCACTTTGAGAAATGGGTTCTTGTGGACCACTAGATGGGGGCTCATCCATGATTGGAGATGGATGATCAAAACCTGAAGGGTTGGGACTGTCCCCTTCTCTAGGTTGTGGAGAAGAAACAAAGGAATGTGTAGGGAAGGAAGAAGGTGAAAGTGTAGCAGAGAGTGGGGGCTGATTCACAGATGAAACATGTGAACCATCAATAGGAGTAGAGAAATCCTCACTGTGCCCTAACTCACTGTGTGTTTCTTCAAGTGGGGGTTTCTTAGGTTGTGAACCATGAGTTTGTGCAGACTCTGTACAGGGTGCCTTGGGAGACAGGCCAATTTCAATAGATACACCTTGATGAGAAGGCACATCTAGGGAGGTGTTTGAGTCCCTTTCAGTAACTACAGTTTGTTGAGAAACTGCAGCTTGGTTAACAGTGGTTTTGGTCCTCCTAGCTCTCTTCTTCTTAGGCTCAGGGGGAACCACTGTGGGTTCTGTTTGACTACCTTCCTTATTTGCTACACTAGGTGCAGTGTCTCCCTCTTGACTAACAGAGCTACCACCAACATCAGCTTCTAAGGACCTTTTTCTGGATTCTTGCAAGGCTTCTCTTTGGGCTTTGGGAAGTCTAGAGGGCCTAGGCTGAGTGTATGGTGTTGAATGTGGGTTAACTGAATTTGGGTCTAATTCAGTTTCATTCACAAGAGTAAAGGAATCATAACCAGAAGGTAATGGATAATCAAGGTTGGACACTTGATCAACCATGTGCTGAGTGAAACAGAGTGGAATGTGTGCATTGAGATCTTGTGATGATAACAGTGTGTGTGTGTGTGTTCTTTTTCAAAACTGAGCAAGCCTCTAAACGAGGAGCAGCATCATTAAAATCACATAATGAATTAATGTACATCATAAGAAAGCGAGGGTAGGTTGATACCTTCTTACCTATGGCAGCTTGGAGGTGTGCCATGAGGAGAGCTCCAACATTCACCTTGTATCCATGGACAAGAGAATGTGTCAGTTTCTTGATGTAGGAGGGTATTCCATTCCAGCCTGTGGACTTGGTAGAGAACACCTTGACCATCACATCAAATATCATGCTCCACTCCTTTCTCAGATGCTTCCTATCCATTTCACCAGTTGGATACCACTTGGTAGTCCCCTCTTCGAGAATAGGGCCTGCATACCCAATCTTCAAGAAGAGCTTCTTGAGAGTGTCATCATTTGCAAGTTCAGTAAATTGTTGTCTTGCTTCAAGGGTAATTCCAAGAGCAGTGTTGATGACCTCAGCTGTAAGAGTGTATTGTTGCCCAGAGATTGTGAATTGAATACCCGGGTTCTCACCCTCAGTTTGAGCAACAGTAGTTTGCCAAAACGCCTCAAGTCTGTCTAAGTCTAGAATGGGGGTTGAGGTGATGGCATAACCGAGATAGGACTTGTTCAAGAAAAACACGAGTCCTTTGAAGCCTTCACCAGCATCATTTGGGGAAAAGATGCCAGCAAAGTTTGTTTGAGAGAGAGTCTGTTTGGATGCCATGGAGATTTCAAGAAAAGAAGAAAGTAAGAAAGTGGCTTTTTGCTTGAAGAAAAGTATATTGCCTTGAGTTCGATGAGAGTGATATGTCTGAGTAACTGGGGAATAAATAGAGGTATCTCAAACGTTGTGCACAAAAAGTGGAATTAAAGAATGTGTCTTAACCCACTCTTATAACACGTCAGTTACTGCCCGTTATTCACTGACCAACGTGGGATGAATATCCAATTTCAACGGTCCACTATTGTTGACAGTAACCTGTGCGCTAGAAACAATCTGTCAGTAATAAGAGGTGGTGACAGTAGGTTTTGCGCGACAACAACTATTGTGCGAAAACTTGCTGTCACCGTTAAGCATATGAATGACAGTATCCTTTACAAGTCTTGACAGAAAGTCTTTCCCTGCTGTCAAGAAACACACGACAGTATTCTTCTTAATGACAGTAACTTTGATTGAGAATTGGTTCTGTCATGAACTTATTAGAATGCTTTATTCATACACTTAACTTAATATTGACACATTATGGATTTAGCAATGTAATCTTTTGAACACAGATATTAAGCATTTAACACAGACAAATCATAAACACAAGAAGAAGAACTTTTATTATTATTATTGATAAAATCATTAAAAATAGAACATGGAGTACATTATTCTATGATCTTATCAACTAGTCCTAAAAGCTCTTCCTTAATCTCTTCTTCAGAGCGACCTTCTTTTTCAAGAAGTGCCTGAAGTTCCTTTTCTTCTTCATGAGCCTTGGCCTCCTCTTCCTGTTTCTTTTCCTCTTCGATCTCATCCATGCCGTCCAACAGCATCTCGAAGAGTTCATCAATCTCTTCACTGTCGGGTTCACTATCGCACCGTTTTAGCCCTACTTCAATTCCTACTTTGTTTTCCATTATTTACTTTAAAACTGAGAGCAGACAGGTGAAACCTAAGGTTAATTTATAGGCAAAACCGTCTAAGGATTAAAGTCTAATGGTCAACAGTTAGAGTACCCATACAACTACCACAAAAGTAATTAATGGTCGTGTCCTCCTTTAATCCTACAGATTAATGCAAAACGGTGTGAAAGTCCAATGGAACAGATTTTTATCTCTCAAACTTAACAAGTAACCACATTAATGTCATACACGGTCTAAAAGTATGAGACTGGCACAAAATACTGACATGAAAAGTCAAATCAACACATGCTGTCACATAACAGACATAGACCAAGTAGACAGTAACTTCTCTTGACAGCAGGTTTGAAGTTGCTGTCATGAGCTTCATTAGAGAATTTGGAATTATAGAAAACTGAGTAAATCAACATACCAGGTTCAGCATTCCCAATTCACTTACCAACCTGTTGAAGGTTGCTTCATCCAATGGCTTAGTGAAGATGTCAGCAAGTTGCTTGTCAGTTGGGACATAGATCAGCTTCACAGTTCCTTGTTCAACATGCTCTCTGATAAAGTGATGTCTTATATCAATGTGCTTTGTCCTAGAGTGTTGAACTGGATTGTCTGAAATGGCTATGGCACTAGTGTTGTCACAGTAGATTGGAATTTCACTTAACACTAGACCATAATCCAGAAGTTGATTCTTCATCCATAGAATTTGTGCACAACAGCTGCCTGCAGCAATATACTCAGCTTCTGCAGTTGAGGTAGAGACTGAATGCTGCTTCTTGCTAAACCATGAGACCAATCTTCCACCAAGAAATTGACAGCTACCAGTAGTACTCTTTCTGTCAATCTTGCATCCAGCATAGTCTGAGTCTGAGTAGCCAATTAGATCAAATCCAGTGTTCTTGGGATACCAAAGACCTAGGTTAGGAGTGCCTTTTAGGTATCTAAAGATTCTCTTGATGGCTACTAAGTGAGACTCATTTGGATCACTCTGAAATCTTGCACAGAGACATGTAGCAAACATGATGTCAGGTCTGCTAGCAGTTAGGTATAGGAGAGATCCTACCATGCCTCTATAGGTGATTGAGTCAACTTTCTTCCCTTTAGGATCAAGATCCAGACTGGTTGAGGTGGACATTGGTGTCTTTGCAGGTGATGAATCTTCCAAGTTGAACTTTCTGAGAAGTTCCTTGATGTATTTAGCTTGACAAATGAAGATTCCATCAGATTGTTGAAGGATTTGTAATCCCAGAAAGAATGACAATTCTCCCATCATACTCATCTCATATTTGTTACTCATGAGAGAGGAAAACTTCTCACACAGCCTCTCATTTGTTGAACCAAAAATGATATCATCCACATAGATTTGTACCAGAATGATGTCCTTGCCATGGTGTTTGCAGAAAAGTGTCTTGTCCACAACTCCTCTAGTAAACTGATTGTCCAAGAGAAAAGTGGAGAGTGTGTCATACCAAGCCCTGGGTGTTTGCTTTAGTCCATACAAAGCTTTGAAAAGTTTGTATACAAAATCATACACTTCAGCATCCTCAAACCCTGGTGGCTGTTCAACATACACTTCTTCTTCCAATTCTCCATTTAGGAAGGCACTTTTGACATCCATCTGAAATACTTTGAAGTTGCAGTGTGCAACATAGGCTAGAAAGATTCTTATAGCTTCAAGTCTTGCAACAGGTGCAAATGTCTCATCATAATCTATTCCCTCCTGTTGACAGTAACCCTTAGCTACTAGCCTTGCTTTGTTTCTTGTCACTGATCCATTTTCATCAAGCTTGTTTCTGAAAACCCATTTGGTCTCAATGACTGACTTTCCCTTAGGTCTTGGAACTAGCTTCCATACATTGTTCCTTTCAAACTGATTTAGCTCTTCTTGCATGGCTATCACCCAGTCAGAATCCAACAATGCTTCATCAGTTGTCTTGGGTTCCATTTGAGACAGGAAGCATGAAAACATGCTGTCAGCGGAGACTTTGTTCCTTGTCCTCACTCCAGAATTAGGGTCACCAATGATGAGGTCACTTGAGTGATCCTTGTTCCATTTGGTGATTCTGGGCAAGCTACTTGACTGTACAGGAACATTTGCTTCAGTTTTTTGAGTTGAATGATCACCAATCCCATTGTCTTCACCATGTTCTTCATTGTCTCCAGAGTCACCACTGTTATGAATGTTAGAGGTTATGGTCTGTGACTGAGCTGGAGTTTGGTTGACAGTAGTGGTATTGACAGTATATTTATCAACTTCAACAATTTGAGTGAAGCTAGGTTCTTCATCCACAATTTCCTCAGCTTCCAAGTATCCTTGATTCTCAAATCTGAATGTCTGCATCTTTCCTTCTTCATGCAGTCCTGGAAACTTGGTTTCATCAAATGTGACATTAACACTTTCTTCAATAGTCCTGTGTTCCATAACATAAACTCTGTAGGCAGTCCTTTCTGTGCTGTAACCCATGAATAGTCCTTCAAAAGCCTTGGTGTCAAATTTTCCTTTCTTCTCATGGTTATCCTTCATCATAAAGCATTTGCTCCCAAACACATGAAAATATTTGACAGTAGGTTTCTTTCCAGTTAACAGACAGTAAGGTGTACTTGCATGAGTCTTTTTGATCATGGTTCTGTTCTGAGTATAACAGGCTGTGTTGATAGCTTCAGCCCAGAAATATGTTGGCAGTTTGGCATCATGCAACATAGTTCTAGCTGCTTCAATGAGAGTCTTGTTCTTTCTCTCTACAACTCCATTCTGCTGTGGAGTTCTTGCAGCAGAGAATTGTTGTACAATTCCTTCATCTTTACAGAAATTTCCAAGAGTGGCATTTCTGAATTCTGTACCATTGTCACTCCTCAAGATTTGAACTTTTGAGTTTGGAGTTCTATCAAGAACTCTGACTTGATCAATAATCACTTGAGCAGCTTCATCTTTGGATTCAAGAAACTTCACCCAAGTGTACCTTGAGTAATCATCCACCATTACTAAGGCATATCTCTTCTTGGCCATTGATGGTACATTGACTGGTCCAAAGAGATCCATGTGTATCAACTTGAGTGCTTCAATGTTGGTGTTCATTTTCTTGGACTTATGCACAGCTCTTCTCAGTTTGCCCATTTGACAGTCTTCACACAGTCCTTGACAGAATTCCTGTTGGGGCAAACCTCTCACTAACTCCTTCTTCATCAGAATATTCATTGTCTTGAAGTTGAGATGTGAGAGCTTCCTGTGCCAAAGCATACTGTCACCAACAGTAGCTTTACTGTAAAAGCAGTAAACCTTATCCTTCTTTGTTGAATTTAAGTCAGCAACAAACAAGCTTCCTTTTCTAACCCCTTTTAGAGAGAGGCTACTATTCTTCTTGTGATAGATGTTGCACAGCATCATATCAAAATCAACCTTGAATCCCCTGTCACTGAATTGGCTGACACTGAGTAGATTGTGCTTCAATCCATCCACAAGAGCAATATCTTCAATGACAACATTTCCAATTTCTAGACAGCCATATCCCACTGTGTAACCCTTGCTGTTGTCTCCAAAGGTTATGATTGGGCCAGCTTTCTCAACATAATGTGATAGCAGGGCTTTATCACCTGTCATGTGCCTTGAGCAACCACTGTCAATGATCCACATGACTTGATCTTTCTTCTTGCCCTGCAAAACAGAATGTGTCTAAGATGCATATGGTACCCAATCCTTGTTGGGTCCTGCAGTTTCAGTGTCTCCTGAGTTTCTTTCAGTCATAAGGTCACAAGCATTATCAGTAATCTCCTGTTTGACTTCTCTTTTCACCCACTTAGGTTTAGAATTGGACTTGGTCCTTTTCTTAGTGGATGGAGCCTTTTTGTTGTTGCCAGCAGGCTCAGAAGTCTCAACAGTGTTTATGTATGAACATTTTTCAGTAGTGAGAATAGGTAAGTTAAAGCATGTACTCATGGCAGTAATTTTGCATGGCATACATTCAATGTTATTACAGACACTCATAGTTCTATGCATAAGGGGGGTTCTGTGTAAGTTACCATTGAGTTCAGTTGCATTGACCTTATCCTCAATTGGTTTCTTACAAACATGTGTTAAGTGATGAGTAGATCCACAGTTATTGCATAGTTTCCTAGAAGCACCTCCAACATTAGTGTATCCATTTTCTTTGTTGACTCCTACCTTTCCATTCCTATTCTTAGACTTGGGAGTTACTGGATTGACAGTATGTTCAGAAGTTGTTGTCGAACTTTCCTTGACAGTTTCTTTTATTCCTATTGTCTTGGCAGAAGGTTTTAAAGTTACTGTCTTGGAACCATTCTTGACAGTATCTTTGGAAGATTCTGTCTTGCCAACTGTGACAGCATCTTTTGAACTTACTGTCTGATTGCTTGGTAAGTTTACTGTCTTGGGGATTGTGACAGTATCCTTTCCATCCTTGAATGTGTTGTCAACACCTTCATCCTCATCAAGAATTTCTTGTTTGATGAGCATGGCTTCTTCATCAAACTCAATTTCTGCAGCTTTGAAAATGGGAGTTTTAACTTTCTTGAGAATGGTGGGTTTGACAACAGCATTTCCAGAACAATCTTGAATCACAGTTTCCTTTCCAGGTCTTCTACCATATGAAAAACCTATACCAACTGACTGATTTTCTGTATGCTTATCATTGTAATCCTGAACTATCTTTGATGAGTTTTATAAGTCTTGATTTTAAATTCATTTTTAGCAATCTCATTTCTCAAGAATTCCTCAACCTCTTTAGCACATTTCAATTCATTTTTAAGTTTAGCATTCTCCTGAGCTAAAGAGTCTAATGAACTGGTTTTGAGAACAAGAGATTCATTTTCAGACTTTAGTGTTTCATTTAGCTTACTCAGCCTAGTGATCTCCTCATTGGCAGCAGATAAGCTAGTATAGACATTGAACATTTCAGCACTTAAGTCTTTAATGGTTTTCTTATACTCATCAATGGACATATCAAGTAAGACAAGTGAAGGTACCTGACTTGAAGATGTTGATGTTACTTCATCAGTGCTAGCCATGAGAGCTAGGTTGACATATTCTTCTTCATCTTCATCATCAGACTCATCCCAACACTTTCCTTCAGCCACATAGGCTCTACCTTGATTCTTCTTAGAGTATCCACCAGTTCCTTTCTCAAATCTCTAAACCTGTTTGGGTCTTTTGCACTCAGTAGCAAAATGACCAGGTTCACCACAGTTGTAACACTTGAATTTAGATCTATCCACAAATCCAGTCTTGTATCCTCCTTTGAATGAGCTTCCCACAGCAGCCTTTGATGAGCTTCCCTTGGTGAACTTGGATGCTTGGCCTTGGGGCCTGAATGACCTATCCTTCTTGAACCTAAAGTTCTTGAACTTTTTGGCCATGTAAGCCATAGTAGGATTGTCCATGCTTTCCAGTTCCTCCATAGTGTAGAAGTCTTCATCTTCCACATTCTTGAGCTGTAGTACTACTTTCTCATCATCTTCAACAACCTTTTCTATCTTCAAGGATTGTACAGGGGTTGGTTGAGTGATTTGTAGTGCTTCACTAGGTTGTGTGATTCTTGGCACTTGTGCTACTAGGGCACTTGACATGTTAGCCATCTTGTTCCTTGTTCCACTTTGTATGGCTCTCTTTTGAAAGAGTTCAAGTTCATAAGATTTCAGAATGCCATAAAGTGTCTCAAAGGTTATATTGTTGAGATCTCTTCCTTCTCGTATGGCTGTTGTCTTGTGTTCAAGATGATCAGGCAGTGTAAGCAAGAACTTGACATTCAATTCTTTTCTGTCATAGTACTTGCCATGTATCTGCAGTTCAGTTAAGAGCTTACTGAACCTTTCAAACATGGAGGTTAAGTCTTCACCAGGCTTGGCCATGAATGCCTCATATTGAGATATAAGTATTTGCCTTTGGTTGCCTTTAACTTCTTCACTTCCTTCACAGAGTAAGGCTAACCTGATCCACATCTCCTTGGCTGATGTGCAGCTTATCACACTTCCACACATGGCTTTATCCAACGTGAGAGAATCGAGTAAGATGAGTTGCAAGTGATCATCTAGCACCATTTTCTCCTTCTCAGTTTCCAAAAATTCCGAGGGATCTTTGGGAACCCAATGTGCAGGAATGATTTCACCATTTACTGTTGTGGCTTCAATTTCCTTCCTTGGTATGAAAGGACCATTCTCGAGTATACCTGGGTATAGTGGATTCGCAGCTTTGATAAACAACAAGATTTTTCTTTTCCAAATGTTGTAGTTCTCTTTATCAAAAGCTGGGATCTTGATACTGTTTGATTTCTGCATTGTCGTCGGGATCTCAGATATGTATGTTAATCTGATAGCTTTGGTACCAGTTGTTGGTCCTTGTGTATTGCAGAAGGGGGGGGGGATGAATGCAATACTGATAAAATTCAATCTCAGTTTCAACAACTAAAACTAAGATTTAATGTTATCAATAATATGTATGCATTCACAAACAGTATAATAGAGAAGACAGGATTCACAAAATAAATGTTTTATTTATTTTGAAAAGTGTTGCTACAACCTCAAGAGAGAATTCTTGAGCTTCGATCTTCTCCAAGACACTTGCTTGTCTTCGTTACATTCCTAGAATGAATTGATAGTCTAAGTATAAAACAAATCCTATCACTATCAACACGGGTCTGTGAAGCTGCTGTCATTATCAAGTGGCAGCTTCTTACAAAGTGTCTACCCATGTGACTTTCCTAAATTGCTAACAATGTCAGATATACATTACAAAGAAAGCAACCTAGATTCATTCTATTTCTAGCTAAAACAATTCAGCAAATAGAGACTTGACCTTGCTCTTGAATTGATTCGCTTTTGTTTGCAGTGCTTGAAGCTTATGTCGTAGTCTTGCAGACTTGGTGCAGCTTAGGGATACTGCAACACGCCTGTTTCTTGAACATTGAAACTGTCACGGGATTTGACTGAGAAAGATACCTAGAACAAGGATCTTTCTCGAGACAGTTACTTTTGCCGCAGAGCTTGTTGTCACAGGAATGTGCTTTTGGTGACAGTAAGAGTTCCCCGCATAGAGTGTTGTCGAGGTTTCCAAACTTGCTGTCGAGGGCTAAAGTTGCTGTCGCGTAGTCTTCCGCCAATGTTGCTGTCAGAGTGAATATGCTGTCTTGACTTGCAACATTCTGTCTTCTTGTAATCTTACTGTCAATTCTTATGACAGTAACCTTTATTCATGCTGTCATCTAATATGCGTTCTTTGAGGCTTGAACACAGAAAGTGAACTTCTTCCAAATTACACAATTAAACTAACATTGCATACTGATTACAAGAACATACTTTGGCTGTGACAGTATGTTCTACTTAATTAAAAAATTAAGTATATACAAAGTTAAGTTGTTCCTATGCTATCACCCATAAATCCCAACAATGTTCAAGCCTCAGTGACAATTAAAGAAACAAGACTTTCAAGACTGCAGAATTATGTGAATGATTTAGAGTGATACCACAGGGTTCCAGTGATTTATTTGAAGCAACCAGATCGACAAAGGACTAATCAGCAGCATTGAATTGAAGACATAGAAGAATTAATCAAGTGTTATTCATCTGTGAACCAGACCATTTGCACCAGTTGACGGCACTTAAAAAGATCAAGTTGTTTTATCGTCTCAGAAGAAATTGATTCAGTCTAAAACTAAACACCCTGAAACTCAAATGGATTTTCAAATGATTAAGTACAAAAGGAAATGGTTCGATGGTTTTTCATTTATGAAAACCATCGAATAAGGTTAAGGAAATCTATTTAGAAAACCATTAATAAGTATTTGTCATTCGATAGTTTTATTTAAAAAACTATCGAATGGAAAAATACTTTAATACATTCGATGGTTTTCTAATTGGAGGAGCAGGTGAAAAAGTGTTTGTTTGTTAGGTTGATTAGAAGATGGACGGCCAAGATTATTTGTTTAACTTTGGTTCGATAGTTTTCTAATTCAAGTCTACAATTAACAGAAGAGAGAAGAAGTGTCTTCTTCAGTCAGGTTCATCACAGAAGCAATTACGAACAGAGAGTTTGAGCCAGAGAGAAAATCATAGAAATTAATATTGCTCAGAATTCTATCATTGTATTGATTGTGTATAACCTAGAACTCATTGAAGCTAATCTACGGATTAGAATTGTAGCACCCCTCGCGGATTATATTTATAAAACGATATATTCCCTGACTCTTGTTTTGATTTGGTGTATTTGATTTCGTAGTTGAACTGAATGATTTATCCGTGAACGAAATTAAAGAATTTGTAAGTATCGTATTCAACCCCCTTCTACGATATTTTGGACCTAACAATTATACATTAATATTTTGAACTAAAAAAATCAAGTTATATAAATAATATAACTCAACATTTTACTTAAACAAAAAAAAAAGAACAAAACGAGGTGATGTGGCTTATCCAATAAGATTTTTAAATTCAATCCAAAAGTAAATGTAGCACAATGGTTATAACATGAGTTTTCCAAGAGTTCATTTAATATATATTTCGACAAGTTTCCATTTTTTGATCAAATTACCAAAGTTTTCCTTTTTAAATTTAAGTAAGGAATTACCTACATAACTCAGGGCATGTGTTTAGGTGGTATGGTTCGGTAGGTGTTAACTGTTAAACCATGGTCAGTTCTACTGGTTAAAAAATCTCAAACCTAAAACAATTTTAGTAAAATCATATCATAATTAATTTTAAAATATTCTTTTTAAGAAATATTAGTGTTTTAAGAAAAGTTAAATAGTAGCAAATTTATTTTAAGTTTAATGTTTAATGGTTTAAAATATGAAAACCTAAAATTTTATGGTATATAATAACTAATTTTTAGAAAAGTCAAAGAATAATAAATTTTAAATTTTAAATTTATTGATTTAAAGTATGAAACCTAAGATTCCGATAGTATAGAATAAACTAAACAAAATTTATACATTAATGAACACTTCTAATTTCAGTTAAAAATTAATAAAATTAGGTCAAGGCATACATGATCGTTTAGGAAAAAAATATATTAATAATAAACTGTAATTAAAACACTTATGCTAACATATTATATGTAAATCATTTAAAAATAATATTACAATACTAAATAGACATGGAAAAAAATCTAATAAACCAAATTGCTAATTATCAAAATTGTAAAAATTGTAAAAAAATAATTTGATAAAATACTAACATATTCACATTAAAATTTATCAGATTTAAATTTAGGAAAATATTGAATGAACAAAAAATAATTACAAAAACTTAATGATTTAATATATATCATTGAAAACATATACCATAAATTGGAATAATATAAATCAGTTAGAGAAAATATATTTTTCAAATTTAATCAATATTAAAAATTTAAATATTGAAATTAAATTAGATTGATATTTTAAAATAAAATAAAAAATATTATTAAAAGAATAAATTAAGAAAAAAAATTTATATATTATCTATAAAATAGTTCATGCATTGCACGGGGATAAAGCTAGTATATAATAACGTAAGACAGATCTTATTCAAAACTTTGTTCGTGTACGCCAAACGTTGACCTTAAAATAGATGAATGACAACCATTATATCTAATATTAAAAAAAATTATTTTAATGATATAAATTAAATATGAGTAGGTTTTCTAAGTTAACTATAATTCTTAATATAAAAATTCGTAAGTTCAAATTTTGAGTAGGTTTATTTGATTGTTGGTCTATACTTTAATTCTAAGTTGAGTAGGTTTCTTTGTTTTAATTCTATTCCTAAATTGAATAAAACTATTATTAAAATTCGTCATTTTATTTTTTCTTCACTTTCAAGGTAGTTTTAATTGAAATATTTTTAAACCATCACTAAATTAAAGATTATTTTGTGAGTTTTGTGGGCTGTAAAATCATTTAAATCATATGTTTAAAACTCAAAACACAACATAAGTAATGTATTAAGCGTATGAAACGTGATAAATAAAGTCTAAAACCTAATAACATAAAATTATTAAAAATTTACGAATTAATATAATTATAAAAAAAATTAAAAACCATATATTACATGGGTTATAAGCTACTAATATTAAAAGCCTTAAACAACCTACCTACAAATTTCCAAGGAAAGGAATATTACTAAGGAAATTTGTGTGTTAAAAAATATGGCCACTGAGAATTAATACAACGGTTTTGTGAAAGCAGTGATTATTATATGTGAAAGTATTTCTGTAAAAAATGTTATTTGTCAATCGAATAAATTATATCTTATATATAATAATCGTAAGCGAATCTTATTCAAAACTTTGGTAGTTCGGTCCTTCATTGTACAACCAAACTAATAAAGATCGTTAGATCCTAAATGATATATGAGAATAGTTAGATCTAATATTAAAAATTGTACTTGATTAATAGTGCGATTATATTTAAAAACTAAAAAGTGTACTTGATTAATATAAAGATTATATTTAAAAACTAAAAAATTATTTTGATAATCTAAACCAAGTATAATTGGGTTATTTATATTAGATAGGAATCTCTATGTAAAAATTTGTAACTCTCTTTTCTCTTCAATTTATAATTCATGAGTAGTTGTAGTTCCAGTTTGATAATAATTGTTAAACCAAATTTTGAGATATCGATTCATATCAATTATATTATTAAAAAATTCTAAATATAATGCTCAGCTAAAAATCATATCAACATGTACCATGACTAAAGATAATACACATGCACTAGAGAGACGTAACATGTACATGAATTTTATGTTGCAAATTTTATTGTAGAAATTACAAGTAAAACGACTTAGTTAATTAATATTGACATAACACTTATTTTAAGGCATTTACAATTTATTTTATCCAAATTATATTATATTATTTTACAAATAACAAATATAAAAGGATAATATTAAATATTATTAAAAATTGAGAGTTTCATATTTATTAACAATAATTTTAAATATAATATTTATATAGAAAAAGCATCACAAGGTTAATCTCACCATATTTTTCCTAAGATCACAATACGTGTAAACAAATAAATCTAATAATCTACTGTTAAATATTTACCTAACATATATTTTGATTTATTTATAAATTTAGAAAAGTGAGTAATTAGATAGTTCTTAGAAGTCGGGATCTTTATTCTCATATTCATAACTTACTAACAAAAATTTAAATTTCAAATCACCTCAATAACATATTAAATAACATATTAGTATTACATATTTCAAATATTCACAAAGAATTAAAATTTAGAATAATATAAATTTGAAAAAATACACATAAAATATATATCTTTTGCACATGATAAATGCAACACGAAATAATTTATCCAAAAATATATCTTTACACTCCCACCTTCCCACTCAATTGTTAATTAATATTTTCCTAAATTTTTTATGATTCGAAAATATATCAATTGCCTTTAAAATCTTTACTAATGAAGAAAACTAAATATACTATTTTAATATTCATGTATTTAAAATGTTTACTAATAGAGAAAACTAAATATATAATTTTAATATTCTCCTAAATTTTTTTATTAGAAAATATTTCAATTGCCTTTTAAATCTTAACTAATGGTGGAAACTAAATTTAAAATTTTAATATTCTTGCCTTCAAATCTTTACTAATAGAGGAAACTAAATATACAATTTTAATATTTTTCTAAAATTTTTATTTATGAATATATTTACTAACATATAAAACTAAATATATTATTTTAATATTCTCATGAATTTTCTATTTAGGTCAAAACTTAAATTTGGAAAAATATTAAACAATTACCCTTCTCTATATTTATTTAAAATTTCAGTAAATGAGTTGAAGAAACGGAAAATCAAAAGAAACCTTAATTTTATATTAAAAAATATTATTCTATCTTTTAAAAAAAATTTAGAGAAATTATTAAAAATCGACTGCGAAACGCGACTTATTAAACTAGTTTAGTTCTAAACTTTAAAAACAAATTAACTTATAATTTTAACTAAATTTATTTGAAATCTATACTATATTATTATAAGCAAACTAGACTTTATTTGGTTGGTTGTTGGTAATTTAAATAACAACCGTTAGATTGAAAGATAGATAAAAGGAGAACCGTTGGATGTAATGTTAAAAGAATATTTTTTTTCTTGATATTCAAAATGCTCTCACGGATTCAAGGCCCGTCAACAACATATTATTATTTAATATTTATATTACCTATTTTTCTAAGCTACATTCAGAAGTTCAAGATATTATTCCCGTTAACAATATATTAAAAAAATTTATCATCAAAATACAAACAAATGCTTACAATAACATCATACATACATTATTAATTTTTAAAAATTTATTTTTTTATGATAAAATCATATTAACTCCTTATATATAATAAGCGTAAGGGAGATCTTATCCAAAACTTTGGGGTCACTGTACTACCAAAAGTATATGATCCGTTGGATTATAAAACTATAAATATTCAAATAGATGAGGACCGTTAGATATAATATTAAAAATTGTATTTGATTAATAATAGGATAGTATTTAAATACTAAAAAGTGTATTTTGATAATTTAAACCAATTATAAATAGGTTTTCTATATTAAATAGAAATCTTTATGTAAAAAATCGTAATTATCTTTTCTCTTTAGTTTATGGATAGTTCCAGTTAGATAATAATTATTAAACCATCATTAAATTAAAGATAATTTTCTTAGCTTCGCGTGGCTGTAAAATTGTTAAATTCTGTTGTCTAAAACTCAAGATAAGCCCAAACAGTAAAGTGATTATCTAAATTTTAATATATTTTTTTAATTTAAACCAATTATAAATAGGTTTTCTATATTGAATAGAAATCTTTATGTAAAAAATCGTAATTATCTTTTCTCTTTAGTTTATGGATAGTTCCAGTTATATAATAATTATTAAACCATCATTAAATTAAAGATAATTTTGTTAGCTTCGTGTGGGCTGTAAAATTGTTAAAATCTGCTGTCTAAAACTCAAGATAGAGCCCAAACAGTAAAGTGATTATCTAAATTTTAATAATTTTTTTATTGTTATTGTAGCACCAATTTAATTTTTTTCCTAATTCTTTTAAATTTATAAATTTTATGTTTATTTCAATAAAATATTAAAATCAATTTAAGAAAAAATTAAAATCGATCTGGTCCGTGTACGACCACTATACGACCAAATTAATTATTACAGTTAGATCTTAAATAGATCGATGAGAATTGTTAGATCTAATATTAAAAAGTGTATCTGATTAATAATAGAATTATATTTAAATACTAAAAAGTGTATTTTGATAATTTAAAATTTTTCTATGTAAAAATTCTTAAATATCTTTTCTCTTTAATTTATGTATAGTTCGAGTTAGATAATAATTGTTAAACCAAATATCAGATAACATTTAATATCGATTACAATATTAAAAATTATCAATATAATTCTCATGTATATCATATAACAATGATACATGTGGACCCTGCGTTATAAGAGACTTAGAAGAACTCCTGTACATGAATAAATTTAAACATTTTTTTAACATAACAATTTGATTAATCCAAATTATAATTATATTATTTTACATATAACAAACATAAAAGGATAATATCAAAATATTATTAAAATATTGAGGGTTTCATATTCATAAACAATAATTTTGAATATAATACTTAACCATCTTTTCTTTTCGGTTTATGGGTAGGTCACTGGTCAAGTTAGATAATAATTATTAAATTATCATTAAATTAAAGATAATTTCGTTAGTTTCACATGGGTTTTAAAATCGTCAAAATTCAATTTCTAAAACTCGGATAGAACCCAAATAGTAAAGTGAGTATCTAAATTTTAATAAATATTTTTTTATAATTGTAGCACCAATTTATTTATTTTTCCACTAATTCTTTTAAATATATAAATTTTATCTTTCTTTCAATAAAGTATTAAAATAAATTAAGAAAAAATTCAAATCGATAAAGACTAATAATATGAGAATAAAATTTTATATAATCATAACATAATTTTTATATTGTTTAATAATTTTAAAGTAATAATGTATTTTAAAATTTTATATACAATATAAATAAAACCGAAATATTAAAAGTAAAAACAGTTAGTAAGATACTTATATCAGTATGTACTTGATATCCTCATTATATTAAACTCTTTTATATAATCTATACTATTATATTAAAGACGAAACATTAAAAGTTTTGTAGTCATAAAAGTTTTTGTAGTTTGGTCACTCCATTCATAGCCGTTAGATATCTCTGATCAAATCAATGAGAATCGTTAGATAAAATATTAAAATTATTATATAGAATATCTTTTCTATTTTTTCTAACTAAAACATCTCATTTTTCAAAAATATCGCAGACAGTTTCATTTAATAAAATAACATAATAAGGTTATAATTGCTAATAACTAACCCATTACCACTTTTAGCCAAATTGTATATTCTTTTTTATATTTTCTAACTAAAATTTCTACTTTTCTATTTTTCCTAAATAAAACCTCTCATTTTTCAAAAGTATCACGAATAGTTCTATTTAATAAAATAAAATAATAATATTATAATTATTAATCACAGGCAAATCATTACTTTTATATTTTAAAATTCAACGAAAACATTTTACTTTCTATATTTCTTACTAAAACCCCTCTTTTTCCAAAATATCACGGGCAAACCGTTACTTATTTATTTTAATACTTTTAATTATTTAAAAATGTCATGCCTGTCATTTTTCAAAAATATCACGGCAAACCCTTAATTATTTATTTTAAAATCTATTTTAATATTTTTAATTATGAGTACTTTTTTAGCTTAAACGTGTTACTTTTTCTATTTTTATATTTTCTAAAGAAATTATTATTAAATAATAACATTTTTATAACCAAACTACCTTTTCAGCTAAAATATATTGCCTTTTCTATTTTTTCTAACAAAATCCTCTACATGTTAATCTTTCTATTTTTCCTTACTAAAATATCTCATTTTCCAAAAATATCCCGGGAAAATCCTTACTTATTTATTTTGAAACCTATTTAAATATTTTTAATTACGGGCACTTACCTTTTGACAAACAGTTATTAATTTATTTTAAAATCTATTTTAATACTTTTAATTATTTAAAAAAGTTGAACACGTCTACTTATTTTTTTTAGCAAATGCAAATTAATAGAATATTAAAACATAAAAAATAATAATAATAATAATTATTATTATTATTAACAATCCGTGCATCGCACGGGTTTTAAGCTAATAATCAAAATACAAATAAAAAAATAAAAAAATTCTAAAATCATATTATAGGCTAGTACATAATTATAAGGCATTAACATTAATAAAATACATTAAATAGCTAACTAAAAAATTAAACTAATTATGCTGAATCTGAACCTTTTTTAACATGCGTGATTGGAGGGTACTGAGATATATATATGTATCCATCTCCACTCTCTGAGTTTTTGGATACAGAGATGAAAAGGGGAATGAAAAATGCCAGAGCTCCAAAATTGTCTCAAATTTGTTCAAGCATATTTGAATGTGAAGCACATTCTTCGATAATTCCCAAATTGGAATTGCATGAAAAGAAAAAAATTATTAACAAGAGATAACAAAAAAAAACCTAAAGATGATACAAGCCTTTCAGTAAACTTGTTTCCAGTTGTGCAGATAAGAAATGAATAGCATGAAACTTAAAGAAAATAAAAAACACAATGAGGTGTAGAATAGAATAGAGCCAATATACATCTCTACTTGAACATAAAACAAGACTTATCTGCTCTGTTACTTCTGGTTGCTGGTACTCTTCTTTTTCAATAAGCTTCCGAATTTGTGGAGCAAAGGCTTCTTCTTCTTGTGACTTTGTTCCTTTGTTGGTGGTGAGCTTCCACCATTTGATGAAAATCCGTTAATCTGGTCCAACCTATCATTCTCTGTCTTTGAGCCGACTTCCTCAACGGATTCCTTCTCCAGGAACTCCTTATCTTCAATCTTGCCGCTTTCCCACATCTTAGATATAAGTTCCACTGAATCATAATCGTCCTTTTCTTTGCTCTCATTCTCTTTGGGCTTTCCCTTTTTGTCTGTAGTTTCTGTACCAGTTTCAACGGTCTTGACATCCATTTTGTTGCTCTCTGTTAGAGGAATTTCCTTCACAAGTTCCTGAAGATGTGGGATCTCTGCTTTGGTATTTTCTTCCTTTTGATCACCATTATGTTCGAAGAACTCCACTTCCTTTGGTAGCATATCACCATCTTTTTCACTCTCTGTAAGTTCCACACTCTCCTCAGCTTGTTTTCTCATTGTAGCTTCCTCAAGCAACTGCGACAATTCCTTGACCTTTATCATACAAGCAGATTCTTTATTCCGAAGCTCCTCATTCTCCTGAATAACACTCTGCACTTCATTTTCTTTGTTCAGTAAACCTTCCTTCAGTTTCATGCTTTCAGCTTTTGCTTCCCCAAGAACTTCCTTCAAATAGTCTATCTCAGATTCAGCTTCCTCTAGGGTATTCTTAAGCCGAGCTTCTTCTTCCTTTCCTGCAGAAGCTTCACTCTCAGCTTCTTTAAGTGAACTAACCAGTTTGCTAAGTTCTTTTGTCATTGAAGAGCATTCTTCTTCAGATTTATTAATGCAATCCATTAAATGAAGCTCTCTTTGTTCCCTCTCAGTCTTGGCAGTCTGATGATCATGCTCGGTTTGTTGGATCAAATTAGTAAGAACATCAATCTCCTGCTTAGCATCATGAAGCATACCCTCATACTTCTCATTTGATGCTCTCAAAACCAGCTTTAAGTTTTCCACTTGGGTTTCTAGATTTTGATGCTCGTCTTCACTAGATAATAGTTTTTCTTTGGCTTCTCTTGCGTCTGAAGAAGCTTCATGTAATGCTGAAGTAAGACTTTCCATCGCTTTCTTACTTTTCTCTTCTTCTATCTTGAAAGTTTCCAACTCATTTGTGAGTTTGTTTTTCTCTTCTAGTAGAGTCTGAACACTTTCAGCAGCAAACTTTTCGTTGTTTAAAGCCTGAATTTTTTCTTCCTTGAAAGTATCGAGCTCACACTTAAGAGATTCAACCTCCTGTGCCATCTCCGAAGCTTGTTCCTTGGCCATATAAAGACTGCGCTCTGAAATCTCAAGATCAGCTCTCTGTGATCCTATTGACATTTCCAGTAACCCCACTTTTTCTTTAAGAGAAGCAATTTCAGATTCTGCATCATGCAACGAATCATTGCTTTCCTCTAGTTGTTTCATGATCGAGTCCAAAGACTCTGATGCAGATTTTTCCAGATGGTTTGCTTTCTCAGCATGAATCTCTAATTCTTCAACCCTTTTTTGCCACTCTTCTAGTAGATTTTGCGAATAAGATTCAGCCATTCTTGCAGCCTCCAGCTCTACACTAAGGTTCTCTAGTTCAGCTTCATTCTCCATTGCCTTCTTCTGATGATCGTTTGCATTCTGTAGTTGTTGTTTCAATGTTTCTACCTCTGATTTAAGCTCCAGCACGATATTTTTATAATTGCTAGCCTCCACTTCATAATCTTTTACTTTCCCATGTGCACAAGCTTCAGCAATTTTTGCAGTCTCCAGCTCAACATTTAGTTGAGCTACAGCAACCTCTGTTTTTGCCAGCTTCTCCTTGTAATTATCTGCTTTCAGAAGCTCTTGTTTCAATGTCTCAATCTCTAAACTGAGCTGCATCACCATTTTGCTGTAATTATTAGCTTCTGATTCAAAATCTTTTGCTCTGTCTAGCTCTTGTTTTAATGTCTCTACATCTGATTTCAGCTCCAAGACTATATTGTCTTTATTGTTAGCCTCAGACGTGTTTCTGCATTCAAGAAAAGCTTTCAACCGGGACAACTCAGCAGACATAATCTCTACCTTTTCCACATGTATCTCAGCAATCTGAGTTGCTTCATCAGCATGGGAAAGCGCCTGATTTTTTGCATCAGAAGTCCTGGCTAGTTCTAGCTTCACCTTGTGGAGCTCCTGATTGGCAGCGAGAAGAGCAGAAACATCCAATGCATGTTGGTTCCTCACATCTTCAAGTTCCATCTGCCACTCTTCTTCCTTTTTTTGATTTGCATCAATACCCGCCTGTTCCATTTCAACAGTACGAAACTTCTCAATTTCAGATTCCTCCTCTGCTCGCTTTTGAGCAACCAAAGCCTCTGTAAGTTTCCCATTAGCTTCCTCTGCTAACTTCTGAGCTTCTCTCAACTCACCAATTGCTTGCTCTTTCTCTTTCTCTACCTCAGCTAACTTCTCTTTTGCCTTTTTTAAGTCTTCCTGGACAAGATTTAGCTGAACTTGTAGTTCCGATCCCTTTGACAGCCGTATCGGTTGCTTCTACATATTTGAAATTAATATACAATTCAAAATTAAATCACATACCAATTTCACTAGATCCAATGTAGCTACTACATTTGCAAGAAACATAATTTGACATTGCTATAATTCCTTAAATAAACTTACGCCACATATGTAAAGCAATCTCAATGATAATCCGAATGCAATTGTCTATCCCTATTGATAATCACCAGATATACTTAAAAACTTAAAAGGGGTATTAGTTAGAACTTACATCAGGAGTAGTGCTGAGTTTTGGAGATCGCCGATCCACTGAGGTCTTTGAAGTAACAGTTTTTGGAGACCGATCAATGGAGAGACGCGAACTTTGCAAGGGAGATGGCGAATCAGTCTCGGATTTTGCAATTCCCCTACTCAATTTAGGAATCCTAGGAGTTGCTGGAGATACTTTGGTGGTGTTGTTTACATTAGATGCTTTATTAGTTGGAGTTAAATCAGAGGCTTTGTTGTTGGGAGTTTCTGTGGATGCTTTACTGTTGAGAGTTTCGACTAAAGTAGATTTGTTCAAGTTGAACCTATCATCATCACATGAACAAAATATAAAATCCATTCAAAACAAACAATGCAAGATCTATACTCACAAATACAATCCATGTAGAGTAATTACTAAATAAGCACAGACCAGAAACAAATTTGTTTTTCTTTTCTCAAAAATCTATCCTAAAGGTGGAAACTTTATTAGGAATTAATTTCACACCAAAATATAAAATTGCAACAAATACAATGCATAACACTTGAAATTGAGTCAATATAGGTAGATCCACACTATAAAATAAATGAAGCACAATTTAGAACACAATTCACAACAAGGGTCATCAAGATTAAGCACAAGAATGATGAATTCAAAACCCATTGCATAAAATGATACACACTATCATAAAGATCAATAATTTAACACAAATCAAAGAAAAGATCCTACCCACAAAACATAAAATGCACAAAAAGTAGTAAACAAAACACACCAAATGACAAATAAATATAAAAACATAAACTTTAAAATGAAGATCAGGAGAGAGAGAGAGAGAGAGAGAGAGAGAGAGAGAGAGAGAGAGAGAGAGAGAGAGAGTTACTTGGATTTTGTAGCCATGACTGCAGTGGGGAGGAGGAAGTGTAGCAATGGATGAAAATGTAACACCAGTGATTTATATGTATATATATATATATATAATTATATAAAAATGTTGACAGACATTAACATTATATTTGAAAGACAATGTAAGCCCAAGAATCACTTAAGTGATCTGAGTATAGATATACATGTGAAGTTTGGTGTTCTTTGTTGTATTGAGAGTGTAATAAACTGTAGACCACCACAACACTTTAAAGTGTCCTGTTTGCTCTTTGTGTGTCCCCTGTCAACTTTAGTTGCACAAGTAATGAATGTACCATACTACCCTCCAAGATCTTGTTTGTTTTTGGTTTTTTTATTTTTGGGTTTTTAAGAGTTTTTACTCCCTCCGTCCCAGTGAATTATATACACTCGGATTGTGCACGTAGACTAAGAAAAAATATAAAAAATGAGTAAAATTAGATGAAAAGTGAGTAAAGTGGTGGGACCTATCAATATTTAATAATAGATTTGAGATAGTGGAGGAAGTAGCGGGTGTAATAGTGATTTATATTGTTATAGAATAGAGATAGTGGAGAAAGTAGTGGATGTAATAGTGTTTTATATTATTAAAAGTTACTATTTTTGGAATGTATAGAAATGAATAGTACATCCCAAAATAAAAAGTGTATAGAAATGAATGGAACGGAGAGAGTACTTTTTATAGGGGTACAAGTTAGAATGAAATTATTGTTTGGACAGACTGAGACACTGAGATAAAGGGGGGTGGTTTGTCATAAGGTAAGTTTGTTGAGGAGGGTAGTGAAATGAAGTAAACACAGAATAAAGACAGGACTGGAAAAGACAATTAGCCGAGCCTCATTTACATGCATCAACAGCGTTACGGTGTTATCAAAATCTATATTCATATATTTTTTTTAATTAAGTTGGCATCACCTTTGTCGTTCCTTTATTCTTATCTCCTTTTATAATTTTACTACCTTTATACTGTGGGGGGACGTTTAATAAGTTATTTTATTTTAGTGTTTTTATAATTTTATTTATTTATTAATATATTTGTGTATTTTCATAAAAATATAAATCATTAAGTTAATAATATATTTTTTCATATGTATATATTATTTCGGTTTATGTTGTATTTCTTGAAATGATAAAAATCATGAATTTTTTATATATACAAATTCACTACAATAATGATTATTTATATGTTTATTCATTGTTTTTATAAGTTCAATTTTAATAAATTTTAGTGTAAATATTTAAAATATTAAAATTATACTACTTCTATTATTATTTAATTTTATAGATATATTACTTTTTCTCTAAATTAGAGCATTATTAATAACTCTAATTGTGTAATTGTTTTATAGTAGAAAATTTTTAGCTTATAGTATAGAGTTTTTAGCTATGTAGGACCGAGTTTTTAAGGCGCTGACGACCAAACCAAACCAGTGTTTTACGCTAATTATATATAAAAATAAAAGATATAATTTGATTCGAAAGAGTAAAGATGCGACCAAATCTATACATAGTAAACATCATTTAAGCTGAAAGCAATGAAATACTATGTCCATGAAAAAAAAATATACAAAATCTAAATGATGTGAGCTAAGATATATGCAAATTTTGTCTTGTTCGTATAAGATTTTATTCCAGTAATAATTATAAATGTGCACTATTTATTGAAATTATTTGGGTCTACCTTGGGTTAAAATAACATTAAATATTAAAAAATCTATATTCTTTTTATTTATTTATTCTTGTTTTTGCACAAGTAAAGTGCCCTTCCAAGAAATCATATATGAATCATAAATTATAACTTCTGTACAAAAAGTTTAGATTGCAAATTTAATTTAAAGGAATCGCCCATGAAAGCATAACTTCTAAATTTATTGACTTTCCTGTGGTAGCTAGACATTATAAAGTCTAATTAATTCACCATTTATGTTATTTTAACATCTTTGTACAGACAAGAACTGTTGTTCTTTTTCTAAATTATAAATTTGCGAAGTTAAATTTTCCGGTAATATTGAAATTTAAACGTTTTTTTACTAATAACAAAAAAATGATGGGGAAATGACGAGCCAACCATAAGCGAAACGGAAATCAATAATGATTAAGAAAGTATTAGGTGAGAATGCCCAAAGAAGTAGACATTTTATCTTCTTCTACCTATTGCCTTGAGT
The DNA here is from genome assembly GCA_030848705.1 of Heracleum sosnowskyi. Taxonomy (NCBI): domain Eukaryota; kingdom Viridiplantae; phylum Streptophyta; class Magnoliopsida; order Apiales; family Apiaceae; genus Heracleum; species Heracleum sosnowskyi. The sequence continues at coordinate 105,268,328 of CM061243.1, read as the reverse complement.
TTTACACTTCACAACATTTAACCAAATTATCTCTTTCTAATTCTGTAATATAATAATGTTCGAGATCAACTGGATACCAATTTTTGATTATGATCTCAGAGTTCGCAAAAAGTGAAGCAATTGAAATTTAGAACTAAACTTAAGAGTTTGTTACAAATCTCAAAATTGTGTATACTCATCTTACTATGCAAGATGTTCATTATGCTATTTATACAAACGGAATTACAACAATGATATGTAACTAACTCCAACAAACTCTCTAACAAACTCTCGTTATTCTGTTACTTGTGTAGTGTAGTGTAGTATGTAGTGCAGCTCTGTAGCTCTGCATCTCTCTCTCTCTCTTTACTCCCCAAAGCTTGAAGCTGCAAACGCCAAGTTTGGACAACAAATAGGAATGTTGTTTGGCAGTGAGTTGTTTAGTAAACACATTTGCAACCTGAGCATACGAAAGAACATGTTTAGTTTCAATCTCCCCGGCTTTCACCTTGTCACGGATGTAATGACAGTCAATTTCCACGTGTTTAGTACGCTCGTGCAAGACCGTATTCGCAGCAATCGCCAGTGCCACTTGATTGTCACAATTAAGAACAGTATGGAGGCAAATCATGAAGACCCATGTCCTTCAATAACGCAGACAACCACGTCACTTCACAACTTGCTAGTGCCATAGCTCGATACTCGACCTCAGCACTTGATCTAGCAACCACGGATTGCTTTTTCATTTTCCAAGATAATGGGGAGGCCCCCAACATGATACAAAAACCTGAGGTCGATCGCCTAGAGAAGGCACAACTGGCCCAATCAGAGTCACAATACGCAGTTAATTGAACTGCAGATTTACTAGCTAACAATATGCCTTGACCTGCATTACCAGCCAAGTATTTGAGAAGATGTTTGACAGTCGTCATATGCTCTGTAGTGGGTTGTTGCATGTACTATGTGAGAATGTGTACTGCATACACTATATCAGGTCGTGTGACTGTGAGATATATCAATTTGCCCATAAGTCTTTGATAAACCTGTATATCCTGTAAAGGCTCTCCTTTGTCTGGTGCCAACTTATGTTGAGTTTCCATAGGGAGCTTGCTAGATTTAACATCAGTCATATGATAGTTCTTGAGCAAATCTTCTTTTGAGAAACAAAAAATCCATCTGGAGATCGATAGATTTCCAATCCTAAAAAATACTTTACTTCCCCCAAATCCTTCATGTGAAAATTATCCGACAACATAGCTTTTAACCACGAAATAGGAGCATTAGAGTTACCAACTATAAGTAAGTCATCAACGTAGACAAGAGTGACCACAACCGTTATTGAAGTAATCTTAGTAAAAAGGCTATAATCAGCCTTGGACCGAGTAAAATCATTAGCAAGTAAAGTAGAGGATAACTTGTTGAACCAACACTGAGGCGCCTGTTTGAGACCATATAAACTCTTTATCAGCTTGCACACCATTCTGTGACCTGTAGAGTCTATAAGGATAGAATTAGTGATTGATGAAACTGTAATTCGACTACCTCAACCACTGTAGCCTTGTGGAAAACCCATGTAGACTTCCTCAGTCAGGTCACCATGTAAAAATGCGTTAGTAACATCCATCTGTAACGTGAACCAATTTTGCACTACTGCTACAACTAACAATGTTCGCACAGTTACCATCTTGGCGACTGGAGCAAACGTTTCTCCATAGTCCACCCCTAGTTGTTGTTTGCAACCCAAAATAACCAGTCGACTCTTAAACCTGTCAATAGCTCTAGTGGATTTAAATTTGGTTTTATACAACCATTTACAACCGATTGCAACTTTACCAGGGGCAATGAAGTTATAATCCAAGTGTCATTTCTTTCTAGAGCTTCTAGTTCAACGTTCATAGCTCTTATAGATGCCCTTATATAAGAAACTTCATATATACGCCCTTATAAAGCTCTTATAGTTCATAGTTCAATATATGCCCGATCTAAACAATTGCAACTCTGATACCATGAAGAAAGTGAAGCAATTGAAATTTAGAACTAAGCTTAAGAGTTTGTTACAAATCTCACAATTGTGTATACTCATCTTGTTATGCAAGATATTCATTATGTTATTTATACAAACTGAATTGCATCAATGATATGTAACTAACTCCAACAAACTCTATAACAAACTCTCGTTATTCTGTTACTTGTGTAGTAGTGTAGTATGTAGTGCAGCTCTGTATCTGTCTCTCTTTAGAGTTAAAACCTAAAGAGTGGTTTTGTACACATAATTGAAGTAGATACTCCCTTGTTCTCGTATTTTGTGTGATGTTTGACTTTTTAGTGATTAAATTGATATTTGACTGAAAATTACACATATTATATAGTTGAAAAAAACTTATAAAAATTGTATCATTAGAAAATATATTTAATATTTTTTATAATGTATTTTTTAATTTATTTGAAATTATAAAAAAAATTATAAATTTCAGATAAATTTAAGTCAATTTAATCACAAGAAAGTCAAATAAGACACATGAAATGGAGGAAATATAAACAGTGAAAATTGAAATGACCCCGCATGCAAATAATTCTAGATCACTCATGAGTTCTGTCTGACTCTTCTCTTTGTTGTCGTCCACATACTTGAATACTTGATCCATGTCCGCTAAAGAACCAGGATTGACAAGCTACTTATCGTTCTTTACCTATGCATGCCTATGATTTTATTTTTGCTAATTATGCCTATGATTTTTCCCTCCAAAGCAAATCAAAAGAAACGATGCTACTTTTATAATATATATACTTACTATGTAGCAGTCTATTGATAACAAGAAATCGAGATTCCGGGAGTGGATCATGTGTTCGTGATTATTTAAATTTCTAACATTTTAACTTTATCGGAAAAACAATTCCGTCACTAGAACAGATTGACTTGAGAGCTGTGACACTCCCTAAATTTAATCTCAATAATCACTTGAGATGATAATAAATTTTTGTTGTGTCTGTCATGCAAGCATATAATTTTGGACAACACTAAGTTAGACGCAACTTTATGTGTGTTAGCATCTACACACAACACACATGTGCATGAATACATTTACACAATTACAGATACCTTCGACTCAGTGGCCAGCTCAGATTCATCATAAAGGGTCAACTCAAGAGAAGAAAATAAGAGAATTATAATATGCAGGATGTATATACACTTCAACACTATAAACTATAGACATGAAATGCACATGGAGTGTGGCCTGTGGGATCATATTGAATGAATATGCAAAAGGTAGGAGTGAAGGACAGATCAGGCCGGCCAGCCAGCCTCAGAATGATTTGGTGAATGATTGGGCTCTGTACAGTTATATAATACTGCAAGTCTGTAACTATGCATACACCTTTACATGCTCCTCCTACTTGATATCAAATATAAGTCCTCTGCTTGGAATGCAAGAAGTTTTACTATTTATCATGCAGGAGACAACAGAAGTGGATTGCTGAATTAAAGCGCAAAAGTTTAGATACTGTAATAAGCACAAGAAACTTTACATATTCCTGGACACGGATAGCATGGATAACTGATTAAAAACGATAATATCTAAAGACGACACAAGCATCTAAGTTATGTTCTTTCCAATTTATAAAATAGGAAACGGAAAGCATGGAAGTACCAAAACACACTTAGGTTAACAGAACCTGATATACATTCCTATCCTTAGACAAATCAGGACTTGTCTTGTTTACTTCTGGTTGCTAGTACCCTTCTTTTTCAATAAACTTCCAAACTTCCGGAGCAGAGGATTTTTCTTCTTCTGACTTAACTCCTTCGTCGGTGAGCTTCCACCACTCTCTAGATTTTCTGACAAGAACGATCCATTTATCTGGTCAAAGCTCTCATTTTCTGCCTTTGAGTCCATCTCTTCGTCAAATTCTTTATCTGGCTCCAAAAAATCTCTATCTTCAATCTTGCAGCTTTCCCACATCTTAAACTCAACTTCTACTTTATCATCTTCCTTTTCCTTATTCTCATTCCAGTTTGGTTTTCCATTTAAATCCTTAGATTTACTAACAGCATCAACTCCCTTTACATACACTGCATTACTATCCTCCAGAGGAATTTCTTGCACAAGAACCTGGAAATTCTGATGTGGCAGCTCCGATTTGGAGTTCTCTATCTTTCCGTTTCCATTTTGTTCAGAGAATTCTACTACTTTAGGGAGCATATCATAATCTTTTTCACTGTCTGTGAGCTCTGCGTTCTCCTCAGCTCGTTCTCTGGTCATAGCTTCTTCTAGCAACTTTGAAAATTCGTCAACCTTCTTCAGAGAAGTAAATTCTTTACTTTGAAGCTCCTCATTCTCTTGAATAATACTCTGCAACTCATTCTCTTTATCCAGTAAACTCTCCTTCAACCTCATGCTCTCAGCTTTCGTTTCCCCCAGTATTTTCTTTAGATAATCTACCTCATGCTCAGCTTCTGCTAGGCTATCCTTTACCTGAGCTTCTTCCTTTTTTGCTGCACAAGCTTCACTCTCAGCGTCTTTAAGTAAACTAACCAGCCTGCTAACTTCTTCTGTCAGTGACGTGTTCTCTTCTTCAGATTTATTAACAGAATCCATCAAATGAAGCTCTTTCTGCTCCCAGTTAGCTTTGACAGTCTGCTGATCATGCTTAGATTGTTCCAACTCTTGATTGAGGACATCAATCTCACATCTTGCATCATCAAGCATTCCCTCATATTTCTCGTTAGATGCCCTCAGTTCTAGCTCTAAGTTTTCTACCTGGGTTTTTAAATTCTCATGCTCATCTTGACTGGATAATAGCTTTTCTTTCATTTGTCTTGCTTCTGAAGAAACTTCATGTAATGCTGACGCTAAGCTCTCCATTGCTTTCTTACTTTTCTCTTCTTCTTCCCTGGATGTATCCAACTCAATGATAAGCTTGTTTTTTTCTTCTAGCATCGCTTCAACAGTGGTAGCAGAAAGCTTCTCATTTTTTAATGCCTGGGTTTTCTCATCCTTCACAGTATCAAGCATAAACTTTAAAGATTCAACCTCCTTTGCCAAGTCAGAAGCTTGTTTATTGGCAATATCTACACGACGCTCTGATTCCTCAAGATCAATTCTCTGCGATCCTATTGACAATTCCAGTGACCCCAACTTTTCTTTGAGAGAAGAAACTTCAGATTCTGCATCATGCAGCAGATCATTGCTCTCCTCTAGTTGTTTTTTTATTGTATTTAGAGATTCTAATGCAGATCTCTCTAACTGATTTGCTTGTTCAGAATGAAGTTCTAATTCTTCAACCCTTTTTTGCCGCTCTTCGACTAGATAATGTGCATGGGATTCAGCCATCTTTGCAGCTTCCAGCTCTGCCTTAAAATGCTCTAGAGTAAGTTCATTTGCCACTAGAATCTGCTGCTCATAGTCTTTAGCTTTGTCAAGTTTCTGTGTCAAAGTATCCACCTCTGATTTGAGCTCCATCTCAATTTCACTATTTTTGGCGGCTTCCATCCCATAATCTCTTGCCTTTGCGCTTGCACAGGCTTCGGCTATTTTTGCTGCCTCCAGTTCAATACTAAGTTGCTCTACAGCGGCTTCATTTTCTGCTAGCTTCTGTACATAACCATTTCCTTTTTGAAGTTCATGTTTTAATGTCTCTATCTCTGATTCGAGCTCCATCACCATAATTTTATATTTTCTAGCCTCGTTTTCATATTCTTTTGCTTTCTCCAGCTCTTCTACAAGTGTTTGTACCTCTGATTTGAGATTTGAGGCCACATTATTACTATTTACCTCTGACTCATTCATGGATTCAAATGCAGCCCTTAAGCGAACCAACTCAGCTGACATAATCTCCACCTTCTCTGCGTGAATCTCAGCAATCTTAGTTGCCTCATCAGCATGGCAAAGTGCCTGATTTTTTGCATCAAAAGTCATGGCTAGTTCTTGCTTCACCTTTTCGAGTTCATGAGTGGTAGAGAGAAGAGCTGAAATATCAACAGAATGCTGATTCCTCAAATCTTCAATTTCCTTGTCCTGTTCCTCTTTCTTTTTCTGACTTGCACCAATGTCAACCTGTTCCATCTCCAAAGCATGAAACTTCTCGATCTCAGATTCCTCTTCAGCTCTTTTCTGAGCAACCAAGGCAGTGGTAAGTTTTTCGTTAGCTTCTTCTGCGAACCTCTGTGCTTCTTTTAATTCATCAAGTGCTTGTGTTTTTTCTTTCTCAACCTCAGCTAGTTTCTCCTTTGCCTTCTTTAGGTCTTCCTGAACAACGTTAAGTTGAAACTGCAATTCAGATCCCTTTGGCAGCCGGGTTGGCTGTTTCTGTAAATCCAAAGACAAAAACTTATAAAGATGCAATATCAATTAAACTAAGTAGCAGGTTTGACATGGCTATAAGTCACTACAAAGAGTAACTCACATCAAAGTGTGATCTTTGTAACATGTCTACCTCAAAATACATTCCAAATGATAATCACAATGCCATCGTGTAACATAACAGATGCCTATATACAATACACTAGAGCTTGTAAGCTACAACTAATTAACCAAAAAGGGTAACGAAAATCTTACATCAGGTGTAGTACTGAGCTTGGGAGACCTGCGATCAACCACGGGCTTTGAAGTAACAGAACCTGGAGAACGATCAACAGAGACACGCGAACTTGGTAGGGGAGAAGCCGAACCATTATCCGATTTCACCACTCCCCGGCTCAGTTTAGCAACCTTAGGAGTTGCCGGTGATACTTTAGTAATGGGAGTAACACTAGATACTTTGTCATTAGGAGCTACTTTAGATACTTTGCCATTCGGGGTCGGAGTTTCCGATAGTGTAGATTTGTTCAAGTTCAATCTGTCATGTCCACATCACATACATATAGAAACCCATTAGAATCAAACAATGCAAGAATTATAAGCACAATATATAAATTAAAGCATGTTTTCAAACTAATAAAAATGAATCCTAACCAAAGATGGAAACTTTATCAAAACACACAAAAATAATATAATACCCGAATAAAAACACATTAAAGCATAACATAAATAGAAAAACCATTAGAATCAAACAATGCAAGAATTATAAGCACAATATATAAAATTAAAGCATGTTTTCAAACTAATAAAAATGAATCCTAACCAAAGATGGAAACTTTATCAAAACACACAAAAATAGTTTAATACCCGAATAAAAACACATTAAAGCATAACATAAATAGAAAAACCATTAGAATCAAACAATGCAAGAATTATAAGCACAATATATAAAATTAAAGCATGTTTTCAAACTAATAAAAATGAATCCTAACCAAAGATGGAAGCTTTATCAAAACACACAAAAATAGTAGAATACCCGAATAAAAACACATTAAAGCATAACATAAATAGAAAAACCATTAAAATCAAACAATGCAAGAATTATAAGCACAATATATAAAATTAAAGCATGTTTTTAAACTAACAAATATGAATCCTAACCAAAGATGGAAACTTTACCAAAACACAAAAAAAATAGTAAAATACCCAGATAAAAACACATTAAAACATAAAAATCTACTATGAATTAAAGCAAGATCCACGGTATAAAACCTTAAAAGCCCATTTAAAACTACTATATTTACATTGACCTAAATCACTACAACACAAAATAGTCAAACCAAGAAACAAGAAATACAACAAAAACAGCAAACATACATATCAAAATGACCAAGATAACAGAAGACATATATACATACAAACAGTGTAAAGATTTATATATATATGTAAATAAGTAAAAGATCTGACCTATAAACAGTAATATACTGAAATGTAGCCACAAAAACAAAGATCAAACATTTAATAAACAAGAACCATCAAAACTAAATTAGAAGATCGAGAGAGAGAGAGAGAGAGAGAGAGAGAGAGAGGTTACTTGGATTTAGAAGACATGGTGGCGGGGGGAGAAAGATGGATGGTTACTGAGTAGTTATGTTGTGTATGAACTATGATTTCTATAAAAAAAAAGATTTAAGAATATAATAACATCAGTGGTTTGTACTCCCTCGGTCCCAAAAATAAAGTCTCATTTCTTTTTTCACGTATTTTAATAATAAAATCAATTGAATATTTATAAATAATAATTTTTAATTTTTTTGTTTTGTATTGAAATATTAATTTTATATTTTTATATAAAATAAAAAAATTAAAAAAATATTATTTATAAATATCTAAATCGAATGCATTGAAATACATGAAAAAATTATAAGATCGTATAATTTGGAACCAATGTAGTATACATTTAAGAAAATCTCAAGGAGAATGTGAAGGAAAATAAGTGGGGTACGGTTATGTCAGATTTATTATATTTTTCTATTTTTTATGTGTAAATGAAATTTTTAAGGGTGTTATTAGACAACCATCTATACTTCGACAAATTTTTTATTCTTTTATAGCGAAAATTTGAAAATTTAATTGCCGATAAAGTGATTATCCCCGTATTCATATTAATTTTTCACGTTAAATTTTTTCACAAAAAAATTTGACGAATAAATAATTACAGGCATCAATAACGGGACAAAAACCCTAATATTTATCCAAAATTACATGTGTTTATGTTTACATAGGTTGCAGATAAGTAGAATTTCCTCACTTTTTTAATTAAAAATAGGGGTGGCCACAAGTGCTCAGACCTGTGACCACAAAGTCCCAAACCCTGGTCTATGAACTTTAGGTGCAGTGAGCAAATTGACAATCTTACCCCTGTATCTTCTTCGACTAACCATGGGGTCCTGTGGTGGTGTCAGACTCAAGGTCTTTTTTGGTAATTTAGACAGACTGTATTTTTTGATATCTAAACATCTGAAACTGTCAGGCTCATTTCTTAAACAAGTAATTTATACTGTAAATGCTTTCTTTCTTTTTTTCTTTTTTTTTATCCTCTGTCTGGATAGAATAATTTTTTTCCGGTATTAAGTAGAATACATTAGGTTGATCGTGGTCCGGTTTGGTTCGGGTTAAATATCAAATCGGAATCAAATCGCAAAATATCGGTTCTTAAAAAAATCAAACTAAATCGTAACCCGTAAACCAACAAAATCAAACCATTCGGTTCGGTTTTAGTCGGTTTGGATTAACGGATTTTGACGGTTCTCGACAAAATTTGGTTAACAAAATTATAAAATAAAATAATATCTTTCTGATTTAAATTTTCTCAGATAGTTTGATTAGTAAAATTAGGAAATAAAAATACTTACGAAATTCAAATTTTCCTTCTTTAAATGTGCATAAATAATAAAAATTATTCCTACATAATAAAGTATTAACCGCAAATGACTAACGTTCAATTCAGTTACAACAATGAAATATTGGATACGAAAAGTAATATGAAATTTGTGATTTATAAGATAAAATTACTTTATATTATATAATCATAAATATAAAATTAATATATATATATATATATCAATACTATCAATACTATTATATCAATACTATTATATAATAGACGAAACATTAAAAATTTGGTCGGTCGGTATGATACGTTGTGATTTTACTTAATTGTCCTTTCTTAACTTCGTGTTTTTACTTAATTAACCTTACTTATTTATAGAAATATATTATTAAATAATAATATTACCTATTTATAACCAATTACCTTTTTCACCTAAAATACATTATTTTTTCTAACAAATTCCCCTACTTTTTCAAATATATCACGGATAATTACCTTTTTTAACTAAAACATGTTAGTTTTTCTATTTTTCCTTACTAAAACCCCTCATTTTCCAAAAATATCACGGACAAACCTATAGTTATTTATTTTTAAACCTAATATTATAATTATTTTTTTAAAAGTTTACCTATTTTAACATGTATACTTATTTTTTTTAACAAATGCGATTACTAAAAATATTAAAATATAAATAATCAAATACCTATTTATAACCAATTACCTTTTGAGCTAAAACACATTATAAATTTTTTCTAACAAAGTCCCTCATTTTCTAAATATATCACGCGAAATTGCCTTTTTCAATTTATTTTTTCTATTTTTCTCACTAAAATACATTCTTTTTTTCTAAAAATATCACGGACAAACCCTTTACTTATTTATTTTAAAACGTATTTAAATAATTTAAATTATTAAATTTTAAAACCTCATTTTCCAAAAAAATCATGGGCATTTACCTTTTTAAACTAAATATATGTTACATTTTTTATTTTTCCATACTAAACCCCCCCTTTTCCAAAAATATAACGAGCAAACCCTTACTTATTTATTTTAAAATATGTTTTAATGTTTTTAATTAATTAAAAGTGTTTAGCTATTGTAACATGCCTACTTATTTTTTTAACAAATACAATTAAAAAAATAATAATAAAAATAACAATTAATAATCTGTGCATCGCACGAGTTTTAAGCTAGTGTATATATATATATATATATATATATATATATATATATATATATATATATATATATATATATATATATATATATGCGATTCAGATTGAGAACGGGTTGGGTTCTTGTCAACCCGAAACCAACCCACGATTCGCGATTTTTTAAAGTAGTTGAACCAAAATCCCGAACCAGAGTTCGAATCAGTTCAAAATCGAATTGATTTTTACGGATTATACGGTTTAACCCGAAATGTGATCACCCCTAGAATACATACTCTTATTTGTAATGTTGAGAGCCTGAGATGGAATAAACTTTGATCTTTTGTAAAATTCAAAGATAACTAGTTTAATAATAAGTCGCGCTTCGCAACGGTTTTATAATAATTTTTTCATATTTTTCTAAAAATTATTCTATAAAATATATTTTTAAACAAAGTTATATTTAAAACATGAAATTAAGGTTTCTTTTAAATTCTCCGTTTAGTGTTGTTCATTACCGAACTTTTGAATAATTATAGAAAATGGCAATTGTTTAATATATTTCATTATTTTAATATTATATCAAATATTAGTATATTAATCACTTTATTTTTCTAAAACTTTATTTTGTTATTTCTATTTAAAAATACATAATACATAAATATTAAATTCTAGCATATAATATACTTCTCCTAATGAATCGATCTCTCGTTAAACACGTTTCCTCCAACTGACCCGCTTTCTCGTCGTTACCAAATTGAACATAAAACAAACTGATTACTTAATCAATTACATCATCTATTAATTAATTTTATTATATCATACAATTTAATTCAAATCTTTTTTAAAAATATAATTTTTATTTTTTTAAAATATAGGTACTCGAGAAAAGAAATGAAAAGAAAATAAGGCTCCTCTATTTTATTTTATTATATAAAACTTGCATTTTTTGTAAGTATTATCTTCTACATAATTAGAATGTAAATTTTTTTAAAAAATAAATAAATTAATGTATATGTAAAACATATAGATAAATTAAACGTGGGTTTTTTACAAAAGCATTATGAGAAAATGAGTTTTAATAATGTTTTTAGGAGAATGTAAAGATGATAATATGATTTCAAGATAAATTTTAGAACTTCAAGAAAAAATATATGAGAATATTAAATTGGTAACTTTAAGTTCAAAAAAAGTTTTAAAAAATATCAACATGGTAACTTGATTTAAAGATAAGTTTTAGGACAGTATTAAGATAGTAATTTGACTTAAGAAAAAAGTTTAGGAGAATATAAGTTAATTAATATTTCCAATACTAAATATTTAAAAGCCCATTTAGATATTTTCTACTCAAATCGTCTGGCACCTCACAAATCGTTTTTTTTAATTATTTTCCTCGATTAAATGATATTAAAAAAAATTAGTAAATAAATTGGAATCGTGGAGTAAGTTTAGGAGAATATTAATATAGTATACTTAGTTTCCTCCATTTGAAGATTTTTTTTTTTGACAGTCAATCAAACCATTTTTCATATAACATATTTAACTTCTTTCCTTGAAAAATATTATTAAAGAAAGAGATAATTATCAAAGTCGTCACTCATTTGGTTCAAATGTATCAAATTAATCACTCATTTAAAAAATGACTCAATTAGGTAATTAATTTGAAAATTATATTTATAGAAGTATAGATCGAAGCGATTTGAGGGGCGCCAAATCACCGCCATTGTCTTCTCCTTTATATAAGTATATTGATTGGATCAGTAGATGACGTTTAGGAGAATATTAACATATTATATTTAGTTTTCTCCGTTAGAAAACAGTAAGAAATAAATTGAGAATTTATATAATATTATAAAGGCAAGAATATTAAAATTGTATATTTACTTTCCTTCAATAGTAAAATTTTTAAAGGCAATTAATATATTTTCTAACAAAATAAGTTTAGTTTCTTCTATCAGTAAAGATTTTAAAGGCAAGAATATTAGAATTGTATATTTAGTTTTCTCCATTAATAAAGATTTTAAAGGCAAGTATATTATAATTGTATATTTAGTTTCCTCCATTAGTAAAATTTTTAAAGTCAATTGAGATATTTTCGAATCTTTTACATTAATTATTCAAAAAATTGAAAAAATTAGAAAAATAGATTGAAACGATTTGAGAGGCGTCACATCACCGGCCTCTTCTTCTCTTTATATAAGTATATATTTATATATATTGATTATTAGTATTTATAAAAGAATAGTGCTAGAGGTACCGAATTGGGTACCAAAAATTGGTACAAAAATGATGTAGCAATGCTGGTGTGACATTTAAAAATATTTTTATTGGTGCTATTAATGTGAATGCATGTGGGTCCATTAATATAGAGTCACTCAAATTATAACACATGTAATTCGGTACATTTTTTTGTACCAAATTCGGTACCCCTAGCATTATCTCTTCTATATATAATAGGAGAACACATGGGTAATTTGAGCAAGAAAATCTCCTGTGAAATTACTGATATACCCTTTCATGTTACAAAATTACATGCATATACCACTCACTTATTTAATTTGAAAAAAGAAGTTAATTTTGTTTAAGTGGTGATTTGAACCACTAACCTCCTCTAAACAATTCATCCTTCCAAGTTCCAACCATTGTGTTACATTGTCATTTGGTTTCTATTTTAAAATCGTTTTAGATAAACCCGACCTCTTATTTGTCCTATACTTTAAAGTAAAAATAATGGTGATTCACATTATTTTTAAAATTTTGTATATTAGTTTTCTAATATATAACGTAAAACCAATTTCGAAAACAAATTGTCACTCCCTTACTTAATGGAAAAAATGAGTTAATTTACTTCTTATGGTGAACTAAACTGCTAATCTCATTTAAATAATTCATCCTTCTAATCATTGTGTTACATAATTTTTTAATTTTGAATTAAAAATTCTTTTACATAAATCCAACATGTATCCTGTTTTTACTATTACTTTAACATTTGAGTAAAATGATGTTAGGTTTAAAATTTTCTATTTTTAAAAGAAATATGGTACGTGTTGGGATTTATGGGTGATAGCATAGGAACAACTTAACTTTGTATATACTTAATTTTTAATTAAGTAGAACATACTGTCACAGCCAAAGTATGTTCTTGTAATCAGTATGCAATGTTAGTTTAATTGTGTAATTTGGAAGAAGTTCACTTTCTGTGTTCAAGCCTCAAAGAACACATATTGGATGACAGCATGAATAAAGGTTACTGTCATAAGAATTGACAGTAAGATTACAAGAAGACAGAATGTTGCAAGTCAAGACAACATATTCACTCTGACAGCAACATTGGTGGAAGACTACGCGACAGCAACTTTAGCCCTCGACAGCAAGTTTGGAAACCTCGACAGCACACTATGCGGGGAACTCCTACTGTCACCAAAAGCACATTCCTGTGACAGCAAGCTTTGTGGCAAAAGTAACTGTCTCGAGAAAGACCCTTGTTCTAAGTATCTTTCTCAGTCAAATCCCGTGACAGTTTCAATGTTCAAGAAACAGGCGTGATGCAGTATCCCTAAGCTGCACCAAGTCTGCAAGACTACGACAGAAGCTTCAAGCACTGCAAACAAAAGCGAATCAATTCAAGAGCAAGGTCAAGTCTCTATTTGCTGAATTGTTTTAGCTAGAAATAGAATGAATTTAGGTTGCTTTTGTTATGATGTATATCTGACATATTAGCAATTTAGGAAAGTCACATGGGTAAGACAATCTGTAAGAAGCTGCCGCTTGACAATGACAGCAGCTTCACAAACCCGTGACTGATAGTGATAGGATTAGTCTTATACCTACTGTCAATTCATTCTAGAGATGTAACGAAGACTAGCAAGTGCCTTGAAGAAAAACGAAGCTCAAGATTTCTCTCTTGAGGTTGTAGCAACACTTTGCAAAATAAATAAAACATTTATTTTGTGAATACTGTCTTCTCTATTTTACTGTTTGTGAATGCATACATATTATTGATAACATTAAATCTTAGTTTTAGTTGTTGAAACTGAGATTGAATTTTATCAGTATTGCATTCATCCTCCCCCCCCCCTTCTGCAATACACAAGGACCAACAACTGGTATCAGAGCGTTCAGATTAATATACATATCTGAGATCCCGACGACAATGCAGAAATCAAACAGTATCAAGATCCCAGCTTTTGATAAAGAGAACTACAGTATTTGGAAAAGAAAGATCTTGTTGTTTATCAAAGCTGCGAATCCACTATATCCAGGTATACTCGAGAATGGTCCTTTCATTCCAAGAAAGGAAATTGAAGCCACAACAGTAAATGGTGAGATCATTCCTGCACATTGGGTTCCCAAAGATCCCTCGGAATTTTTGGAAACTGAAAAGGAGAAAATGGTGCTAGATGATCACTTGCAACTCATCTTGCTCGATTCTCTCACGTTGGATAAAGCCATGTGTGGAAGTGTGATAAGCTGCACATCAGCCAAGGAGATGTGGATCAGGTTAGCCTTACTCTGTGAAGGAAGTGAAGAAGTTAAGGGCAACCAAAGGCAAATACTTATATCTCAATATGAGGCATTTATGGCCAAGCCTGGTGAAGACTTAACCTCCATGTTTGAAAGGTTCAGTAAGCTCTTAACTGAACTGCAGATACATGGCAAGTACTATGACAGAAAAGAATTGAACGTCAAGTTCTTGCTTACACTGCCTGATCATCTTGAACACAAGACAACAGCCATACGAGAAGGAAGAGATCTTAACAATATAACCTTTGAGACACTTTATGGCATTCTGAAATCGTATGAACTTGAACTCTTTCAAAAGAGAGCCATACAAAGTGGAACAAGGAACAAGATGGCTAATATGTCAAGTGCCCTAGTAGCACAAGTGCCAAGGATCACACAACCTAGTGAAGCACTACAAATCACTCAACCAACCCCTGTACAATCCTTGAAGATAGAAGAGGTTGTTGAAGATGATGAGAAAGTAGTACTACAGCTCAAGGATGTGGAAGATGAAGACTTCTACACTATGGAGGAACTGGAAAGCATGGACAATCCTACTATGGCTTACATGGCCAAAAAGTTCAAGAACTTTAGATTCAAGAAGGATAGGTCATTCAGGCCCCAAGGCCAAGCATCCAAGTTCACCAAGGGAAGCTCATCAAAGGCTGCTGTGGAAAGCTCATTCAAAGGAGGATACAAGACTGGATTTGTGGATAGATCTAAATTCAAGTGTTACAACTGTGGTGAACCTGGTCATTTTGCTACTGAGTGCAAAAGACCCAAACAGGTTCAGAGATTTGAGAAAGGAACTGGTGGATACTCCAAGAGGAATCAAGGTAGAGCCTATGTGGCTGAAGGAAAATGTTGGGATGAGTCTGATGATGAAGATGAAGAAGAATATGTCAACCTAGCTCTCATGGCTAGCACTGATGAAGTAACATCAACATCCTCAAGTCAGGTACCTTCACTTGTCTTACTTGATATGTCCATTGATGAGTATAAGAAAACCATTAAAGACTTAAGTGCTGAAATGTTCAATGTCCATACTAGCTTATCTGCTGCCAATGAGGAAATCACTAGGCCGAGTAAGCTAAATGAAACACTAAAGTCTGAAAATGAATCTCTTGTTCTCAAAACCAGTTCACTAGACTCTTTAGCTCAGGAGAATGCTAAACTTAAAAATGAATTGAAATGTGCTAAAGAGGTTGAGGAATACCTGAGAAATGAGATTGCTGAAAATGAATTTAAAATCAAGGCTTATAAAAACTCATCAAAGATAGTTTAGGATTACAATGATAAGCATACAGAAAATCAGTCAGTTGGTATAGGTTTTTCATATGGTAGAAGACCTGGAAAGGAAACTGTGATTCAAGATTGTTCTGGAAATGCTGCTGTCAAACCCACCATTCTCAAGAAAGTTAAAACTCCCATTTTCAAAGCTGCAGAAATTGAGTTTGATGAAGAAGCCATGCTCATCAAACAAGAAATTCTTGATGAGGATGAAGGTGTTGACAACACATTCAAGGATGGAAAGGATACTGTCACAATCCCCAAGACAGTAAACTTACCAAGCAATCAGACAGTAAGTTCAAAAGATGCTGTCACAGTTGGCAAGACAGAATCTTCCAAAGATACTGTCAAGAATGGTTCCAAGACAGTAACTTTAAAACCTTCTGCCAAGACAGTAGGAATAAAAGATACTGTCAAGGAAAGTTCGACAACAACTTCTGAACATACTGTCAATCCAGTAACTCCCAAGTCTAAGAATAGGAATGGAAAGGTAGGAGTCAACAAAGGAAATGGATACACTAGTGTTGGAGGTGCTTCTAGGAAACTATGCAATAACTGTGGATCTACTCATCACTTAACACATGTTTGTAAGAAACCAATTGAGGATAATGTCAATGCAACTGAACTCAATGGTAACTTACACAGAACCCCCCTTATGCATAGAACTATGAGTGTCTGTAATAACATTGAATGTATGCCATGCAAAATTACTGCCATGAGTACATGCTTTAACTTACCTATTCTCACTACTGAAAAATGTTCATACATAAACACTGTTGAGACTTCTGAGCCTGCTGGCAACAGCAAAAAGGCTCCATCCACTAAGAAAAGGACCAAGTCCAATTCTAAACCTAAGTGGGTGAAAAGAGAAGTCAAACAGGAGATTACTGATAATGCTTGTGACCTTATGACTGAAAGAAACTCAGGAGACACTGAAACTGCAGGACCCAACAAGGATTGGGTACCATATGCATCTTAGACACATTCTGTTTTGCAGGGCAAGAAGAAAGATCAAGTCATGTGGATCATTGACAGTGGTTGCTCAAGGCACATGACAGGTGATAAAGCCCTGCTATCACATTATGTTGAGAAAGCTGGCCCAATCATAACCTTTGGAGACAACAGCAAGGGTTACACAGTGGGATATGGCTGTCTAGAAATTGGAAATGTTGTCATTGAAGATATTGCTCTTGTGGATGGATTGAAGCACAATCTACTCAGTGTCAGCCAATTCAGTGACAGGGGATTCAAGGTTGATTTTGATATGATGCTGTGCAACATCTATCACAAGAAGAATAGTAGCCTCTCTCTAAAAGGGGTTAGAAAAGGAAGCTTGTTTGTTGCTGACTTAAATTCAACAAAGAAGGATAAGGTTTACTGTTTCTACAGTAAAGCAACTGTTGGTGACAGTATGCTTTGGCACAGGAAGCTCTCACATCTCAACTTCAAGACAATGAATATTCTGATGAAGAAGGAGTTAGTGAGAGGTTTGCCCCAACAGGAATTCTGTCAAGAAGGACTGTGTGAAGATTGTCAAATGGGCAAACTGAGAAGAGCTGTGCACAAGTCTAAGCAAATGAACACCAACATTGAAGCACTCAAGTTGATTCACATGGATCTCTTCGGACCAGTCAATGTACCATCAATGGCCAAGAAGAGATATGCCTTAGTAATGGTGGATGATTACTCAAGGTACACTTGGGTGAAGTTTCTAGAATCCAAAGATGAAGCTGCTCAAGTGATTATTGATCAAGTCAGAGTTCTTGATAGAACTCCAAACTCAAAAGTTCAAATCTTGAGGAGTGACAATGGTACAGAATTCAGAAATGCCACTCTTGGAAATTTCTGTAAAGATGAAGGAATTGTACAACAATTCTCTGCTGCAAGAACTCCACAGCAGAATGGAGTTGTAGAAAGAAAGAACAGGACTCTCATTGAAGCAGCTAGAACTATGTTGCATGATGCCAAACTGCCAACATATTTCTGGGCTGAAGCTATCAACACAGCCTGTTATACTCAGAACAGAACCATGATCAACAAAACTCATGCATGTACACCTTACTGTCTGTTAACTGGAAAGAAACCTACTGTCAAATATTTTCATGTGTTTGGGAGCAAATGCTTTATGATGAAGGATAACCATGAGAAGAAAGGAAAATTTGACACCAAGGCTTTTGAAGGACTATTCATGGGTTACAACACAGAAAGGACTGCCTATAGAGTTTATGTTATGGAACACAGGATTATTGAAGAAAGTGTTAATGTCACATTTGATGAAACCAAGTTTCCAGGACTGCATGAAGAAGGAAAGATGCAGACATTCAGATTTGAGAATCAAGGATACTTGGAAGCTGAGGAGATTGTGGATGAAGAACCTAGCTTCACTCAAGTTGTTGAAGTTGATAAAGATACTGTCAATGCCACTACTGTCAACCAAACTCCAGCTCAGTCACAGACCATATCCTCTAACATTCATGACAATGGTGACTCTGGAGACAATGAAGAACATGGTGAAGACAATGGGATTGGTGATCATTCAACTCAACAAACTGAAGAAAATGTTCCTGTGCAGTCAAGTAGCTTGCCCAGAATCACCAAGTGGAACAAGGATCACTCAAGTGACCTCATCATTGGTGACCCTAATTCTGGAGTGAGGACCAGGAACAAAGTCTCTGCTGACAGCATGTTTTCATGCTTCCTGTCTCAAATGGAACCTAAGACAATTGATGAAGCATTGTTGGATTCTGACTGGGTGATAGCCATGCAAGAAGAGCTAAATCAGTTTGAAAGGAACAATGTATGGAAGCTAGTTCCAAGACCTAAGGGAAAGTCAGTCATTGAGACCAAATGGGTTTTCAGAAACAAGCTTGATGAAAATGGATCAGTGACAAGAAACAAAGCAAGGCTAGTAGCTAAGGGTTACTGTCAACAGGAGGGAATAGATTATGATGAGACATTTGCACCTGTTGCAAGACTTGAAGCTATAAGAATCTTTCTAGCCTATGCTGCACACTGCAACTTCAAAGTATTTCAGATGGATGTCAAAAGTGCCTTCCTAAATGGAGAATTGGAAGAAGAAGTGTATGTTGAACAGCCACCAGGGTTTGAGGATGTTGAAGTGTATGATGTTGTGTACAAACTCTTCAAAGCTTTGTATGGACTAAAGCAAGCACCCAGGGCATGGTATGACACACTTTCCACCTTTCTTCTGGAAAACCAGTTTACTAGAGGAGTTGTGGACAAGACACTTTTCTACAAACACCATGGCAAGGACATCATTCTGGTACAAATCTATGTGGATGATATCATTTTTGGTTCTACAAATGAGAAACTGTGTGAGAAGTTTTCCTCTCTCATGAGTAACAAATATGAGATGAGTATGATGGGAGAATTGTCATTCTTTCTGGGATTACAAATTCTTCAACAATCTGATGGAATCTTTATTTGTCAAGCTAAATACATCAAGGAACTTCTCAGAAAGTTCAACTTGGAAGATTCATCACCTGCAAAGACACCAATGTCCACCTCAACCAGTCTAGATCGTGATCCTAAAGGGAAGAAAATTGATTCAAGCACCTATAGAGGCATGGTAGGATCTCTCCTATACCTAACTGCTAGCAGACCCGACATCATGTTTTCTACATGTCTCTGTGCAAGGTTTCAGAGTGATCCAAAGGAGTCTCACTTAGTAGCCATCAAAAGAATCTTTAGATACCTAAAAGGCACTCCTAACCTAGGTCTTTGGTATCCTAAGAACACTGGATTTGATCTAATTGGCTACTCAGACTCAGACTATGCTGGATGCAAGATTGACAGAAAGAGTACTACTGGTAGCTGTCAATTTCTTGGTGGAAGATTGGTCTCATGGTTTAGCAAGAAGCAGCATTCAGTTTCTACCTCAACTGCAGAAGCTGAGTATATTGCTGCAGGCAGTTGCTGTGCACAAATTCTATGGATGAAGAATCAACTTCTGGATTATGGTCTAGTGTTAAGTGGAATTCCTATCTACTGTGACAACACTAGTGCCATAGCCATATCAGACAATCCAGTTCAACACTCTAGGACAAAGCACATTGATATAAGACATCACTTTATCAGAGAGCATGTTGAACAAGGAACTGTGAAGCTGATCTATGTCCCAACTGACAAGCAACTTGCTAACATCTTTACTAAGCCATTGGATGAAGCAACCTTCAACAGGTTGGTAAGTGAATTGGGAATGCTGAACCTGGTATGTTGATTTACTCAGTTTTTTTTTTATATTTCCAAATTCTCTAATGAAGCTCATGACAGCAACTTCAAACCTGCTGTCGAGAGAAGTTACTGTCTACTTGGTTTATGTCTGTTATGTGACAGCATGTGTTGATTTGACTTATCATGTCAGTATTTTGTGCCAGTCTCATACTTTTAAACCGTGTATGACATTAATGTGGTTACTTGTTAAGTTTGAGAGATAAAAATCTGTTCCATTGGACTTTCACACCTTTTTGCATTAATCTGTAGGATTAAAGGAGGACATGACCATTAATTACTTTTGTGGTAGTTGTATGGGTACTCTAACTGTTGACCATTAGACTTTAATCCTTAGACGGTTTTGCCTATAAATTAACCTTAGGTTTCACCAGTCTGCTCTCAGTTTTAAAGTAAATAATGGAAAACAAAGTAGGAATTGAAGTTGGGCTAAAGAAGTGTGATAGTGAACCCTACAATGAGGAGATTGAGGAGCTCTTCGAGGTGCTGTTGGATGCCCTCGATGAGATAGACGAGGAAAAGGAGGCCAAGGCTAAGGAAGAGGAAGCCAAGGCTCAGGAAGAAGAGAAGTTGCTTCAGGCACTTCTCAAGGAAGAAGGCCGCACTGAAGAAGAGGCTAGGGCAGAGCTTTTAGAACTAGTTAATAAAGTCATGAAATGATGTACTCAATGTTCTATTCTGAACGATTTTATTAATAATAATAATAATAATAAAAGTTCTTGTCTTTTTGGTTATTGAGTTTATGCTTTGTCTGTGTTAATTGATTAATATCTGTGTTCAATAGATTACATTGCTAAATCCATAATTTGTCAATATTAAGTTAAGTGTATGAATCAAGCATTCTAATAAGTTCATGACAGAACCAACTCCTAATCGTAGTTACTGTTGTTAAGAAGGATACTGTTGCGTGTTTCTTGACAGCAACCTTCTTGACAGCAGGGAAAGACCTTCTGTCAAGACTTGTAAAGGATACTGTCATTCATATGCTTTAACGGTGACAGCAAGTCTTTGCGCAATAGTTGCTGTCGCGCAAAACCTACTGTCACCACCTCTTATTACTGACAGATTGTTTCTAGCGCACAGGTTACTGTCACCAATAGTGGACCGTTGAAATTGGATATTTATCCCACGTTGGTCAGTGAATAACGGGCAGTAACTCACGTGTTTAAGAGTGGGTTAAGACACGTTCTTGAAATCCACCTTTTATGCATAAAACGTTTGAGATACCCCTATTTATTTCCCAGTTACTCAGACATATCTTTCTCTTTCTCATCACACTCAAGGCAAAATACCTTTCTTCCAGCAAAAAGCAATTTTTCTTACTTTCTTCTTTTCTTGAAATCTCAATGGCCCCCAAACAGACTCTCTCTCAAAAAAACTTTGCTGGCATCTTTTCCCCAAATGATGCTGGTGAAGGCTTCAAAGGACTAGTGTTTTTCTTGAACAAGTCCTATCTCGGTTATGCCATAACCTCAACCCCCATTCTCGACTTAGACAGACTGGAGGCGTTTTGGCAAACTGCTGTTGCTCAAACTGAGGGTGAGAACCCTGGTATTCAATTCACAATCTCTGGGCAACAATACACTCTTACAGCTGAGGTCATCAACAATGCTCTTGGAATTACACTTGAAGCAAGACAACAATTTACTGAACTTGCAAATGATGACACTCTCAAGAAGCTCTTCTTGAAGATTGGGTATGCAGGCCCTATTCTCGAAGAGGGGACTACCAAGTGGTATCCAACTGGTGAAATGGATAGGAAACATCTGCGAAAGGAGTGGAGTATGATATTTGATGTGATGGTCAAGGTGTTCTCTACCAAGTCCACAGGCTGGAATGGAATACCCTCCTACATCAAGAAACTGACACATTCTCTTGTCCATGGATACAAGGTGAATGTTGGAGCTCTCCTCATGGCACACCTCAAAGCTGCCATAGGTAAGAAGGTATCACTCTACCCTCGCTTTCTTATGTTGTGCATTAATTCATTCTGTGATTTTAATGATGTTGCTCCTCGTTTAGAGGCTTGCTCAGTTTTGAAAAAGAACACACACACACTATTATCATCACAAGATCTCAATGCACACATTCCACTCTGTTTCACTCAACACATGGTTGATCAAGTGTCCAACCTTGATTATCCATTACCTTCTGGTTATGATTCCTTTTCTCTTGAGAATGAAACTGAATTAGACCCAAATTCAGTTAACCCACATTCAACACCATACACTCAGCCTAGGCCCTCTAGACTTCCCAAAGCCCAAAGAGAAGCCTTGCAAGAATCCAGAAAAAGATCCTTAGAAGCTGATGTTGGTGGTAGCTCTGTTAGTCCAGAGGGAGACACTGCACCTAGTGCAGCAAATAAGGAAGGTAGTCAAACAGAACCCACAGTGGTTCCCCCTGAGCCTAAGAAGAAGAGAGCTAGGAGGACCAAAACCACTGTCAGCCACCCTGCAGTCTCCCAAAAGACTGTAGAGGAAACCAGGGAAATAAACTCCTCCCTAGATGTGCCTTCTCAACAAGGGACATCTATTGAAATTGGCCTGTCTCCCAAGGCACCCTGTACAGAGTCTGCACAAACTCATGGTTCCCAACCTGAGATACCCCCACTTGAAGAAACACAGTGAGTTAGGGCACAGTGAGGATTTCTCTATTCCTATTGATGGTTCACATGTTTCATCTGTGAATCAGCCCCCACTCTCTACTACACTTTCACCTTCTTCCTTCCCTACACATTCCTTTGTTTCTTCTCCTCAACCTAGAGAAGGGGACAGTCCCAACCCTTCAGGTTTTGATCATCCATCTCCATTCATGGATGAGCCCCCATCTAGTGGTCCACAAGAACCCATTTCTCAAAGTGAGATGGACACCACTCCTCCAAACACTGAGCTAGGGCAAAGTGGTATTTTGTCAGAAAATGAAACAGCCAACACTTTGTCTGAACTCCAAGGAGCATCTTACCTTCAGGAAGATGCTGTCACAGCCTCTGTTGCTGTCAAAGACACTGGCAATGTTGCTGTCCTGGACACAGCTGCTGTCATGGGTGGAGAGAAAGATACTGTCACTACAGAACCTACTGTCACTCCACCTCCCAAAGTTGCTGTCATGCCAGAACCTGCTGTCCAGACTCCAACTGACAGTAACATTCCTGCCAAAGATGCTGTCCAGTCCTCTCTGCCTGATTTTGATGCTGTGATCATTGAGGATGCCTCTGATGATGATCTACCTCTTGCCAAACTCTTAAAGGTACATTCTAAATCTACTCCTTCCATGCATGTTAGTACTGCTCATACCCATGCATCTAGGTTGAGTGAGGGTGTGCAAAAGAAAAGAGAGATAAAAGAAAAGAGAGGTGAGCATAAAAATGAGAGGCAGCCAAATGAGCTGGCAAAAGGAGAGGGACTTGAGCATGTCCAGAGAGTTATTGAGGGAGCCCACACTATTCAGGCACTAGGCCTTGAGAGTCAAACTGTGAGGGGTGATGAGATCACTCAAAAACACCCTGAGAGTGTGAGAACCCCCATAGCCTCCAAGCCCCTTTCTTTTCCTTCCCCTCCAAGAAGGTTAAGGTATGGTGGCCCCTCTGCTACTTATGGTAACAGGATTGTAGCTCTGGAAGGACAGTGTGCTACCCTCAACTCCAAGATGGACTCTCTCTCTCAACTGGTGGTTGATGGTTTTGCTGCTACTCAACTCTCTATTCAGTTCCTTACTGACCTAGTAGCTGCCAACTCAACTAAGGGGGAGAAGGTAGCAAGATCAGAATCATTGCCTATTCAGGAATCAGGTGGAACTCAGGGGGAGCCTGTAGTTGTGGAGACCAGAGGGGGAGCTAAAAGGAAAGCAATGTCTAAGGGGGAGCAAGTCAAACCAAGCAGTGCACAACCACAGGATAAAGCTGAAAAGCCTGTTGAAGTGGAAATGGATGGAGAAAGGGTGTTAATGTCAAAGGAAACTCAAGATGCATTGCAAAGAAGACCTGCATCTAGACATCCAATCTTGCCTCCTGTGTTGATTAGAGAGCCAACTCCAGAAACTCAAGAAACTGCTCTACAGAAGAAATGGAGAGAAATGGAGGAACAAAACAAACTTGGGAAAGGTAAAGGGAAACTGCCTGAATCCATCCAAAAGGGAATTATTTGGACAAATGGCACTCAATTTGATCAAGAAGAAGCCAATGTCTTGATGGTGGATTACAGGGAGAGCACATTACACAACCATGACAGTGAATTTAGCAGTTTGGTGGAAAAAGCAATGAATGCTCCAAGCAACCGTCCAACCAACACCACAAAACTGTTAAAGGAACAAATTACTAGTGTCAGTGTAATGGTGAATGATGAGAAAAGATGGGCTGTAAGTATTTATCTCACTTCTGGCATATCTTATTTCATCACAATGCAATTATTGCAGAGTCTGCCAGCAAAGGTGTTGTGTGCCTTGAAGGGAAAGATCAGGGCAACTCAAGCACCATTCAATGAAATATTAGATATGCAAATCCAGAACCTGCTCATACAAAAACTACCTGAAGTCTACACAAATCCACCATGTGTTTTCTATAGATCTGAAACTAAGGATGGCACAAGAAGGAACAGCTTCATGAATTTGGTTGGCACATCCAGAATGGAAACCAAGTCAATTCTGAAAGTGTTAGATGGAATACTCAATTCAAATGCCAATCCAGGAAGAGCTTATGCTGTTCAAGAGATCTACAAAATGCTGGTGTTGAGAGACAAGGCACTGGGAGCTAGAGTGAAGGAACTAATCTCTAGAGCCAATGCCAAAATAAATGATCAAGGTGGAAGTTGCCTCTATGACCTTCCTCCTCAGGATGATGATGATGATGAGGTTGGAGGTGGTGAAGCTTCTGGAAATGCTGGAAATGCTGGTGGAAGTAATTCTGGGAATACTGGTATTCAATCCCAAAATGAAGGCAATGAAGAAACTCCTAATCAGGAAAAGAAAGATGTTGGTGCTACAGATGAAGAGGAGTCAAGAATACTGGAAGCTTTGGAGGCAGGCATTCTTAGATGTGCTATTGACTGCATAAATGCAGAAAAAGATGCTGTCACCAAAGGTACTGTCGACAAGGATACTGTCATAGAAGATGCTGTCATGGAAGATACTGTCGACAAAGGTACTGTCAAGAAAGGTTCTGTCAAGGATGAAGCCAAAGCTACTATCAAGCCCATAAGACTGAAAGCCAAAGCAAGAGCATGGTTTTCTAGACAGAAACCTGAAGGAAAGCACAAGTACTCAGGAAAGGAAAAGACCACTGGATTTGGCAGGAATCTTAAGAAGCCAATTCAATCAATTCCTCCCAACAGTCTTAAGATACAACAGATGCAATCTAGAGAAATCAAGAGTGTTGAGGTAAAGATGGATGCAAATCAAGAGGTCACTGAGTACATTCTTTGGTGGGAAGGTTCAAGATCTACCGAGGTTGATAAGGACTTCAACCTGGTGTCCACATCAACCAGTGGTAGGACATCTACCATAGATAAAAGGAGAATTGACTTCTTCTACCTGGAAAGAATGGTAGAGTTGTTGGAGAGTTATGATAATGTTCCAGAGTCTGTCATGGAACATATTTTGAAATATCAGGCTGATGGGGATGCTGAATTCTATCAGAAATTTGGCTACAATTTTGCAGATTTTGATGATGCTGATATTCTAACTGATCTCCCAGCTTCTCCTATACCATATCACTGGTACTATGAGTTTGATGACTCACCCACAGAAGAAAGGAAAACCCAACCCACAGAGGAAGGGCAACCCAAGCCAAGCAAAAGACCTGACTCTTCTCAATACGCTAAATATCAGTCAGAACTTGATAAGAAGGAAGCTGAACTCCTGGAAAGATGCAAGACTGCCAACAAGGCAGAAAGTGAAGCTCCAAATTATCAAACATGTATGCTGGAAAATCCCTTAAGAATCAAGCATCTAAAAGAAGAAATCTATGTTTGCAGCTTGCACAAGCTAAAAACAACTATTCTGAAGGATTTACAGTATATGGTTGCTGGATCAATTCATCCCCTGGAGCAGATATGTTCTGACAAGATAGAGGAATTATTGGAAAGGAGAAAAGGAGAAGATTCGAAGCTGGACAAGCAAAGGAGGATGTCTCTCAATGCTTATCGAGGAAGTAGATTCAAGCTCATTCATGAAGAACTCCATTTCAGAAGCTATCCATTTGATCAAGAGCAATGGTTGAATCTCAGGGATGCCAGTTCTCTTATTTCTCATACTATCAAGAAGATCATTGAAGAAATAGAAGATGCTGCAGTTTCTGCTGCTGAAATTTCTCTTATAGAAGGTCTAAGAGGCTGCTTGGTAGAAGCTCTCAGAAGAGAGGAAGTAACAAGACAGAAGAGGAAATCTCAAGCTAAGTAAACATTCTAAATCCATTCCGATCTTGTTAGTTAAGTTGTCAGCATATATTGTAAATTTGTTGTTATTGTCCATAAAAACAAATTGGGGGAGATTGTTGGGATTTATGGGTGATAGCATAGGAACAACTTAACTTTGTATATACTTAATTTTTAATTAAGTAGAACATACTGTCACAGCCAAAGTATGTTCTTGTAATCAATATGCAATGTTAGTTTAATTGTGTAATTTGGAAGAAGTTCACTTTCTGTGTTCAAGCCTCAAAGAACACATATTGGATGACAGCATGAATAAAGGTTACTGTCATAAGAATTGACAGTAAGATTACAAGAAGACAGAATGTTGCAAGTCAAGACAGCATATTCACTCTGACAGCAACATTGGCGGAAGACTACGCGACAAAAACTTTAGCCCTCGACAGCAAGTTTGGAAACCTCGACAACACACTATGCGGGGAACTCCTACTGTCACCAAAAGCACATTCCTGTGACAGCAAGCTTTGTGGCAAAAGTAACTGTCTCGAGAAAGACCCTTGTTCTAAGTATCTTTCTCAGTCAAATCCCGTGACAGTTTCAATGTTCAAGAAACAGGCGTGATGCAGTATCCCTAAGCTGCACCAAGTCTGCAAGACTACGACAGAAGCTTCAAGCACTGCAAACAAAAGCGAATCAATTCAAGAGCAAGGTCAAGTCTCTATTTGCTGAATTGTTTTAGCTAGAAATAGAATGAATCTAGGTTGCTTTTGTTATGATGTATATCTGACATATTAGCAATTTAGGAAAGTCACATGGGTAAGACAATCTGTAAGAAGCTGCCGCTTGACAATGACAGCAGCTTCACAAACCCGTGACTGATAATGGTTGCATGGACTTATGTCAGTGTTACCTGTAGTAAGCAGACCGCTTTCAGCCATTGCTGTTCATTGTGATAGCCGTGCAACTATCGACAAGATCAGTAGTGAAAAGTATAATGCTAAAACAAAGAGACACATCCAAGTTAGACTTAAGTCTATAAGGGGTCTTGTGTCTGAAAGGATTATTGCTGTAGAGTTCATTGGAACTCAGGATAATATAGCTGATCCTTTGACTAAAGGACTTGAGCATGCAGTAGTCCTTAAGTCTAGGTTGGGGATGAGACTGATAGCCCATAATGATTCATCAGTAGCGGGAACCCAATACACCTGAGAGGAGATCCCTTGAAGTGTATTCAATGTGGTAATAACAAGCTGTGAGGGTGAGTTGGTAGTACCTTTACGATATACCTTGATACGCAAGTATCTGTGTCTATCCCCTGTAAACCTAAAAGGTATTGTTACTGCCAGTATAGCAAGAGTTAGTTTGAACTCTGAATGGGGTCAAGTCATTTGACGAGATGATCGCAGTACATCTCTGGAGATGCCCAGCTAAGCGAATGTAATTGTGTGGTCGCAATTAGAGGAAAGGGTTATTCCTTGAAGCATTCGACGAACAGGATCGAGACAGGACCATTAATGTCTCAAAGTCGTAGATCAACACCATAGCCTTTGATTTGTCGTCGTCTATGGAGTGTGGTTACACCAAACGGATAAAGATTCAAGGTGAAACATTCCATCTAGATCTGGTAGCCAGAAGTAGAGGACTTAGGAGGGTTCAAACCCGGAAGGGTACCGACTCTGAAAAACAAGTCATGATAAGGACCGATATGCATTTCTATATGGATTTGTGGGGGATTGTTAGAAAATGGAAAGTTTGAGACATATTTTATATATGTTCTTGATGGAATTTCTGGAAACTAACAAGTGGAGGTTGTTCCTTGTAATGAGGACTTAAACTTTCATGTTTGGATCTAAGACATTTTCTTAGTGTAATCCATAAATAAATTGAGTTGAAATAGGTTGCTTGAAATGAGTTATGTGGGTTGGTTATATTAAAATAACTTGTATCCCACATAGCATTGGTAATGAGAGGTTGGTGGGTTTGTATAGAAACATGTGCAAGAGTAGTATACAACTACTAAGGCATGTGGGTGTGCATGGTGTTAGTATGTGCCTCGCGCACACACACACACACACGCGCGCCGCCGCCGCCCGCCACGCCCCGCCACGTCACGACTCGACTCGACTCGACTCGACTCGACTCGGGTCGAAGGGCGATTTGGGCGAATGTCTCGGCGTCTCGCGTACGCGAGGCGACCTGGGCGAGGAATTTTATTACCTGTTTATTTAATATTATTTATTGATTTAATTTAACAGTATCAGTATTTATTTGTAACAGCTATACGAACTGGGTCAGGATTTATATTAAATCCTGATGGACCAGTTCTTGGATCAAATCCTGAAGGCCTGGTCAGTACTTGGAGTGAAATCCTGATGACTACTGATCCTGATGGCTGTGTCAGTATTTGGATCCTGATGATGGTCCAGTCCTGACGAAATCCTGATGGTCGATCAAGTACTGATGCCACTCCTGACGGACAGCAAGTCCTGATGGCTTGGAGTACTGATGATGATCAAATCCTGATGGACCAGGAAATCCTGACTGAGCTGTTAAATCCTGATGACTACTGTTATGGTAATTAAATCAGAATAATTAGTATTAAATGTCATATCTTCAGTTACAATATTTGGTCTTTTTACGTTTTATTTTGTATTTTATATATAGATACAAAACATAACATTTGATAGAGGTGACAGAAGATACGTAACTCTGAAAACCCTAGCAACTATTACCTTCTCTGGTTTTTCTCTCAACACAAACAGATTACATAGTTCTTGGGTGAAGTGAGGTGTTGGTCGTTGTTGATCATTGTCATATCTGTGAGTGGATTGATCTGTGTTGTTTTATCCTAGGAGTGATATTTGCTGCAACCCAACACAGCGTAAGTGGGGCAATAATCTCTTCAAGAACAGTCAAGACTTCTCGAAGGCTTGGCGACTCAGCTGTTTTATTTATCTATCAGTATTTGCTAAAGCTCCTGAGAGATAAGTGTTCTTTCTTGTCTTGTTATTTTCAGTCTCTGATTATACTTTTGTTTCGACCTTTGTGTTTGTTTCGTTATTTGGTATTTTTGCCTGTTCTTGTTAATACAAAATATATATAACTGCCCTATTGTTGCTGTGTAGTTAGTAATTATACCCAACAGAAAAGTATAAAAATACAGACACGTTACAAGAAGACAAAGAGAGGCTGCAGAAACCAGTGTAAAAGCTTTCGATTATAGATTGGAGGAATGCTAGACCTACTGAATCCGATACAAAATGACGTGTATTTCATGATATGTAAATTTAAAATATTCTAATTTATAAAAATGATATAAATATTTATATATATCGAAATAATTTTGTGATTAAAATGTAGTTAAAATAAAATATTTTGAATTTTTCTTATACTTGTATAATATTTTTCTAAATATTTTTTAATTTAATAAGATTCATTTGGATACATTTCTATAAGATAACGATCAAATGACTATTTCTAATTGCCAAAATATTAATTTAGTTTTAAATGATGTGAAAAGAATTTTATCAAATTCAACAATTAATTATTTTAATATAATTGTTCGTATATAACATGGACGTATGTAAACTCGTGTGTTTTTAATGAAATAACAGTGTACTTTTGAAATACAAAATTGCTCACGTATGTAAGAATAAACCGTGAATACATCATAAAATCTCTTAGTTTTAAGTCCATATATTGTTTAACATGAAATTATGTAAATTAATATTATTTTATTGAATATACAGGACATTTCTAATATATAAATTTCGCCATAGATGTAAGACTATACCATTAACATATTATAGCATCTCTACATTTTATGTAAAGGTCGATCCCGAAGTTGTCAGTCTATTATTTATATATACATATTTGTACACTTTTAAACTTAATTATCTATAATATAGAGATATATATTTAAATTATTGAAAAAAAATTGTAACTTAAATCGGGTTGGGTAGGATTTACCGAATATAATATAAACTCATACCCAACCTATTTTGTCGGTTTGAAATCTTTTCAACCCAATTGAGTATATTTTTTATCAGCTATCAGTTTTATATTTCTTCGGCCAATTCTACCCAACCCGATTTAAATTACAAATTTTGTTTAATAATTTAAATATATATCACTATACTGTATACAACTACACATTATGTGATATATCATACCTCATTTCTAGATGTGTGCTTAAATTTTGTGCATATACATATAGGTAGGGCTGCTCATGGGTTATCCAACACGAAAGAACTAACCCAACCCACCCCTTGTTTGGGCCGATCAAACCGACCCATTTAAACCCGAAGTCTAATTGGGTTAATTTTTCGTTGGGCCGAATATATTGGGTTGGGTGAGAGTTTAACTATTGAAAACCCTAAACCAGCCCAACCCGGTCAAATTATATAAGCCCAACCCATTTACACCATGCAAGCTTGTTCTATATACTAAACACATACTCCCTCTATCCCTCTCATTTCTTTACACTTTCTTTTTTGGTACATCCCTCTCATTTCTTTACATACCAAAAATAGTAATATTTTATAATATAAAATCCAATCACATTCACTATTTTCCTCCACTATACCTCCTTTATACCCACTTTATACATTAAATATTGATTGGTTCCACCAGTTTACTCATTTTTCTTACTTTTCTCTATTAATTTACACTTTTTCTTAACCTCCGTGTCGGCACCTCAATGTAAAGAATTGAGGGGGACGGAGGGAGTATCTTATTTGATAGCAGCAACATCGTTTTTATAACAGTTGAATGAATAGCCTGTTATACTCTTTTTCTATCTGAGCTCTCAATAACTTCTTATGACATGCTAAATTTCCTTTATCCATGACTTTAATCGCAAAATAACTTTTTGTTCCAATCAACTCTGCCAGTTGAACACTCCCTATATCTTCACTGCCAGTTCTACCTTTGTAAATGCTAATATCACCACTTTCTAAGGATTTCTCTATGCTGCTAGTGCATTCACTAACTTCTGTGTCGGTGAACCTCTGCTTAGCTTCTATAAACTGTGTTGCAGAATAAAAGTTATTTTATCAGAACACTAGGACAAAATTATTTTTTCTTGTATAACCCAATCAACCCGACCCAACCCAACCCAAACCATCATACCATTAGTAGGGTTGGGTTGTATAATTTTATTGGGCTTGATGGGTTGATATTTTCTAACCCGATTTAATTGGGTTGGGTCACTAAATTGACTATAACCCGGCCAACCCAACCCGTGTGCAGCCCTACATATAGGGCTGAATAACAATCCAGTCTGGACCTGTAAATTGGACTGAACCGCATAGAACCAGTTCGATCAAAAAAATTCAGTTTTCGTTCCGGTCCGGTCCGTGAAAAAACCCGGACCGGATCGAATTGCATGTATAAAGGTGTTTTGACTTTACTTTACCTTTTAAATTATCATGTATATAGATTAAATAACACATATAATATTTTAATTAGCCAAATTAATAGATAGTAAATTGATAAGACAATAGAGATCAAAACTACAAACTAAATAATTGAATTTGCATTTTGTATAATGACAAAATGATATATATACATTACACATTAATATTACTTTATAAATAATAAGATAGATGATAGGTAGGGTTGGGTCACGAATCTATATTTTGCGGGTTGAGTTAAAAAAAAAAATTAAACCAAATAAATTAGATGGGATCGCAAAAATGTTTCCAACTCGACCAACCCAACGTATGAAAACCCTAACTCTAATTCACACTTTTCACAATACTAATTTAGAATCTATTATATATTATGGATGTAACATATAAGTGTATCAATTTTT
Organism: Heracleum sosnowskyi; assembly: GCA_030848705.1. Classification (NCBI taxonomy): domain Eukaryota; kingdom Viridiplantae; phylum Streptophyta; class Magnoliopsida; order Apiales; family Apiaceae; genus Heracleum; species Heracleum sosnowskyi. The sequence goes on along the minus strand of CM061243.1, from coordinate 105,235,785 downwards.
AATATTATATTTATGTATCAACACCTGAATAATCCATATAAAGCGTAATAAGTGACATATTTTTACATAATAATATAAATAATATAACAATTTACATCATAACTAATATTTTATAACAAAATACAAGTGGAATAAGAATTTATAAAAAATAATTGAATACATAATTATATAGAAAAACAAATTTTTTTAAAAATGGAGTTATGAAGATAATATGAAATAACAGTTTACTTACTGAAGAGTTAAATTTTTTTTGGATAAACTTGTTATATAAATAAATAAAAACGTCATGCTATTGAGTCAAAAATTATATAATAAAAAATAATATGATAATAGAGTGTGCTTTATCTAATAATGCATTTTTTTAAATTATTATCTAATAATGTTTATAAAATAAACTCAAAACTAAATATAACATACTTGTTTCATTTAAGGTTATGATTCTCATTGTTGACACAAATTAATTTTTTTTTTATAAAACAATAAAGGGATGACATTTTTATAATTTTTAAATATATAAGGGTTGCTTAAAAAAGGGATAAAATTGTAACTTCACAATCATTTTTTTGATTTTTTTACCATTACTTGGTTTTTAATATGTAGAAAGTAGATATAATATAAAATCCAATATTTTAAAAAATTATTGAATAACCTAAACTAACATTTTATTTTAAAAAAAGAATAGAAGTAAAACATGTGTTTTATCCTATAAAACTTTTAAATCAAATCCAAAAGTCAATGTAGCACATTGATTATGACATGTTCTTTGTTAAAGGAAGTTAATGGTTCGATTCTTAGTGATAACACAGTTTCATTGTTTTTAACATAAAAGTATGAGTTGACACTTTTGTAATTTTTCAACAAATAACGGTAAAATTGTAACTTTACACATTAAAATGTACTTTTCAACATAAAAATATGAGGTGACACTTTTGTAATTTTTCAACAAATAAGGGTAAAAACGTAACTTCACACACATTAAAATGACACTTTTCGCCTTTGTGTTTTTGGTTTAATATGTAGTAATAGATTTTGTGGGTTGGGTTGAAAATATTTAAAATGATTTAATTTAGTCGGGGTCTACTACCATCGTGGCCAACCTGACTCGTGAACACCCTAAATCTGATACATACTTTTTACCATACTCTGTACATTTTAGAATTATTCTAAGTAATATAAGTAAAATATAATATGTTACTTATATTATATCAAAATTTCTTATTATATTTATGTATCAAAACGTGGACATTCCATATAGAGTATACTAAATGACAAAGTATGATATAAAAATATAAATCATATAATAATTAAGAACATAATTGATATTTAATCGAAAAAGTACAAGAGAAATTAAAATCTTTAAAGATAATTGAACATATAATTATATATAAAACTACGAAAACTTAGAAAATAGAGCTATAATAATAATAGGAACTAATATTTTATTTACTCAAAAATAAAAATTAAAGAAAAATTAGAATATAATCCTGTTTTTTGTATTTCAATCTAATATTTTTTTTATCCAGATTTTGTTTCATTTATATATAACTTAGAATTTAATTTTTATAAATAATATAAACCAACAATTTGTTTACTCAAAAGATGTAAAAAAAAAATAGGATTATAAGAGAACATGTGATTGATCTAATAAGATTTTTAAAGTATGCTAAAAAATTAATGTAGCACAATGATTATTATATTTTCTTTGTAAGTGAGGGATAGGGTTCGATTCCTAAAAGTTACACAAATTAATCAGTTTTTGTATAACTAGCAAAGAAATGATGTAACTGGATGAAATTTAAAAACTATGTACAAAGAGCTGATTTTTTAACTTGTGCAACATGCACATGGTAGCTTGTATAAAATGAGAATACAGAACTGCAGATTCCTAAACATTATTTATCTAACTGCCTTGATAAGATCATTCTTCCCATGTGGTGGTATATAGACATATGCTAGCTTTATAGCCCGTGCGAGGCACGGGCATGTTCTAGAATATTGCGTAATTTTTATTAATTTCAACGTATTTTATGAGTTACAGATATATTGATATGAGATAATTATAATATAGATTAAAATGTCATTTCGAAATTTGAGAGTAGAATTATCATTTCGCATTGAATAAATTGACTCATTGAAATTCTTAGTTCATTTAAAAATTATTGCATTCTCCACCCCCATCCTAAAATCTCCCCCTCTCTGCCTTCTATTTTCGACGTCACTCTTTGGAGACCCCCCACTTATCCTTCTTATCCCTCTTTTACTGTCTCTTTGGCTTTTATTTCCTTTCTCTCTGTCTCCTCCACTTTTTCTTCTCAACTTTTGTTTAGGATCTGTATTTTGATCGCTCTCTCTCTCCTTTCATGCCCCCTCCAATGGTGGATGCCTTCTATTTTCGGTGTCAGTCTCTAGAGACCCCTCTCTTATGTGATGATATCACCTCAGGAAGACGTAATATATTACAACACATTTACTGAAATGCATGTTATGCTTTGTTTATTTAGTGTGCGTCATAATTGTTTACTCAAATGCATTCTTTGACTGTTTAGTTTGTGTTTATTTAGAGTGTGTATTATGTGTTTGATTGAATGCTTGAACCAAATTTGTAGGCTTTGTGCAGGTAAATGCACTTGGGGTTGGTATGCTCATAAAGTAAATATTTGCCATGGGTTGTTGTTTGAGCTGACAGTGACAAATTGTTCTTTATCGATATTGTCGAGTTTGTGCTTTTTTTTTGGGGTTAATTTATTTATGTTATTTGTCTCTCTCTCTCTCTCATGCCTCCTCCTACAGTGTTGGTTGCCTTCTATTTTCGGCGTCACTCTCTGGAGACCCCTCTCTTATCCTTTTTATCCCTCTTTTACTGTCTCTTTGGCTTTTCTTTCCTTTTTCCCCGTCTCCTCCACTTTTTCTTCTCAACTTTTGTTTTGGATCTATATTTTGATCTCTCTCTCTCTCGACTGGGGGAGCATTGGCACTCCATTTACATGTTTGTAGTTCATGGGGTAGCCGTTAAGTGGATGTTGTAATATTTGATCGGTGTGTATAATAGAGTAAAAGTGTAGAAATATATGTTGTATTAGTATATGTGGATATACCATTTAAACGAATGCATATCATTTTGCCCGTTTTAAGAAGGGTCTCCCTGTAGACACGATGAATGCAATAATTGTACAGTTGTGAATATACTTATGCAAGGAAGATCAGTTTGGTATTAGTCTGAAGAAGATTTTGTTCTTAGTTGAATGTATTTGATGATTAGTTTTATAAGCTAATTAATAATTAGATAGGTTAAAGGTGTCAAATAAAGGCTCCATTTCGAAAGTACTAATACTCTCCGGTCTCCATAATTCTCTATAAGCGGCCGGAGTAGTATACGTGTCCTTAATGCATGAGATGGCGGGATTGAGATGCACACAAATTCGTATTCGAAAAAAACTGTTCGAACTGGTTAAAAAAATCGGAAAAAATCTGATTAAAAAAAAGTCCACCTCAATTGGATCCAGCCCGCAGGCTTAAACGGATCGCATATTTTTCACAAAACCCCGATCCGGTTTGAGCCGAATAAACCCAAATTTAATCTCGATTTGGACGTAGTCATGATCAGGATAAAAGTCCAATCCAAAAAAGTTAGAATTTTCAATTAAATCTTGGATAAAAGTTTAAATTTTTTAATTAAATCCGAAAAAATAAAAAAAATTAAAGTTAAAGTTAAAGTTATCAATATCTAAAATAATTTGTAAAAATCCGATTTGGCCCCTCCTGACATATAAATATTTTAGAGGAAATTTGTCTCGATTTAAAAAAGCCCGGCCCTATCGGATATCGAAAAATCCGACCTGAATCCGGATTACGTTCATCTCTATTCAGGGTAAAAACTATAGAGGTGGTTATATAATTACTTATATTATCTGATATGTATGAACATAGTTGAGACAAAATGATTACTATTTTGTATTATTTTGTATCATTGGATGCTCGGACTAAAAAGTGATATTATGTGACTAAAAATGCATTTGTACTTTGTCTTAAAATTGTGAATACAAAGGAATAAACATAATTAAATTTAATTAAAGAGATACGTGTCTATTGGATATACTTTATACCAATAACCACTTTTATTAATAATTAGACAAATGAAATTATCATTGTTGTGGATTAAAAACTGAGCTTGCGAATTTAATTGCTAGGATTAATGAGCTTTCGAGCTTTAATGGCTGCACTTGCGTTTCGAGACTAAATCGGTCCTCACAAAATGCCTACGTATCTCAAATTGTTATTGAGAATCAAGCCAAAGACGTAGTTCTTGGTGTTGCCCCCGGGGCTATGGCGGCAGGGGCACACCAAGGACGTAGTGACTTGTATGTCCTTATTCGAGGATGAAGTCTAAAACGTAGTTCTAGGGGTGCCTTTATGGCTTGTTGCGCCTTCGAGGCGTTGTGACGTATGGAGATGTGCCCAAAATGTAGTAGATGACGTATGGAGCTGTGTCCAAAACGTAGTTCTGATTGTAGGATCATGGTCCTTATATAGGCGTCTAGAGCCTAGTATTTATGGTATGTTTAGGAGTCTTAGCGAATAAGTCTCCTTTTTGATATTGGATAAACATTGTATTTCTTGCTGGAGAATTCGTTTCCTTGTTGATAAAGGCTATGACTCATTAATTGCATTTAATTGGGATTTCGGATCCTTCTTTGATGAATTTACCATATTTTGGACTCTTTTTATGAGCTGTATATTTTCCCTATTCATTAATTACGAAATTAATGAATAATTAGGGTGTCGGGCCTTAAATATCGGCCTTTCCATTGACTTGTCAATTATATTTCTATAATTACTTTTCTGACCATATCATTTTCCCCCCAACTTCTGGGAAAATCTCCTTGGGGTTTTCGTAGAAGTTATAACGTGTTTTTCCTCAAAATTTTCCAATTTTAAGGGCATTTTCGACCTCAAATTAGGTCATTTTCGACCTCCTTTTTGACCAGGAAACAAGTCATTTTCGACCTCAAATTCGACCACGAAACAGGTCATTTTCGACCTCAAATTCGATCTGGATTTCGACCTCGACTGGAGTGAGGTCGAAGGTTTCGACCTCGATTTTTAAGTCTTTTTCGACCTCGATCCAGCCTTTTTTCGACCTTGATTGGTCCCAGGTCGATGGTTTCGACCTCGACTTCCCAGTCATTTTCGACCTCGGTCATTCGACCTCGATCCCTTATACTTTCGACCTCGATTTACAGGTCATTTTCGACCTGGGTCATTCGACCTCGATTCCTCATACTTTCGACCTCATTTTGCAGGTCATTTTTGACCTGGGTCATTCGACATCGTTCCAGCCTTTTTCGACCATGATTTCTAGGTCAATATCGACCTCGATCTCTAGGTCGTTTTCGACCTCATTTTGGCGTGAGGTCGAACGCTTAGACCTCGTTCACTCTTGTTTCGACCTTGAATCCTTCTGTTTTCGACCTTACTTGGGTGTGAGGTCGAGGGGTTCGAGCTCGATTTATAGTGTATTTTCGATCTCAATCAATCGACTTCGATCTAGGGTCTTTTCGACCTCGAATTTTCAATTTTTTGACTGGATTTTTGGTGCGAAGTCGATGGAAACGACCTCAATTCCTCGTATATTTTCGACTTCAAGCCTTCGATGTCGTTCTAAGGTTTTTTCGACCTCAATTTCATTATTTTTCGACTTTATTTGGGAGCGAGGTCTTTGGAATCAACCTCGTTTTCCCATATGTTTTCGACCTCGGTCGTACGATTTCGATTTAATGTCTTTTCAACCTTAAATCTTTTATTTTGCCTTGGCTATATTTCAAATTTCATTCTTTTCTTGGGCCTTAACTAGCCCAATTTTTAATTGGACTTAAATTATTCCAGCCTTGGGCCTTATTAGGCCTTTATTGTTTGGGCTTCGAATTTGCCTGAGACCCAAATTATTTGGTTTTTAATCTCTATAATCCATAAATGGATTTGTGGGCCTTAACTGGCTATAGACGGTTGCCCTTCCTTAACCGGTTGGGTTTCCAGTCACTAGGCGATTCTTGGCGAGATTTTCTGTTGAATCTCATCGTTTTCTGGGTTTCTTACTTGAAGTTTTGAAGAATTCTTTGAAGATTCTGGGCTTTCTTTGAAGATTCTGGGTTTAAAATGGCTGATCGCACTTCCCAACGTCTATGATAATGCACTAGGATTTCATAGAAGTTATACCGGTCTTTTTCGAGACTTGGGGTCTTTTTATCCCTTACCTGGGACTTACTACCCTTTTTTGGGGATTTTAATATACACTAGTGTTTCACGAGTATCGTCTTGGTGTAAAGTGTGGAGCGACCTACACATTTACGACGATTTTGCCTTATTCGAGGCTAACTTGACATTTGCATAAGCCTTTTATGTCTTATACTGTCTTGTTTTGGCTTCAAGCCTTTCATTGAGCATATCGAATGATGGGGTTTGGACTGAATGTCTTAGGTTTCTGGGGTTTCAACCCTTCATTTGCTTTCTAGGAAGCTCATGATTTCATCGAACCTTATTTCTATTTGTCCTAGTAGTGAGTCCAATCAGGACACACTTTAAACATAATAGACTTTCAAATTTGAGGCATGCCAAGTCCTTGGCACCTCATGCCCTTCGAGGGTTTCTAGCTTGTACGAGCCTCGACCAAATACGTTCTTGACGCGATATGGTCCTTCCCAATTTGGGGCCAACTTGCCTTTTTGTCCAACTCCGGATGCCTCAATCTTTCGGAGGACTAAATCTCCTTGTCGAAAGAATCTCTCTTTAACCCTTATGTTGTAATAGAAAGATGATCGTTTCTGATGCTGAACTATCTTGGCATTTGCCTCATCTCTAACTTCATCAATCAAATCTAAGGCCAGCCTCAAGCCTTCCTCATTTGTTTCTGGCTCATAAGCCTCAATTCTTGGAGACGTGTGAGTAATCTCCACTGGAACCACTGCCTCTGCCCCATATGCCAACAGAAAGGGGGTAGCTCCAGTGGTGACTTTGCAGGTAGTACGATATGCCCATAGTATGGGGAGCAATTCGTCCACCCAAGTGTTTCTGGAGCGTTCAACTCTTTTCTTCAGTCCATCTAGGATAATTCGATTTGCAACCTCATCTTGCCCATTTTCTTGAGGATGGGCGACAGAAGTGAAGCGCAACTTGATATCGTTCTCATCATAATATTTCTTAAACTCATCGTTGTTAAACTGAGTTCCATTGTCTGTGACAAGATACGTGGAATCCCGTATCTGCATATCACATTTTCCCAGAAGAAATGCATCACTTGTTTGGTGGTTATCTTGGCTAATGGCTTAGCCTCAATCCACTTGGTGAAGTAGTCGATTGCTACTATCAAAAACTTTCTTTGAGCACTTGCCATTGGAAATGGCCCGAGTATATCAATTCCCCACATGGAAAAGGGGATAGGTGAGTTAATGGATGTCATCATTTCTGGTGGTTGTCTAACCACTGGTGCATGCTTTTGGCACCGTTCACATTTCTTCACGTAGCTTTTAGCATCAGCAAGCATGCTTGGCCAATAGAAACCTAGACGTGTGACTTTATGAGCAAGGGCTCTGCCCCCCAAGTGCTACCCACAAATTCCTTCATGTACTTCCCTTAGGGCCAATTCTGCCTCTTGGGGTCTCAAGCATTTTAGATAAGGAATGATGAAAGACTTCTTGTATAGAATTCCCTCAATCAGGGCATACCTTAATGCTCTCACATACAGTTTTCGTGCTTCTGAAGTGTCGTTGGGTAACCACCCAGTTTCCAGATGAGCTTTGATGGGATCTATCCAACAACTAGCAACATCAATAGGTGCTACCAACTTTCCGTTGATGCTTGGGGTCCTCAGGACTTGGAAGTATACACTCCCTGCATAGTTTTCAATTTCGGAAGAAGCAAATTTAGACAAGGCATCAGCCTTCATGTTTTCTTCCCTTGGAATGTGCTCTACATAACATTCATCAAACTGAGTCATGATGGCCTTGACAAGTTTCAAGTACTTGGCCATGACTTCATCTCTGGCCTCAAATTCCCCATTTACTTGGGAAACCACTAGCCCCGAATCTCCAAATACTTTCAGAGTTTTGACTCTCAAGGCTCCAGCCAGCCCTAGGCCAGCTATCAGAGCTTCATATTCAGCTTCGTTGTTTATCGTTGAGAAGTCCAGTTTTAGTGCGTACTCTATGAGGAATCCATCAGGACTTTGTAGCACTAAACCATCTCCACTTGAATTTGTTTTTGATGCTCCATCAAAATAGAGCACCCAACATTCTTTGGAGACCATTTCTTGATCTTTCTCATCCTCCACTATTACTTCCTGCCCCCCGACTTCTTGGTTGTCAATGGTGTATTCAACCATGAAGTCAGCGAGTGCTTGAGCTTTGATGGCCGTTCGAGGCTTATACTTGATGTCAAATTCCCCTAGTTCAATGGCCCATTTGATCAATCTTCCACCAACTTGAGGGCTATGCAAGATGTTTCTCAGAGGTTGATCAGTCAAGACCTCTATCTTGTGAGCCTGGAAGTATGGGCGTAGCTTTCTTGAGGCCATTATCAAGGCTAAAGTAAACTTCTCAATCGTTGAGTAGTTTATTTCTGGCCCATGTAGAATCTTACTCACATAGTAGATGGGTTTCTGAACCTTCAATTCTTCTTTTACCAAAACGGCTCCAAGGGCTGTGCTAGAAACCGCCAAGTACAAATAGAGAATTTCCCCTGGCTTCGGCTTTGCCAACAGTGGTGCCTCAACCATGTATTTTTTCAGGGCCTCAAAGGCCTCTTGGCTTTCAGTCGTCCATTCAAAGTTTTTCACGTTCTTGAGTGCTTTGAAGAAGGGTAAACACTTCTCTCCTGATTTGGAGATGAATCTTCACAATGCTGCCACTCTCCCTGTTAGTTTCTGGACATCTTTGACAGTCCATGGTGGTTCCATGTCTAGAATTGCTTTGATTTTATCGGGATTAGCCACGATTCCTCTCTTGGAAACCATCAGGCCTAAAACTTTTCCCGAGCCTACACCAAAGGCACACTTAGCTGGATTCAACATCATCTTGTGGTGGCTTAGCACTTCAAATGCCTCTCGGAGGTGCTCAATGTGATCGGCCTTATCGAGGCTCTTGACTAACATGTCATCTACATAGACCTCCATGGTTTTTCCAATTAGGTGTCCAAAAATTTTGTTCACCAATCTTTGGTATGTTGCCCCTGCATTCTTAAGTCCAAATGTCATGACTAGATAACAGAAAACACCAAAGTCAGTGATGAATGATACCTTGGAGATGTCATCCTTGTGCATTTTGATTTGGTTGTATCCATTGAAGCCATCCATGAAGCTGAGCATCTCGTGTCCAGCTGTAGCATCTATTAATGCATCAATCCTTGGTAAGGGAAAACAATCCTTAGGACATGCATCATTCAAGTCAGTGAAGTCCACACACATCCTCCATTTTCCATTGGCCTTTTTGACCATTACGGGGTTAACCAACCATTCCGAGAATTGTATCTCTTCAATGAATCCGGCCTCTAGAAGTTTTTCAACTTCTTGTTTAATGGCCTCTTGCCTTTCTGGAGCAAAATTTCTCTTCTTTTGTTTCACCGTCTTTCTTTCAGGATCCACATTCAACTTGTGAGTTATCAATTGGGGATCAATCCCTGGCATATCAGCCGCTGTCCAAGCAAAAACGTCATTGTTCTCTTGAAGAAAAGATATGAGCTTGCTTTTCAATGGCTCAGGTAGTAGTGCCCCGACATAAGTCACCTTCTCCGGTTCACCAGGGACTAAGGGAATTGGGATTAAATCCTCAGCTGGTTTCCCTCTTCGGTCCTCATTGTCACTAGTATCCATGTCTTCAATTGGGAGAACATGCCCCCCGACTCCATCAGGCCTTAACGCGGCTACATAACAACTTCTAGCCATCTTTTGGTCTCCTCATTCTTCACCAATCCCATTCCTCGTTGGGAACTTGATTTTCAGATGATAAGATGAGGCAACGACCTTGAACGCATGAAGACCAGTCCTTCCCAGGATTGCATTGTAGGTCGAAGTTGCCTTTATAACTACGAAGTTCAGCATTTGAGTAGACGTATTCATCCCTTGCCCCATGGTCATTGGGAGTTGGATAGTGCCTTCCACTTTTGATTCCACCCCATTGAATCCGTATATGGGCATATTTGAGGGTGTTAACTGAGAATCAGTGTAACCCATCTTGATAAAAGCATCGTGGAACAAGATATCCACTAAAGCTCCATTGTCGACTAGGACTCTCTTTGTTTCGGAATTGCCAATCACAGGTATGATGACTAGAGGGTCATCGTGGGGGAACTTCACCCCTTCCAAGTCTGAATCATCAAAACCTATTGACACTTCTGTTCTGGCACACTTCAGTGCTTCTCCAACCATAGTCATTACCTCTCGAGCATAAGCTTTTCTTGAGTTTCGGGAGGACCCAGCAGCAGTTGGCCCTCCGAATATCATGTTGATGACTGGCCCTCGGGGTTTAGGGTTACGATCTTGGTCGTTGTCCCTTCTGTCGCAATCCTTCCTTTCATAGTTTCCTCTTTGACTCCCTTGACTTCCATCCTTGGTGAATTTGCTGAGTTTTCCTCTTCGTATCAGAAATTCGATCTCATCTTTCAATTGCCTACAATCGTCGGTGTCGTGACCGACTTCTTTGTGGAACCGACAGAACTCATTTTGGTTCCGTTTGGACATGTCAGCCCTCATTGGCTTCGGCCATTTGAGATCTCCTTCCTTAGCTATCTCCATCATAATTTGACTCCTGGAAGTGTTCAATCTTGCATACTCCGTAAACTTTGGCCCAAAATTGTGTAAACGGTGGTGTAGGATCATCAGGATCTCCTAGGGGCAACAGAATACTAGGATCACCCTTTGGGGCTTCGGCCCTCTTGGTTCTTCTTGCCGGTGGATCCAAGTTGATTATCGGGATCCCTTCAGTCATTCGGCTTTGAGATTGAGTGACCTCCTCCTCAGCAAGGAGTTTCTTGAGTCTTGGAGTCTCTGCCTCATGGGCTGCAATTTTCTCCTTAGTAGTTTGGGGTTGATCCCGATTTGTCTGGGAAGAACGTCTCCTTCTTAGGGCGACATCCTCTCCAGTTGTATAACCCTCATCCTCGGTGTATGGGCCCGAGTAATCTTGAACCAAAGGGGTCTGGCGAGTTTGTTGATTTTGGGGTCCCATACCTTGAATATAAGGGGGCACATATGCCTCATGGTAGATTGGATTAGTTCCACTACCGCCCGCCATGGGTCGAGGGGGCATGCCATAGCTTGGCATCCCCAAAGTCTGATTCGCGTATTGAGGGAGATCAGTAGTATGGAGTTGAAGGCTTCTCGGTGCATTCATGATGAGTGGAGAAGTCGAGATTGGTTGCTGGTGAACGGTCTCTTGTGGATTAGATCCATGAATGACCATCTGTAGGGGATTCGTCCCTTCAACCGAAATTGGGATTTCTGGTCCTTGAGTGTTGGTGGGGATATTCGTCCCTTGAGTGCCAGTAGTTGGTGGTGGTTGATTTCCGTGAGTATCAGCCTCAGAGGTGACAGGGCGATCCTCAGGAGTTTGAGTATCTCGAGCTGTTCTTCGTGTGTTTGCCATGGTTGATGTTGTCTTCCCACAGACGGCGCCAAATGTTGTGGATTAAAAACTGAGCTTGCGAATTTAATTGCTAGGATTAATGAGCTTTCGAGCTTTAATGGCTGCACTTGCGTTTCGAGACTAAATCGGTCCTCACAAGATGCCTACGTATCTCAAATTGTTATTGAGAATCAAGCCAAAGACGTAGTTCTTGGTGTTGCCCTCGGGGCTATGGCGGCAGGGGCACACCAAGGACGTAGTGACTTGTATGTCCTTATTCGAGGATGAAGTCTAAAACGTAGTTCTAGGGGTGCCTTTATGGCTTGTTGCGCCTTCGAGGCGTTGTGACGTATGGAGATGTGCCCAAAACGTAGTAGATGACGTATGGAGCTGTGTCCAAAACGTAGTTCTGATTGTAGGATCAGGGTCCTTATATAGGCGTCTAAAGCCTAGTATTTATGGTATGTTTAGGAGTCTTAGCGAATAAGTCTCCTTTTTGATATTGGATAAACATTGTATTTCTTGCTGGAGAATTCGTTTCCTTGTTGATAAAGGCTATGACTCATTAATTGCCTTTAATTGGGATTCCAGATCCTTCTTTGATGAATTTACCATATTTTGGACTCTTTTTATGAGCTGTATATTTTCCCTATTCATTAATTACGAAATTAATGAATAATTAGGGTGTCGGGCCTTAAATATCGGCCTTTCCATTGACTTGTCAATTATATTTCTATAATTACTTTTCTGACCATATCAATCATGAAAGAATCTTGAATAAAAACAAAAGTGAAAAATAATATTTGTGAAAGACATTACCATACTAATGGGTTTTATACCACAACAAAAAAGCCCACGTAGCTCAATGGTTAAATTGGTAACTTGAAATTCTTAGTAATTAGTATTGAAGTGTCTTGGGTTCGATTCCCATCAAGATGAAAATTTTCTTACATTTTTATAACATTTGACTTTGGAGGGGCAGTTATGTAATTTCAAGTTGTTGAATAAAATGTTTCACAAAGTCCTTGTTGCAGTATAAGATATATAATAGATTTGATATGCAGGCTGCCATGTTCGATTTATATAAGGTCTTAAATTCTAATGGCAAACTACAAGTGACCTTGTTCTCACTTCATTTTAGGATATTCGATACCATACTGGAATATGGAAACTAGTACTGGTAAATATTTAAATTCCAGTGGCTCTTGCCCCTCTGCTCCCAATTGTCATTCAAATTTGCAGGAGGTTCATCAACTCCCAATTTCGATTTTGGTCATTTTCTATTTTTTTTTTGTGATTGGCAAATTATGCAAATTCATATTCTTTTTTCTGCTTTCAGTGGCAAAGCAGAGATTTTCGGAGTACAGAATTATTTGAGTACAGTATATTAATATGAAAAATGTTAGGAAATCAAGGCTCCGTTTGTTTTGCTGAAAAATATTTTTCAATTTCTGAACTTTTCGCTCTTTGTTTGGCCATTGAAAAATATTTTTCAAGAAAATATTTGTGTGTGTTTGTTTGACGTTTTGGAAAATGTTTTCCAAGTTTTCCCGTGTTTGTTTTGGTTGTTAGGAAAAGAAAATATTTCCCGAGAATTGTAAAGCATAATGTAACATAAGATGTAAAAGAGATAACTACAACTCAACAAAGGACAAGACAGACAATAATGTTAGGCTCAAGACATGTCTGAATACCACTATTAACAAGCCTACACTATGTGACTATGTCACATTACATGACCTAGTGAGTTCTATCACTGGGATATAGTATAGGTCTCTAAATGTACTTGTCTTGTTCTCATGAACATTAGCTTGATCATGTATGCTCAAAGTTATAATGAGCTTAGTAAAGTTTCTTGCATCTAGATTGTATATAGGCCATTGAATAATTGTCCTGGTAGAAGTTCAGAAGTGTTCATGCAGCAGGATAGAGATAAATAAGGCTATGAAGAAATAAGTTGCAGAAATTTGTCTAAGGCATTATATAGCAAAGTCAGAAAAAGCTATGTCGTGAAGTCACCAATATCCATGTCGTGAAGTACTATATCGCATAGTCCATTTTGTACTATGTCGAGAAGTCCTCAAGACACATGTCGTGAAGTGTTGAAGTCAGCAAAGTCAAAGAAGCCTAGATCGTGAAGTCCTCAGAAGCCCTATGTCGCATAGTCTTCAAATGACCTATGTCGCATAGTCTTCAAATGACCTATGTCGCATAGTCTTCAAATGACCTATGTCGCATAGTCTTCAAATGACCTATGTCGCATAGTCTTCAAATGACCTATGTCGCATAGTCTTCAAATGACCTATGTCGCAAAGTCTTCAAAGGCTATATCGCGAAGTCCTCACAAGTGAGATCGCGAAGTCAGGAATGAAGTGGAGTTCACGATATCAACACTTAGCCGTTTACAACAAGACAAATCAAGGTACATAATCAAGAATCAAAAGAGACAAATACTGAAGCATTTGTTCTGGCAAGGTGGTCCAAAGAACAGATGGAAAATCTACAGCTAAACTTGGAGAGAAAGATAAGAGACAAGCAGCTACAGAAACGGGAAAGACTCCGAAAAGCAGGTGGTCCTTCCTGACACAGTTAACGTCTTATGGCAGGACAAGTTGGACTTTCAGCAAGGGGTAACTGTGTAAAAATAGGTGTGTGCACTAGTTTGTATAGGGCTTATATATATCATGCACATCCTATTGTTAGCTGTAAGAGAGATACACATAGTTATTTGCTAAGCTCTTTTCTCTGTAAGCAAGCAAGTTCAAACTGTTCTTGTTTAGAAGCCAGAAATTCTATTGTGAATTTCTTGGAAAGCTGTAGTATTTAATTTGCTTATACAAAGTAGATTAAAGTGATTGTGTGTGTTATTTACTTTCTGCATATTACATATCATAATCATATACAGTCTGTTACTTAGTTTTCAAGAATCGAAAAATATATCAAACTATCCATTCACCCCCCCTCTGTCTAGTTTCTAGTAGTATTCATTTCTAACAAGTGGTATCAGAGCGTAGGCTGTTAACGTACAAACAGGAAAAGATCAAGAATGAATTCACAGAAACTAAGCAGTATCAAGATTCCCCCCTTTAACAAGGAGCACTACAGTTTATGGAAAAAGAAGATGTTGCTTTTCATCAAAGCTTCTAACCCCATGTATTTAGATATTCTAAAGCATGGTCCCTTCATTCCAATGATCGAGATTGGTGAAACAACCAATGGCACTGAGATTGTACCAGCTAAACATGTGCCCAAAGATCCCTCAAAATACACTGATCCTGAAAAAGAAAAAGTAGCACTGGATGGACATCTTCAACTTATCATTTGTGAATCTATGGACTTCAACATGTATGGCACTGTTGCTCATTGTACTAGTGCCAAGAAGATGTGGGATCTTATAGAAGTGCTCTGTGAAGGAACTACTAAAGTAAGAAAGAACAAGAAGCAGATTCTTGTTTCACAATATGAAGCCTTCATGGCTCAGCCAAAAGAGGGAATCACAGAAGTGTTTGAGAGATTCAACAAGCTGATAAACGAGCTCAAACTCTATGACAAACACTATGAAACAGAAGAGCTCAATATGAAGTTTCTACTAACTCTTCCAGATCACTTGGAACCAAGAATCTCTTCCCTAAAAGAAAGAGATCTAACAAAGATTGGTTTTGATGTGTTATATGGTGTTTTGAAGACATATGAGTTGGAGCTGTTTCAAAAGAGATCTATTCAAGCAAAGCAAGGATTAGTGGCTAATACCTCCTGTGCACTTATTGCTGACAACCTAAGTCAAAGAATGGACTCTCTTAAAATCAGTCAGGTCAAGATTGAGGAACTGGAAGTTGAAGACACTGGTGATGAGGTCCAGGTCGTCTATGATTTGCCTGAGGATGATGAGTTTTACAGCATGGAGGAACTGGACAAAATGGAAAACAAATCTTTTGCTTATATGGCTAGGAGGTATCCTAACATAAGGTTTAAAAGAAAGCAGCCATTCAGGTCCAAGTTCAATACTGGAAACACTGGTGGATCTAGTGGCTCAAAAACCTTCAATAAAGGAAAAGGGATTGCTGGTGCTGCTAAGGGTGGATACAAGATAGGAAGTGTGGATAGGACCAAAATAAGATGCTATAACTGCAATGAACTTGGGCATTTTGCCACTGAGTGCAAAAAGCCTAAACAAGTCAAGAAGGACAAAGCATACTTAGAGCTTGAAGCTAAGTATGAGGCTCTACTCAAGAAACAACAGGGCAAAGCTTTTATTGCTGAGGGAAAATGCTGGGATGACTCTGATGAAGAAGAAGAACAAGAGTACTCAAACTATGCCTTGATGGCATTTTCTGATGATGGTGATTCAAGTCAGGTACCCATTCTTACTTCTCTTGATATGACTCCCCTTCAATATAAGCAAACTGTTGAAGATATGAGCACTGAGATGTTTAATATTCATACTAGCATGTTAGTAGCTAATGAAGAAATTGATAGACTAACTGCTAAGAATGTTGAGCTTACAGAAAAGAATGAGAAACTAGAGTTAATGGCTGTGAACCTGGATGGTTTGAAAAAGGAGGTTGAGTATCTTAAAAACAAAGTGATTTGTGCTGAGCAGATAGAGAAAGCCCTTAGGGAACAAATTGCTGAAACTGAACTGAAACTAAGAAGCTTCAAAAACTCCTCTGAACTTATTCAAACCTATCACAAGGAACACACTGAAGACTGCAAGGTTGGAGTTGGTTTTGACTATGATAATGACAAGGGAAGGAAGAAGGTCAAGGGCAAAGGAAAGGAAACTTTTACAAACAAAAATGCCCCAACCATACTGTCAAGTGTTGAACAGCCCATCTTCAGAAAGAGTGCTGTTGAGTTTGATGAGGAACTACTGATCATCAAGCAACAACTACTTGAAGAAGATGAGGCTGCTAAGAACACTTCTTCCTTTCCTGAACTTGTCAATCAGAAAGAGACCAAAGACAATCTTGTCAAGAGTCCTAAAGCAAAGAGAGAAGTTGTTAAGAAAAGGAAACAAAACAAAAATGGTAAAGTGGGTGTTAACAAGGGAAACAACTATGCTTATGTGCCAAATGCTCCCAGGAAACAATGTCAAAAATGCCTATCTGTTAATCATTTGACTTATAAGTGTAGTAAGCCTGATATTGTTGAAGTTGACAACCTGAGTAACCATTCTGCTAGCATAAATTCTAGTCATGATTCTTTCTGTGGTAAGCCAAACTGCATGACATGCTATGTGACTGTGATTGCTAACTGTTTATCTCTTAAACATAAACTTGACTCTGCACAATCTGGTGAATCACACACACATATGCATTCTCATAAGACAGGGTCCCCAATCAGGGTTGAGAGGGTGAAAACTTCATGTGAGCCTAAGAGTGTAAACTCCAAAGCCACAGAAAAAGTGAAGTCTCCTACTATGAGAAATGCAATTTATGACAGAAGAATTATTAATCAAAATGTTTCTAAATCAACTGGACCCTACCAAGTGTGGGTACCAAAAACAACTTAGTCATTTTGTGAATGCAGGGCAACAGGAATAAAAGAGTCATATGGATCTTGGACAGTGGATGCTCAAGTCACATGACTGGTGATATAGCCCTGCTATCACATTTTGAGGAAAAGGCTGGCCCATCAGTAACCTTTGGAAATGACAACATTGGTTATACAATGGGATATGGCAGTGTTAAATCTGGAAATGTCATTATTGAAGATGTAGCATTTGTTGAAGGACTGAAGCATAATCTCTTGAGTATTGGACAATTCACCAACAGAGGTTTCAAAGTGGAATTTGATGAAGACCTTTGTTCAATCTGAAAAAGGGAAAGTGGTGAAGTTGTTCTAACTGGTGTGAAGAAAGGAAGCTTGTTTGTAGCTAATCTCAAGGCTGCAGATAAGGGAGAAATCTGCTGTTTCTACACTAAAGCCACAAATGAGGAATTCTGGCTATGGCACAAGAAGCTGTCTCACTTGAATGTTCAGGCAATGAACTCTCTAACCAAGAGAGAACTTATCAGGGATTTGCCTGCCTTGGAGTTTGTGCAAGATGGAGCATGTGAAGCTTGTCAGAAAGGAAAAATTAAAAGATCCAGTCACAAGAACAAGTTGCTCAATACAAACTCAAAACCTCTGCAGCTAATTCACATGGACTTATTTGGCCCTGTAAATGTAATGTCCCTCTCCAAAAAGAAATATGCTCTAGTGATGGTAGATGACTATTCAAGATATACTTGGGTGGAATTTCTATTCTCCAAGGATGAAGCACCCCAAGTCATAATAGAGCATATCAAGAGAGTTGACAAAGAAGCACAAAGCACTGGTTCCTCTGTAGTTGCTTTGAGAAGTGATAATGGGACTGAGTTCAGAAATTCAACATTGTATGAGTTTTGCAAAGATAAAGGAATTTCTCAACAATTCTCAGCTCCTAGAACACCTCAACAAAATGGAGTAGTTGAGAGAAAGAATAGAACTCTCATTGAAGCTGCAAGGACAATGCTGCTGGATGCAAAGCTACCCACTAGCTTTTGGGCTGATGCTGTTAACACAGCATGCTATGTGCAAAATAGAACATTAATCAATAAGAAGTCTGGCAAAACTCCTTACTCATTAATGACTGGAAAAAGAGCATCCTTCAAGCACCTGCATGTGTTTGGAAGCAAGTGCTTTGTGATGAAAGATACCTCTGAGCATGTTGGAAAATTTGATGCAAAAGCATTTGAAGGTATCTTCATTGGATACTCTCTGGAAAGGACAGCATACAGAGTATTTGTACCTGAGCAACACAAAGTCATGGAAAGCATGGATGTTACCTTTGATGACAAGAAAACTCCTGGACTGAAAACAAGTGATCAAGAAAGTGTGCCATTGAGATTTGAGAATCAAGGTTATCTTGAGGATTCTGAAAGTGAAGATGAACCCCCTGTTCAAACTGTTCTAGAGAATGAAATCCTTGAAGTTGACAATCTTCTTCAAACACCTGTGCAAGGGTTCACAAACACAGGGGGAGAAGAAGAGAATGCACCTATCAACCAAAATGAGCTTGGAACAGATCAAGGAAATGAACAGGGGCACACAAGGAAATGGGACAGAGCCCACACTAGGGATCAAATCATTGGAGATCCTAGTGAGGGAGTTAGAACAAGAAGGGCAACATTAAATACATGTCTGTATAGCTGCTTTCTGTCACAAGAGGAACCTAAATTAATTGAAGAAGCTTTGAAGAATTCTGATTGGATTGTTGCCATGCAAGAAGAGTTGAATCAATTTGAGAAAAACAAAGTATGGGAACTAGTACCTCCTCCAAAAGGAAAGAATGTTATTGACACCAAATGGGTGTTCAGAAACAAAATGGATGAAGAAGGAGTGGTAATAAGAAACAAAGCAAGACTGGTTGCCAAAGGATACTGTCAACAAGAAGGCATTGACTATGATGAGACATTTGCACCTGTAGCTAGACTGGAAGCCATCAGAATCTTCCTGGCTTTTGCAGCTCACTCAGATTTTAAGGTGTATCAAATGGATGTGAAAAGTGCATTTCTCAATGGTGATCATGCTGAAGAAGTTTATGTGTCTCAACCACCTGGCTTTGAAAGTGAAGACTTCCCAAACTTTGTGTATAGACTGCTCAAGGCACTCTATGGACTCAAACAGGCACCAAGAGCCTGGTATGAAACTCTATCTCAATTCCTTCTTGAGCATCAATTTACCAGGGGTACAATTGACAAAACCCTATTCTTCAAGAAGCATGGAAATGATATCATTCTTGTTCAAATCTATGTGGATGATATCATCTTTGGCTCTTCAAATGAAAAACTCTGTGAAAGGTTCTCTAAGTTGATGCAAAGCAAATATGAGATGAGTATGATGGGAGAGTTAACCTACTTTCTAGGCCTGCAAGTACATCAAAGGGAGGATGGCATCTTTATAAACCAATCTAAGTATGTCAAGGATCTTTTAAAGAAATATGGTTTAGAAGAGTCATCCCCAGCTAAAACTCCTATGTCTACTGCAATCAAGCTGGATGAAGACAAGAAAGGCAAGAGAGTTGATATCAAGGTCTATAGAGGAATGGTTGGATCCTTACTCTATCTCACAGCTAGCAGGCCAGACATCATGTTTGCCACATGCCTTTGTGCAAGGTTCCAGTCTGATCCCAAGGAATCTCACATGATGGCTATCAAAAGAATCTTCAAGTATCTGAAGGGGACTCCTAATCTTGGGCTATGGTATCCAAAGGGCACTGGGTTCAACCTGGTTGGTTACACAGATTCTGATTATGCTGGATGCAGAATTGACAGGAAGAGCACCTCTGGAAGCTGTCAATTCCTAGGTCAAAGGTTAGTGTCCTGGTTTAGTAAGAAACAACAGTCCACAGCAACATCCACAACTGAGGCTGAATACATTGCTGCTGGAAGTTGCTGTGCTCAATTGCTTTGGATTAGAAATCAACTCATGGATTATGGGCTAGTGTTAGAACACATTCCACTAATGTGTGATAATACTAGTGCAATATCCATAGTTTCCAATCCGGTTAATCACTCTACTACAAAGCACATTGAGATCAGGTACCATTTCATTAGGGAACATGCTGCAAATGGTACCATAGAAGTCTCTTATGTTCCCACTGAGAAACAATTAGCTGGCATATTTACTAAACCTCTGAATGAAGCAGTCTTCAACAGACTTGTGAGTGAAATTGGAATGCTCAATCCTTCATTTAGTTGCTCTAAGTAAGTATGCCAGTAAATTGTTGCAGCAGTAAATTTTCACTGTATTTAAATGCTCTATTTGTTTGGAGTGAAAATTAGCTGAGATATGATTTATAAATATTTCAGTATTTTACTGCATATTTTTCACAATCACATTTGTTGGTAAAGTTGTGAGCTTTTGAGACATCTCGATATAGATGATTTTCAGAGTTCACGACACAGTTCAAATCAAACAGACTTATATCGCAAACTGTTGAGATTGTGAGACTTCGCGACATAGTTCATTTCATGAGTTTGCGACATAGTTCATTTTATGACTTCGCGACTTAGAATAACTATATCGACAAGTCTCCACATTTGACAGAATTTTGATTTAAATTAATTTTATTTCAAAATTTGATAAAAGTCTGACAATTTGCTTAAAATTCCTCATAGAGAGCTTTAGACAGGGTATCTCCCTATATCGCAAAGTCTCCCCAATCCCTTCATCCTGAGGACTTTGCGACATAGTTCATTTCTGAGACTATGCGATATACTTTGCAAGACTTTGCGGTACATGCCATTTTTTTTACTTCGCGACATACAAATAGACTGTACAAATTCATAACTCCATATCGCAGTGTCTCTATCATATAAATACCCTTTTCTAACCGTTCACAACTTTTTATCTTGTCTATTGCTCTCAAACTCTCAAACCTAAGCACAAATTCTCTACTCTCTCTTTCACTCTCTCTCTCGAAATGGCACCCAAATCTCAAACAGTATCATCTTCTATCCCTTTAACCATTCCCAAAGAAACCAATCTTCTCACCATTCCCTCTGAGGCTGAGGCTAACCCAAGGTACAAGTGTTTTGTCCGGTTCTTGAACACTTCCTACCTACGCCAAGCCCTAACCCTGAACCCTACCTTGTATGTCGATGTGTTGGAAGGATTCTGGAGAACGGCGTTGGTATCAACAATGGCTAGGGAAGATGGAACCTCATTCCAGGAGGTTAGTTGTTCAATTGGAGGCAAACACTTTCAGTTTGGTGAAAGGGAAATCAATGAAGCTTTGGGGTTCAAGGTTGAGGGTCATGACCAAGAAGCTACAGATGCTCAAATCGTAGATTTCATGACCTTCATTCGGTATGCTGAAGAGATAGATACTGGAAAGCTAAATAAGAAGTTTGTGAGAAGGGAGTGGTCATTTCTGTTTGACGCACTCCAGAAGGTGTTTCTCTGCAGGAAGACAGGATGGGACCATATCAGTCACATTGCTGTGAAGCTAGCCTACTCCTTGGCCAACAACCAGGAGATCAATGTGGGAGCCATAATTCTCAAAGAATTGGCTCAGAGGCTAGGCAGGACTGTTCGTGGTAGAGGTAATGACATCTTTTACCCTCGTTTCCTTCAAGTAATTTTAAATTTTCTTGATTCAAATGTCCATGAATTAGAGGGTATAGATAAAACTAAAATGGCTTATTCCAAGTCCATGTCCAAAGTTCTATTTGGCTCATTGGACACAAGGAATCAAGTGGATGTGATTCTAAGTGTGACCAAGCATATGCAGGACACATTTGAGTCTTATCCACTTGATAAGCCAATATACCATGCACTTTCCTGGACAGGGGAGGCTGAGACTGAAGGAGCTACACAGTCTAACCCCAGCCTTCCCATCCCATCCAGCAACCCCACTGTAACCCCATAGAAGTTAGGCAGCCAAGTGCATCAATCTCTCACAAGATTGGTGTTACTAAAAAGAAGTCAAAGAAGAGAGCCCTAGCAGTGATAAATGAATCTGTAGAGATAGCTAGTGAGAATCCTGAGTCACCTCTCACCAGACAAAGTAAGAAATCCAAATCCAAACCTACCACTGGATCCTCCCAATAGGATTCAGATGTGGAAAAAGGGGTACACCTGTTACTGTCCATGGCCTCTCAACAGGTCATTGGCATTGAAAAGAGCAGTCTCCCCACTGCACCCTGTACAGAGTCTGCACAGGGTCAAGAACTCACTCTTGACCCTAGGAGTGATAAGGCTGATCATACACAGAGTGGAGAGCACATCACTGTTGAAACTCCTCCAATTTCTCAGGGGGAGTTGCCACAATCTAATCTAAACCCCACTTCTCTCTCAGATTCTTCCATAAAACTTTCTTCTGAACAAGAGAGTCATTCCAATGACAATCTTGCCTTTGATCAATCACAATTCTCTCCTGTGATTGAGCCAATTTCAAGTGACATGGTGTATGACACTATGCTCACCACCCAGGACCCACATCTAGTTGGTCAGGGAATGCATGCTGGGGCATATCCTAATGACACCAACAAAAACATGGAGGATTCACCAGTTTTCACTGGAGACTCTATGCCAAATTCTCCCATCCTTAGGGATGTGGAATTGTCTTCACAGACAAATAGGGCTGATGTTGTAACACATCCCATTTCAATGGAGACAACATCAGACCCTACAGCCATTCCAAGGCTGGAGGAGACTCAAAATCCTACATCTCATGAAGTGCCTAGCACTAGCTCTCACTTGGCTCAGGCCACTATGTCAGAATGGCT
This sequence comes from Heracleum sosnowskyi, assembly GCA_030848705.1. Lineage (NCBI taxonomy): Eukaryota > Viridiplantae > Streptophyta > Magnoliopsida > Apiales > Apiaceae > Heracleum > Heracleum sosnowskyi. The sequence goes on along the minus strand of CM061243.1, from coordinate 105,212,921 downwards.
GAAGCCTGTGCACCATGACAGGCCTTTAGGATCATCATCTGTGCCTTCCAAAATGACAGAAGAAGCCATACAAGATCTCCATGTGGCACATATTGATGAGTTCTCAAAGATAGCTCAACATCTCCTCACCTCAAATCTCCCAAATGCTGATTATGAAGCCATTTTACTCCGCCACAAGGAGGATGTTGAAGCTCAGCAGGAGAAGATAGTGGATGCAGCTGAACCAGAGGGAAATGTGGATGCCTGGTTGGATGCTAAGAGGACTCTCAAGCTCAAGGATGCCCTAGCTTTTCTAAGAGAAGAATACCTAACTTCTCTGGGCTCCAATGCAAAGGATCTCTCACCTGCTGCCATCTATGATGCTGTTAATGATGTCTACAGGAATCAATTAAAGGCTCTGCACTATCTTGGGAAAGGGCTTCAATCAGAGATTTCTTCTATCCAGGAGGCGACAGACAGATCCCTCACTCAGCTCAGAAACTCATATCTCTCTGATTTTCCCAAGGTGGAAGGCATCCTTAAAGAAATCCAGAAGACAAACTCTACTGTAAGCATGATGGACCTCTCTCTGGCCATGGTCACAGACAACATCAGGAAGCTGGCTACAATCCTGGAAAATCAAGTCAAGGCCAATATCAACTCAAATGCAATGCTGAATGTAATTTGGAAGAATCAGTATGGTGACAAATTGGTGGATGAGGTCCCTCTGTCAAACATCTCCAAATTTGACTTTGCCAAGCTCAAGGAGCAATCTCTCAATTCTTTCAAGTCTCAACAGCTATTCTCAAAGGTGGATGGTCTTGAAAGAGAAGTGGCCTCTCTGAAAGATGAAAACAAGGAGCTTGCCAACTCTCTAAAACAGCTCAATGACAAACTGGATGACCAAGGCAACAACACCTCCAATATCCTGCTGGTGCAACAACAGATGCTGACTTCAATGATGAAACAAATGAACCTGCCTATCCCTGGGGAAGCTCAAGTCATCTTGTCTGATCCCAAGCCTAAGGGGGAGAAACAAAAGGAGGTCATTCTGAAACAAAGAGGGGGAGTACCTGCCAAGCAGTCAAAGCATAAGGGCAAGGGCATACTCATTGAAGAAACCATAAAGCCAATCATTCTTCCCCCTGTAGAGGTCATAAGGGCAGAAGGTCAGAAGAGCACAATCTCAACCACCTACTATCCATCAACAATGCCTAAAGATATCTCAAATCCTCAACCTACTCAACCTACTTCCAATGCTAAACCTGTCAAAGCTGATATAATCACAGAGGCCAAGCTACAGGAAGTTGCCAACTCAAACATCTATCATGATGAGGCCTTCCTGGAGTTTCTGAAAGCCATCTACAGCAGTGCTCAAGGAGATGCAAGGATGTACAGACAGAAGATCAAGGAAAGCATCAAGTATTTCACAGTGGCAGTAAGGAAAATCAAGGATGTCCATCTAAGAGAGATAATCATGGTGTGCAAGGACAACTGCTTGTGGCACCTAGCTTTTCAAACTCTAGAGAAACTGAGATTTACTGAGCTGTCAATCATTCTGGAGTTGATTGAAAAGCATGGGATGAACAATGAAAGTCTTTATAATGACTTGAAGATGGACCAGAATAAAAGATTGCCTGAGGTTATATCCAAGCCAAGGACAATAATTTACCAAAGCCTATCTCAAGACAGTAGTATTGACCAACTAGTAATTCCCTCAGACCTTTTAATGAAGAACAATGCAAAGATCAACCAGGTGCTACAAATGCTAAGAGCTAAGAGAGGAGCTAGGACAGCTGAGGAACTAGAGATTATTCGAACTCTACAATCTTTTCTGATTCATGGAGTCATTCCTGAATCTGTCAAAGAAAAGAGCAAAAAGAAGGATGGGGAGGATGATGATGAGGAGAAAACCTATGAAAGGAGATCTCAGACAAGGAGAAATAAGGATGGATCTAGTGAGAGCAGCAGGAGCAAATATCCAAAGAAATCAAAAGATGCTGGTGATGACAAGAGGGACTCAAAAGGGACAAAGGAAACAACCAGGAAAACAAGAAGTGGAATTCAGCAAGTCAAGGACATTGCCAGCAGTACTTTAACCACAACACAAGACTCTAAGTCTAGGGTGGGTACTGTTAGCAATGATCCTCCAAAATCATTATCCATGACTTCTGAACTTGAATTGCCACAGAAGAAAGATGAAGCCACTAAAGTAATTTCAAGAAAACACTTCCACAAAGTTACAGCTAGTGGAGTGTTACAGTGGATGAAGGGGAAAGGAATGAAGCTACTTCCAAGTGATGTGGCACTGAAGACTAATTCTCCTTGTTCCAGAAAGGTATCTCTTGTGAAGCATTTGAAGATCAAGAGTGTACCCAAAAGGATAAGGATAACAAAGAAGACTGGAAAACTCACAAATGTTATTGGCATCAATGTGCTTCCACTAGATGAGGACTATGATGAAGATGCCCTAGCATTTTTGAGGGCTCAAAGGATCTTTGAAGTCAAAGTGAAGTTGGATCATCTAGAGATCAAGTACACTGATGGAAGAGAAAGGATAATGAAGCAAGGAAGCTGGCAATATTTCTATAAGTATGAGCTTGAAAGGATAAATGCCTTACTGAATTTTGAAGAAAAAGAAGAAAGAACATGGAAGATAGATATTGCCAGGTACTTAAAGATGCATGCTGATTATGAAGAAAACATGAGGAAAGAGAATGAAGAGAAAAACATACAGAGAGAGAAAAAAATGGCTGAGATGGAGAAGAGGGCTAAGGAGCTAAGGCAGAAAGGGATGTGCAGGGTCAAACAAAATCCTTACATTGTGGAGTACAAAAACTCACATGGAGGTCAAAGCAAAATAAGGATGGAGTTTCTTGATTCCTATGTAGAGAGTGCACTCAAGGCTGCAATTGATGACTTGAAAGGCTCACCTCTCATTGAAGAACTGATTGCAAGAGAAGAACTTCAAGAAGCCATCATAGACATGAAGAGAAAAGAAGAGATAAGGAAAAAGAAGATATATGATGATTTGCTAGAGAAGCAATTGGAAGCTGAAGCTGCTGAGCAACAAAAGTAATCTGTAAGCTTTCCATTTTTCTATGTAATCAAATTTCTGATCTCAATGTTCATGAATTGTTCTCTCTGTTACTAAATTTCCTTTTATGTAAGTTAGGCTTGTTATCAGACATGAAATTGTGCCTAAGGATCTTACTCACAATTTGGGGGAGATTGTTAGGCTCAAGACATGTCTGAATACCACTATTAACAAGCCTACACTATGTGACTATGTCACATTACATGACCTAGTGAGTTCTATCACTGGGATATAGTATAGGTCTCTAAATGTACTTGTCTTGTTCTCATGAACATTAGCTTGATCATGTATGCTCAAAGTTATAATGAGCTTAGTAAAGTTTCTTGCATCTAGATTGTATATAGGCCATTGAATAATTGTCCTGGTAGAAGTTCAGAAGTGTTCACGCAGCAGGATAGAGATAAATAAGGCTATGAAGAAATAAGTTACAGAAATTTGTCTAAGGCATTATATAGCAAAGTCAGAAGAAAGTTATGTCGTGAAGTCACCAATATCCATGTCGTGAAGTACTATATCGCATAGTCCATTTTGTACTATGTCGAGAAGTCCTCAAGACACATGTCGTGAAGTGTTGAAGTCAGCAAAGTCAAAGAAGCCTAGATCGTGAAGTCCTCAGAAGCCCTATGTCGCATAGTCTTCAAATGACCTATGTCGCATAGTCTTCAAATGACCTATGTCGCATAGTCTTCAAATGACCTATGTCGCAAAGTCTTCAAAGGCTATATCGCGAAGTCCTCACAAGTGAGATCGCGAAGTCAGGAATGAAGTGGAGTTCACGATATCAACACTTAGCCGTTTACAACAAGACAAATCAAGGTACAGAATCAAGCATCAAAAGAGACAAATACTGAAGCATTTGTTCTGGCAAGGTGGTCCAAAGAACAGATGGAAAATCTACAGCTAAACTTGGAGAGAAAGATAAGAGACAAGCAGCTACAGAAACGGGAAAGACTCCGAAAAGCAGGTGGTCCTTCCTGACACAGTTAACGTCTTATGGCAGGACAAGTTGGACTTTCAGCAAGGGGTAACTGTGTAAAAATAGGTGTGTGCACTAGTTTGTATAGGGCTTATATATATCATGCACATCCTATTGTTAGCTGTAAGAGAGATACACATAGTTATTTGCTAAGCTCTTTTCTCTGTAAGCAAGCAAGTTCAAACTGTTCTTGTTTAGAAGCCAGAAATTCTATTGTGAATTTCTTGGAAAGCTGTAGTATTTAATTTGCTTATACAAAGTAGATTAAAGTGATTGTGTGTGTTATTTACTTTCTGCATATTACATATCATAATCATATACAGTCTGTTACTTAGTTTTCAAGAATCGAAAAATATATCAAACTATCCATTCACCCCCCCTCTGTCTAGTTTCTAGTAGTATTCATTTCTAACAAGTGGTATCAGAGCGTAGGCTGTTAACGTACAAACAGGAAAAGATCAAGAATGAATTCACAGAAACTAAGCAGTATCAAGATTCCCCCCTTTAACAAGGAGCACTACAGTTTATGGAAAAAGAAGATGTTGCTTTTCATCAAAGCTTCTAACCCCATGTATTTAGATATTCTAAAGCATGGTCCCTTCATTCCAATGATCGAGATTGGTGAAACAACCAATGGCACTGAGATTCTGGAATCCAGGAATCCAGAATCAAAGAAGAAAAGGTAAACTCAAAAAATCAAAATACGTTATGTATTCTTGAAGTCCGTAAACAGGTCACGGAAAGAAGTTCATGAAAATGTTCAAGCCTCAGTGACAACAAAAGAAACAAGATTTGCAAGATGACAGAAGTATGTGAATGATTTAGGGTTAAGTACCACGGGATTCCAGTGATTTAATCGAAGCAACCAGAACGACAAAGGACTTATCAGCAGCACTGAATTGAAGACATAAAAGAAGAATTGATCAAGTGTTATTCATCTGTGAACCAGACCAGTTGCACTAGGTGACGACACTTAAAAAGATCAAGTTGTTTTATCGTCTCGGAGGAAATTGATACAGTCTAAAACTAAGACACCCAGGAGTAATTACTAAAGGACAAAAGTAAAGAAAATGGATTCGATAGTTTTTCATTTGTGAAAACTATCGAATGAGTTTAAAAGTAATTAAATGAAAACCACTTTTACTTTATTTAGTATTCGATAGTTTTGTTTTAAAAACTATCGAATGGTAAATAAAGTAATTCCATTCAATGGTTTTTATTTTGATAAAGGTGGATAGTTTTTGTTTTGTCTGACAGGTTGATGGAAATTGGACGGCCAAGATTAATTCTTTTAATCTTGGTTCAATAGTTTTCAAATGAAGTCTACAATTAATACGAGAGAAGAAAGTGTCTTCTTCAGTTAAGGCATTCTACACAAAGACATTACTGAGAGAGAGAACTGAGCCGGAGAAATTATCAGAGAATTAATAGTGCTCGGAATTTGATCATTGTTTTGAATTTGTGTAACCTTAAACTCATTGAAGCTAATCTACGGATTAGAAATTGTAGCATCCCTCGAGGTTTATATTTCTAAAAAGATATATTCCCCGAAACTTGATTTGGTTTGGTGTGTTTGATTTCGTTATAGAACTGAAAGATTAATCTGCGAACGAAATTGAATTATTTGTGAGTATCGTATTCAACCCCCCCCCCCCCCCCCCTTCTACGATACTTTGGAACTAACAATTGGTATCAGAGCTACTTGATTGATATACAAATCAGATCCGGTGAATGATACCAAAATCAAACGTAGCGTGAAAATTCGAAGCAATTTTTTTTTAACTTTCAAATTTTTTCATTTAATTGGAATTTCTTGAATTTTAAACAATTTGAAATTTTCAGAAACCATGAGTGCTCCAAAGACAACCGCTGGTATTAAAGTTCCCCCGTTTACTAGAGATGATTTCGGTTTGTGGAAGATGAAGATGCTGTTATTTATCAAAGCATCTAATCCGTTGTATATTGGCATATTAGAGAACATACCGTTTGTACCAATGAAACCAGTTGGTGAATCTACAGCTCCTGATGGTAGCAGGATTCCTTCAGGCACCCAACCTAAGGATATTAGTGAATTTACAGATTCTGACAAAGAACTGATTCGATTGGACACCGGTTTAATGTTGATATTGGCGGACTCCGCAGACAAGGAAATGGGCTATCAGTTGATGAACTGTACAAGCGGGAAACATATGTGGGATACCATTAACTTAATAATGGAAGGAACTGAAGACGTGCAGGAAAATAGATTGGACATTCTGACTTCTCAATACGAAGCGTTTAGGTCACTGCCAGGAGAAAGTATAACTCAGGTCTTTGAGAAATATACTAAGCTTCTCAATGAATTGGCAATGAAAGGAAAGACCTATCCACTGAGAGAATCAAACAGGAAGTTCATGATGACGCTGCCCCATCATGTAGAACACAAGTCATCATCCATTAGGGAAAGAATTGACTTCACAAAGATGTCATTAGAGATGATCTATGGCAAGTTGAAGACCTATGAGATGGAACAGGAACAAAGGGTGATAATCTACGGATCAGGGACAGTGGAGAACAAGTACAATGCACTTGTGAGATCAGCATCACTTGTAGTGGATGAACCAATAACTTCTGAGATTCAGGTTCAAACCCCTAGAGCTGGAAAGGAGGTGATAATAGAAGCTGAAATGGATTCTGTGAATCTGGATGTTGATGAAAGTGTTTACTACACCCTAGAAGAGCTTGAGCAAATGGAAGACAAAACCATGGTGTACTTAGCTGCAAAGTTTAGTCATATTCGTTTCAATAGAAACCCTAAGTACAAGTTCAAGGGCTCAACCAACAGATTCCAGAAGAGCAAGTATTCACCTAGTACAGGCTTTAAGGGAGGCTACAAGACTGGCATGATTGATAGAAGCAAATCAAGATGCTACAACTGCAATGAGTTAGGGCATTTCGCCACTGAATGCCGGAAGCCTCGTCAAGCAAGAGACATGAAAGATGTCTATGGAAAGAAGGATTCTTATGATGAGTTGAAGAAGGAGAATGCCAAGCTTAAACAGCAATTGGAGGCATTCTCTGGAAAGCAGAAAGGGAAAGCTTATATAGCAGAGGGAAAGCACTGGGATGATACTGATTCGGATGAAGAGGAGGAATATGGAAATGTTGCTCTAATGGCTGACTCTTCAGAGGAATCACCACAATCATCTCAGGTACCTATCTTAACTACAATTGATATGTCTAACTCTGAGTACAAGAAAACTGTGCAAGATCTTAGTGTAGAATTGTTTAATGTACACACAAGCATGCTAGCATCAGAAATGGAAAATGCTAAACTAGTTCTTAAGATTAAAAAGCTAGAATCTAAAAATGAAGAACTAGAGCTTGTAGATGTAACATTAGAAGATCTTAAGCAAAAGAATGCATACTTAGAGAACAAGGTCAAGTGTAATGATGAGATAGAGACTATCCTCAGGAAGCAGATTTCAGATTTAGATTTGAAACTGAATGCTTTTAAGAATTCCGCTCTAGTGGCTAAGGAAATCATTGATACTCAGGCCATAGAGAATAAAACTGCTATAGGATTTGACTATAACAAGAAAGCTGGTAAGAAGATTGTGGAATTCCATGTGACACCTTTAGTTGTCAAAAGGAATACTCCACATGTTCTTAAGAATGTTGATTGTCCAGTTTTTGTTAAGCCGTTTCCACCACTTTTTCATGAGGATGATCTTTTCATTAGACAAGAATTGCTTGAGGAGGATTTATTGAAGGAAAAAGAGGTAAAGACTAAGTTGCCTAGGAAATCAGTAAAAAATGAATTACCTAAACCTGATTTACCTAAAACTGAAGTAGGTTCCTTAGTTAGTAATGTTAAAAAGAACATGAATGGGAAGAAGAAGATTTTTAATCAGGAAATGGTTCCATATTCTCCCATTGCATCTAGGAAGTTGTGCACTATTTGTAATTCTGCTGGACACCTTACACATGCATGTAAAAAGGTTAAAGTAGAAACTGCTAATACTTCTGAAATGCATAACATGTCTGACATGCCTGATACTCATGAACCCTGTGGAAAGAAAGAGTGTTTGCTATGTAAGTACAACATCATGCATGCTTATTTTAAGTTGATGAATGATAATAGCAATAGCACTAGTAATGTTAAATCCACGGATACTATGAATATCAAACAGGGTAAGACTAAATTGAATGTTACTCCTGTTAAATCATCTAAACCTTCAGGACCCAAACAATTTTGGGTACCAAAGTCCGCTTAATCAATCTGTGATTGCAGGGTAAGGTTAAAAGCGCAAAGGTTGCGTGGATTCTGGATAGTGGCTGTTCTAGACACATGACAGGTGAAGAGTCCCTGCTTACAGAGGTGGTTAAGAAGACCGGCCCGACTGTAACCTTTGGAGATGACAACAAAGGTTTCACTACGGGATATGGTAAATTGAAAGCTGGAAATGTCATCATTGAGAACATCTCTCTTGTTGAAGGATTAAAGCACAATCTTCTAAGTATCAGTCAGTTCTATGATAAAGTCTACAATGTAGATTTCAGAAAGGACAAGTGCTTGATCACCAACAAGAAGGATGAGAAGCTTACTCTACTGGGAGTGAGAAAAGGAAATTTGTTTATAGCTGACTTAAGTTCTACCAGTGAAGGAGAAGTTACATGTTTCTATGCAAAGGCATCTTCAGAACAAAGTTGGCTATGGCACAAGAAGCTCTCACATCTGAACTTCAAAACTATGAACTCTTTGGTAAAGAGAGAGTTAGTGAGAGGGTTGCCCCTGATGGAATTCAATCAGGAGGGACTATATGAAGCATGTGAAAAAGGGAAGTCGAAGAAAGCAGCACATGGAAGCAAAGGAATGACAAGCATTACTGAACCATTACAACTGATTCATATGGATTTATTTGGTCCAGTTAATGTTATGTCACTTTCAAGGAATAGATATGCATTGGTGATGGTGGATGACTACTCCAAGTACACGTGGGTGTTGTTCATACAAACAAAGGATGAAGCAACACAACTAATCATTGATCACATCAAAAAGATAGAAGTGGAAGCTAAGCTACCTGTGCGGACAATCAGATCAGACAATGGAACTGAATTCAAGAATGCAGTTCTAAATGATTTCTGCTCAGATGAAGGAATATCAAGACAGTTTTCAGCACCAAGAACTCCTCAACAGAATGGAGTAGTGGAAAGGAAGAACATGACCTTGGTTGAAGCAGCAAGGACCATGTTGAGTGAATCAAAACTTCCCACTTACTTTTGGGCCGAAGCAGTGAATACAGCTTGCTACACTCAGAATGGAACCCTGATCAACAAAGATCATGAAAAGACTCCGTATGAGTTAATGGCCAACAAGAAACCAACACTGAAGTACTTTCATGTGTTTGGTGCAAAGTGCTTTGTACTTAAAGATGGAGAACATCTTGGCAAGTTTGATGCCAAAGCAGATGAAGGCATTTTTCTGGGCTATTCTCTGGAATCTAAGGCTTTCAGGGTATATGTGATTGAAGATAAGGTGTTGGAAAGCTTTAATGTAACATTTGACGACACCAAAAGACCAGGCCTGCAAACTGGAGAGAACTCTGAATCCTTGGTATTTGAAAATCTATCAGGAGATCTCTCTGACAATGAAGAAGTACCTGAAGTTGTTACAGTCATTAATAATAATCATAATGATAATGATTCTGGACAAAGTGGTGACCAAAGTGGAGATCCTCAACATTCTGCAGGATCCACTAGTCAGTCTTCAGAATCAACAGATCAAACCGTCAACAACTCAGGGGGAGCAGGAGAAGGATCAACTAGTCACACTCAACAACATCTAGAACAAGGAGAATCATCAATATTGCATCTGCCAAGACAAAGGGTATGGAATAGAGATCATCCCTTTCACTTGATCATTGGTGATCCGGACACAGGAGTGAGAACTAGGAGAACATCACAAAATGAATGTCACTATTCTGGGTTTCTTTCAGAAACAGAACCTAAGAAAGTTGAAGATGCTCTAGATGATCCAGATTGGGTGATTGCTATGCAAGAGGAACTCAATCAGTTTGAAAGGCAGAAAGTTTGAAAGCTGGTACCCAGGCCTAAGGGAAAATCTGTTATTGGAACACGATGGGTATTCAGAAATAAGTTGGACGAAGATGGCATTGTAACGAGAAACAAAGCCAGACTGGTTGCTAAAGGTTACTCTCAAGAAGAGGGTATAGATTATGATGAAACCTATGCACCAGTAGCAAGACTTGAGGCCATCAGAATGTTTCTGGCATTTGCAGCACATTCCAATTACAAGGTATATCAAATGGATGTGAAGAGTGCTTTTCTGAACGGGGAGTTAGAAGAAGAAGTGTATGTGGAACAACCTCCAGGTTTTGAGGATTCAAAACTGGCAGACTTTGTGTACATTCTATTCAAAGCTCTCTACGGACTCAAACAAGCTCCAAGGACATGGTATGACACTCTCTCTGAATTCTTACTTGAAAATGATTTTACAAGAGGTGTCGTAGACAAAACTCTCTTTGTCAAAAAGCATAAAAATGATTTGATATTGGTGCAAGTATATGTTGATGACATAATATTTGGTTCTACTAATGATGATCTATGCAAGAGATTTGCTAAGTTAATGCAGAGTCGTTATGAAATGAGCATGATGGGTGAATTGTCATTCTTTCTTGGACTGCAAGTATACCAAAAACAAGATGGTATATTCATTTGTCAGTCCAAGTACATCAAAGATCTTCTGAAGAAGTATCAAATGGAAGACTCATCTACAGCAAAGACTCCTATGCCAACTGCCACTAAACTTGATAAGGATGAAACTGGTAAGAAGGTTGACATCACAGGCTACAGAGGTATGATAGGCTCATTACTTTATCTCACTGCAAGTAGACCAGATATAATGTTTGCAACATGCTTGTGTGCTAGGTTTCAGTCTGATCCTAAAGAATCTCATCTAATAGCTGTTAAGCGAATATTTAGATATCTTAAGGGGACCCCAAATCTTGGAATTTGGTACCCTAAAGATACAGGATTTGATCTTATTGGATACACAGACTCTGACTTTGCAGGTTGTAAGATTGATCGGAAGAGTACTTCAGGAAGCTGTCAGTTTCTTGGAAGAAGGTTAGTTTCCTGGTATAGCAAGAAGCAGCATTCAGTTTCCACATCAACAACTGAGGCTGAATACATTGCTGCTGGAAGCTGTTGTGCTCAGATCTTGTGGATGAGAAACCAACTCCGTGACTATGGACTTTTGTTGACAAAGATTCCAATATTTTGCGACAACACAAGTGCCATAGCAATCTCAAACAACCCAGTGCAACACTCGAGGACGAAGCACATCAACATCAGGTATCATTTTATCCGAGAGCATGTCATGAATGGAACTGTGGAGTTACATTTTGTACCCACAGAGGATCAAATTGCAGACATCTTTACTAAACCGCTTGATGAATCCACTTTCAATAAGCTGGTTGGTGAACTTGGGATGTTAAATCTTTCTAATTGATTTTGATTAGAAGTCAGTAACTGCAGATAGTCCTAGTAAATACATGAGTTTAAGAATTTCTATATCCTTAGGACTCGTGAGTTTATTTTATGGAGCAATTCTCGTAGTTAGGATTATTGTACTAATTTTATGTCATAATTATGGATGATATATCTTCTGACATTTAATTGGTTATTAATTCTAAAAATTATTTAAGTGCTAATATTTGTTCTAAATATTCCAGCATTTATTTAATTTGAATTAATTTGCTTTGTTTTTAACATTGTAAATTAATGCAGCATAATTCATTAGATTTTAATTGGTTAATATCACTCAATGATATTTAATTGATTTTATTCTAAGAAAATTGTGAATTTTCTGTTAAGAATTGATTTTGGTAAATTTGAAAAGATTTATTAGAATTAACACTAGACAGGAAATAAAAGTTTCTGATTCTTAAAACAAGAACAGGTTTTAGGAATTGGAAAAGAAGCAAAAATATCGAATTTAGGAAATTCGATAGTTTTTCAAGTACATAGATAAATCTATCGAAATTAATTTTCGATAGTTTTTGAAAAGGAAAAGAAAAACTATCGAAAACAATTCTCAATAGTTTTTGAGAATATCTTTCATATATATCGAAGTGAATTTATCTGATTTAATATATAAATTCTCGATAGATTTTGAAAATTAGTAGAAAAACCATCGAAGTGAATTTAATTATTTCTATATTCAAATTCTCGATAGTTTTTCTAAACAAAGCATGTTCGATAGATTTTGATTTAATTGAGAACAACTTTCGATAGTTTTTCTAAAAGGTCGGTTTAAATTCTTGAATTTAAACACTTCGATAGTTTTGAAAAAACTATCGAAGTGTTTTTGACCTTTATGCCCCTAGAATTAAAACTATTGACAGCATAAATAAAAACTATCGAACATTAAATGACAATTTTATCACTGTTAGGTTGAAAAGTATTTAAACATGCCTTAGTCTATTTCTTTATCAGTTTTTACAGATCTGAGAAAAGCTATTGTCGAGTTTTATACTTACAAACATAGAGATACAACCAAGAACAAAAGCATTCGATACTTTCTTCAAAATTACTGTTGATTCACTCATACAACTCATTCTCATAACAGTAGTTTTGCTTTAAACCGTGAAACTCCTGTTTATGTGAGATTTAGTTAAGGTGAAAGTTCAGTTTTAAGAAAAGCTATCGAAAGTGACATAAGAACTTTAAGAATTTTGATAATACTAAATTCTGTTGAGATTGTATTGGTTTACCAATTGATTTCTTCAAGAAAAGATCTTGTTACAAGTTATCAATTTACAAGTTAGGGTTCTTTAATTTCGAAAATTGTTTTTGGTTGAGGGTTTCATTTTTTTTAAGGGGGTAATTTTGTTAAGGGTTTGATTAATTAGAAATAATTAATTAAATTTAAAAAGAAAAATAGTTTTGGTTTATTTAAATTTTCTGGAAATTTTAAAATGGCTGGAGAATTTATTATTACCAAAACTAATCATGTCTCGTTTCAAAACTTGCAATCCATAACGAACCTTCAGTTTCGTGTATGGGCAGAGTTTTTGAACACACGTTCATTAGTGGCATATGCTGTGAGTACTCCCGTGGTCCTTTGCATCGATCAATTGACTGCGTTGTACACAACCGCCACGGATACAAGTGAGAATAATATAAGGTCTTTCAGTTTTGTTGTGCCAGGGGGCAGAACAATAAGGGTGACGGAACATGATTTTAATAGAATCCTACATTTTCCTACAGAAAACCTTGTTCTGGATCCCACAACTGAGGAAATACACGCTTTCTTCACTCTCATTAGAAGTCAACAACCTAACTTCTTTGTGGGAGAGTTCCTTAAGCATTACTTGCCAAAGGCATGGAACTTTTTATTTCATACCCTAATCCATGTTTTTACTGCCAAGCTAACAAATCTGCATGGTATTCCCTTATTCCTTCAAAAGATAGGGTTTGCCATTGCCAACAATAGGCATATTAACATTGGACGGTTACTGATTGATCAAGTAATCATATGCATGGGACCACTGGATGAAAGAACAAGCATAGATGACGATGTGCTTTGTTTCTATCCTAGGTTCCTACAACTAATTCTCAATGATATCTTAACAGATGATGAGCGCGAGACATTCGCCGAAGAGGAGACCATGGAGTGTATGAAGATGAAGAGCAATGCCATAACCGCTCTGATAAGGAAGAACAACTATCTTCCAGGGGTACCCACTGTTCTCACTGAATATCTAAGAACAGTGCCCCTACCACTTCTACCCCTAGGGGAACAGGTAAATCAAGGTAACATTCCTGAACCTGAACTGGCTCCTGAACCACAACCAATGGATGTTGATCTAGAGCCATCAGTGGCCATTCCTGACCAGGAGGTTGCAAACCCACAACCTCTAACCACGGTCGAAGAGCCTTTGGAAGAGCCAAATGAAACAATAAACGAACCTCCTTCCCCTCCTATACCCAATATTCAGACATCCGTGAGTGTAGAGGGAGATAGTGCCTTGGCAGCACCACATAAGGAGATACACCCTTCAACAGCAGCTCTGCCTTCCTCTAAAAGGAGACGAACAGAAACCGAGGCAACTGTTGATACTTTATTTCAAACTTCCAAAGCGCCCTTTATTGATTTTTCTGATGCTGATTGGGCTACGCTAACGAAAGCTATATCTGAACCATTAGCTCAATCAAGTAAGGAAGAATTGACGGAAGCAACTGGTGTTCCGACCATATTACGGTCAGGTTCACTGGTTGAAGGTTCTAAGAACCAAGGGTCTTCACAGACGTCGAGAGAAGGCTTTGACCTAAATGCACAATCTAAAGGGTCATTGTCTACCTCCCCAGATGGAAAATATCTGGATCCTGCGGGTAAAGGGTCTGACGTAGGTGCAGATCGGCAACTCGTTGACAATGAATAAATTATTATTGAGGAGTCAACTGAGGTAAAGTCTTCACAGACTATCGGGGAAGATTCGGGATCTCTGCTGTTAAAAGAGCCTGTTTCTAACCCCCTAGAGATTCAAACTCTAGATCCTACAAAGGATATATCATCTAAGGATGATCAGCAACTTGGTTTAACCAAGGACGGGGACTTGCGAAGCCCCATTGCACCACCGGTGACCTCCTTAAGGACGGCTACGGTGCTTTCTTCTGCAGGTACAATCAGCACAAAGGATTTGAGTGAAACAAAAACACTTACACCTGGCCTGAGTGGGAAAGGAAAAATGATTCAAACACCGACAGAAATGTTGAGTGTACACCCAGAGCCAAATGTGAGGAGTGACACCCTAACCCTACCTAATATTGATGATTTGCTGTTACCGACAGAAAGAGAGCTACAAGTTCAATCTACCCTCAAGGAGATGACAGTTCGTGACAAAGAAGGAAATCCACTATTCAAGGTTCCACTGCGACCTTCCTTTGACCAAGAGATCTCCTCTAGTCAAGCCAATGCTTCTTTAAAATCTATTCAAAAGAAGGTTGACTTGGCTGCAGCTGATTCTAGAAGAACATTCAGGGTCATTGGCAGTGCATCTGGCACTATAACAGGTACGAAGCAGGCAGTGGACTCCTTAAAGAAGGAAGCTATGGACGAACTGATCGAGTTGAGGACGGACGTCAAGGAACTTAAAGATGGTTTCATGAATGAAGTAGATGCTTTGTCGCAAAGACAAGAAGCTTTGAGAGAAGACGTTCTGGTTGTCCGGGATGGTCAAGCTAGGGTAAAAGATGCAATGAACACCCTTTCTAGAGTGGAGTCTAAGCTGAACCAGAGATTGGACAAGATTGAGAAGACTACCAACTCCAGATTGGATAACATTGACCTGAAGCTGGCTTCTATGCAAGAGATGAATAATGATCTATTGGATTTCATGGAAAATCAAAGTGATGGAGTATAGTCGATTTGGACTATGCTGAAGAACCAACAAACTGGCCAACCTGGTCCTTCAAATCAGCAACCTGATCCTTCTACTACCTTTTATGCTGAGGATGCTTTCGTCGAGGATTCCTCAACTAAGGGGGAGAAAGTTGGAGAAGGGGAGAAAGAGAAGCCTAAGGATGGATGGGGAGTTTGGGAGACAGTTGAAGCTATTCCTATCAGACAGTACTGGATCGAGGAACTTGTAGAAGAAGAGAAGGAGAGTGAAGAGGAATTTGAGGTCATGCATGAGCAACCTATTCTAGAGGAGCATGAGCCATATTATCCAGATCCCATTGAACATCCAATCTGGGAGGATAATATGGAAGAAGAAGCAAATTCTCTATCACCTGAAGAAGAAGATGTCTTGGAAGCAATAAGAGCTCAGAGAGCTGCAGTAGATGCCAGGCAAGCGGAGAAAGAGAAACAACAAGCAATTCTGAGGAGTGAAAAACTGAAGAGATTCAAGGTGTATAATGAAGTGAGGAGGAAGAAGATGATAGATCTGGCAAAGAAAGAAGGTAATGAATGGGAAATGGCTTATAAAACCTTTTGCGGAGTTGAAGACGGATTAGAAGTCAACGACAATGCTGAGGTGGAAGTTATCATTCAGGACATCAGAAGTGCTAATCTTGAAGATCAGACTTACTTTAAAGCATTGAGAAATTCTATAATCTGTCTGAAAGCAGGGGTTAAAGCAAATGGTGCCTGGAGCTTATTAATCAGTTTTCTGGAGAAAGGTACATTTGTGATTTCCACTAAGTTTTTAGAACAGAGGACATACACAGAATTGCAGGTTATTCTCATCAAGATTCAAAGGACGACAAGGCTAAATGAACTGCTCCGTGAGCATGTTAAGGAGATCTTGATGAAAGTCGGTCCAGAGATTACTGAAGATCCCCCAATGGTTAGATTCATGACGAATGACTTGTTCAGAATCTGCTATTTGGCTGAGGACAAACTGAGAGACTACCCAAGCAACTATCTAATCTCAGTTGAGAAGTATCTTAGATCCACTGGATTCTCATCAACGGAGAAGGACAAAGCAGCAGACACTCTTAGAAGATTTCTAATGGAGAATGTTCCTTACTATAGGAAAAGAGTGGAAAGAGGATTGGAAGTGCATACCAGACTGCCAAACATGTCAAAGCTAAACAAGAAAGATGTTAACATTGCATGGTTATGGGCTGGAGTGGGTCAAGAGGTTGAATATATTGGAAGACACATCCAAGGAGCAGTCCTTAAACCTGGAGAACCACTGCACTATCTATCAGTGATTGATTATCAAGCTGCTAACTCCGATCCAATGATTGAAGAAGGTGAGATTGGAATGGACTGAAGATTGAAGCAAAGAACAAAAGAACTATCAGCTCAGACTAGAGGAGCAACTTCATTGTATAAAGTTTAATTGTTTTTTGATTTATGAAATCTGGAAATGTATATATATCTGATCCAGAATGCATTTAATATTATTACGCTGTCTTACTTTAATTAGTTTCATGTTTCCTTAGTTAGTTGAGTTATCCTCGAAGTATTTGCTTGTCGAACTCTATCCAATCAAATAGGGGGAGATTGTAAAGCATAATGTAACATAAGATGTAAAAGAGATAACTACAACTCAACAAAGGACAAGACGGACAATAATATTAACAGAAGCACGGGAATCCAGGAATCCAGAATCAAAGAAGAAAAGGTAAACTCAAAAAATCAAAATACGTTATGTATTCTTCAAGTCCGTAAACAGGTCACGGAAAGAAGTTCATGAAAATGTTCAAGCCTCAGTGACAGCAAAAGAAACAAGACTTGCAAGACGACAGAAGTATGTGAATGATTTAGGGTTAAGTACCACGGGATTCCAGTGATTTAATCGAAGCAACCAGAACGACAAAGGACTTATCAGCAGCACTGAATTGAAGACATAAACGAAGAATTGATCAAGTGTTATTCATCTGTGAACCAGACCAGTTGCACTAGGTGACGGCACTTAAAAAAATCAAGTTGTTTTATCGTCTCAGAAGAAATTGATACAGTCTAAAACTAAGACACCCAGGAGTAATTACTAAAGGACAAAAGTAAAGAAAATGGATTCGATAGTTTTTCATTTGTGAAAACTATCGAATGAGTTTAAAAGTAATTAAATGAAAACCACTTTTACTTTATTTAGTATTCGATAGTTTTGTTTTAAAAACTATCGAATGGTAAATAAAGTAATTCCATTCGATGGTTTTTATTTTGATAAAGGTGGATAGTTTTTGTTTTGTCTGACAGGTTGATGGAAATTGGACGGCCAAGATTAATTCTTTTAATCTTGGTTCGATAGTTTTCAAATGAAGTCTACAATTAATACGAGAGAAGAAAGTGTCTTCTTCAGTTAAGGCATTCTACACAAAGACATTACTGAGAGAGAGAACTGAGCCAGAGAAATTATCAGAGAATTAATAGTGCTCAGAATTTGATCATTGTTTTGAATTTGTGTAACCTTATACTCATTGAAGCTAATCTACGAATTAGAAATTGTAGCACCCCTCGAGGTTTATATTTATAAAAAGATATATTCCCCGAAACTTGATTTGGTTTGGTGTGTTTGATTTCGTTATAGAACTGAAAGATTAATCCGCGAACGAAATTGAATTATTTGTGAGTATCGTATTCAACCCCCCCCCCTTCTACGATAATTTGGACCTAACAAGAATATAATTTTTTTTTTTAAAAAGTGATGAGTTTTTGGAAAATGACTTCCCCTTTTCAGAACGGAAAAACATTTTTCAAAATGAACAATTTCACAATGTTATTCATAATTTGTTTTTGAAATTTTTTCCAAAATATTCTTTTAAGAGAAAGTTTTCTGGGGAATTTTTTTTTGTGAAATTTTTCCCGGGAATTTTTTTTAGAGAAATGTTTTTCGGAATTTTTTTTTCGAGAAGTTTTTTCTAAAACATTTTTCCCGAGAAATGTTTTTCAAAATATATTTCCCAAAACATTTTCCAAAATATTTCCCGAAAATTTTTTTTCATTTAAAAATTTTTCTCGTGAAATTTTCCCAGAAAATTTTTACCGAAAAACATTTTCCGGAAAATTTTTCCCGTGAACTTTTTTCCGAGAAAAGTTTCCAAAAAATATTTGAGGAAAAATTTTTCAAGGAAAGATTTTTTTCGGGCTCTAATATTTTTCCAAGAACTTTTTGGAAAATAAATTTTTAGCATTTATTTTTCTTGAAAAATATTTTTTAATAAAATATTTTTCAGGAAAATAACTTTCATGAAAAAAAAATTCAAGAAAATATATTTCATGAAAAACATTTTTCAAAATCGAATTATTTTCCGGCAAACAATCCCAAGCAAAAATTTCAAAAGAATATTCAAAATAACACGTGTCAGCTTGCAATTGGTTAATGTAATAATTAATAAAATAGATTGTTGGTCCTTGTGTATTGTAGAAGGGGGGGGGATGAATGCAATACTGATAAAATTCAATCTAAATTTCAACAACTAAAATCAAGATTAAATGTTATCAGTAATATATGCAATCACGAACAGTATGCAGTAAGAACAAGATTCACAAAATAAATGTTTTATTTATTTTGCAAAGTGTTGCTACAACCTCAAGAAAGAATTCTCGAGCTTCGGTTTCTCCAAGACACTTGCTTGTCTTTGTTCCTTACCTAGAATGAATTGATAGTCTAAGTATAAAACTAATCCTATCACTATCAACACGGGTCTGTGAAGCTGCTGTCATTATCAAGTGGCAGCTTCTTACAAAGTGTCTACCCATGTGACTTTCCTAAATTGCTAACAATGTCAGGTATACATTACAAAGAAAGCAACCTAGATTCATTCTATTTCTAGCTAAAACAATTCAGCAAATAGAGACTTGACCTTGCTCTTGAATTGATTTGCTTTTGTTTGCAGTGCTTGAAGCTTCTGTCGTAGTCTTGCAGACTTGGTGCAGCTTAGGGATACTACAACACGCCTGTTTCTTGAACATTGAAACTGTCACGGGGTTTGACTGAGAAAGATACCTAGAACAAGGATCTTTCTCAACACAATTACTTTTGCCGCAGAGCTTGCTGTCACAGGAATGTGCTTTTGGTGACAGTAGGAGTTCCCCGCATAGTGTGCTGTCGAGGTTTCCAAACTTGCTGTCGAGGGCTAAAGTTGTTGTCGCGTAGTCTTCCGCCAATGTTGCTGTCAGAGTGAATATGCTGTCTTGACTTGCAACATTCTGTCTTCTTGTAATCTTACTGTCAATGCTTATGACAGTAACCTTTATTCATGCTGTCATCTAATATGCGTTCTTTGAGGCTTGAACACAGAAAGTGAACTTCTTCCAAATTACACAATTAAAATAACATTGCATACTGATTACAAGAACATACTTTGGCTATGACAGTATGTTCTACTTAATTAAAAAATTAAGTATATACAAAGTTAAGTTGTTCCAATGCTATCACCCATAAATCCCAACATAGATTCTACAGACATTCATATGAATTCTTTAATTAAAACTCTTAATTTTGCCAAGTTAACAATGTAAGATCATTTTATATATTTTTTTGAGAATGTTGACAATATTATTTCTACAAACTTAAATTCTTGATGAAAAATGATCGAGGGCCATTGGTCTTCATTCGTTTTAGATGTGTATGTACTCCTTGGATTTTTTTCTCTTTTGCCGGAACAATAGTCTATAAATTGTGAAAAAAATAAATTGAGTAAATTTCAATTAGTATTTCTTAATTTTGTTTAATTTTCCTATCCAAACATTCATGTTTCCCTACCCGTAATGTAGATTAATTTTTTTCATTTTGTGTATAATTATTTCAAGATCATGACATCATGACTTTATTCAATCATTGAAGCGGGATATATTTTAGAAAATGTTGTAGTCTCCAAAATAGTTCCCGAAATCATTCCCCAGTGATGAGTTATCAATATATTATTGATTTTTTTCTCATAGGCGTTGTCAATATATTATTCGTTTATTTTTCTCTCATAATTGATATGGAACCATCGTGTACACATATAAACCCCACTAATAAAAACATGTCATGTGTAACTCCGGAACACATTTGAGATTAAATTCAGGATATGTAGCATCGTCCTAAATTTCATATGATAATGAGCCGTGCTTCACAGTTATAAATTTGAATATTTGATAAAAATCATTATTTATTTTATTTTATTTTAAATTTGTTTAATATGATTATTTTTGAAAATTTTAATATAACTTATTTCTAAAATCTGAATTTTTTTAATAAAATGTAATTATACATATAAAAAACCACACGAAAAAACAATACAGAAGTAAATTATTAGTAACAAATAACACACCGGAATAGCACTCCAATCCTTTTACCTGGATCGCTCTTCTCCATCGCCTTCAAAACTTGCATTCATTCGAACTGGGGTTAGTTAATCACAATATTCGCTTATCTTCGACACACACTCATATGCATGCGTTCATTCTCGCTTCTCTTTTATTTGGTAAACGTATTATCGTCTGATTGATTCAGTTTTTGTTATTCACACTTATATGTTTCAATCTTCCCTTATCCCCTGACACACACACGTATGCATATGCATCTGATTTTTTTGTTTGATTAATTTAGTTTCTGTTATTTAACAAAACCTAATTAGTTACACAACATTTACGAAACCACGCTATAACCTACATTGCCTCTCTTTCGTTGAAATTACACCAAAATTATGTTCCGTGTAATTATTTATGGGTCCATCACAACATTATATATGGATCCGATCGAGGCCCTGTAAAAATGAAATGAATCTTTGTGTGCGCATTTTATATGAAGGTCGGGGTTCGATACTCATTAACATAAATTTTAACTAATGCTCAGAGTGTAAGAGCATCTCCAATGGTACCAATCCCTTAGCTAAATCAATCTACATGGCATCTATGTGTCACTATTTGGAGAATATGTAAAAAATTTAACACTCTAATCATGTAACCCCTTAGCAATAAATATAGATAATCATATTTGGTTGGCTATATTTGTCGAACCAGCAAAACCCTTAGGTATAATTTACATTATCATAATTATACACAACACCATTGGAGTACTAATCACACCCTTTAGCTAAAATTTTACATTATTCCTATTTTATCAAATTTTAGCCAACTATTTTACATATCACCATTGGAGATACTCTAAATACAGATCAACTGCCAAAGATCTCCTGTTATTATTGTGTAGATATATTATGTCTGTTATGTAGTCGAAGTTGAAGTCTTAATATTCGTTATTCATGTTGAGACACCAATTTATAGTTCTTAGTTCAAACTTTTATTAATGGATTCGTGTCGTGTACTTGAAACCTAGACACAAATATGACACGAAATGGATTCGTGTACCTGAAATCCAAACACGAATAAGAAAAAAAATGAAACACGAAAGGACATGAACTTTTTGTGTACATGAAAATACACGACACGAAATATACATGAAATAAGAAAAATTAAAATTAATTTATGTTTCATAATTTTTAAATATTGATAATTAATTAATTTATACATATTAATTGATGTTAAATTTATTTTATTTACAAAATTACACTATTACCATCAAATTGTATAGTAAAAATTATATTATTATAATATAAATTAAATTATTATTTTATATAATTAAATATGTCGTATGTCGTGAGTCGTGTACTTCGTGTCGTGTACCCAAACCCAAACACGACACTAAATCAGGATCGTGCACGTGTACTTTTTTGTTCGTGTACTCAAAATGCAAATCAAAGCACCAAATTCTCGTGTCGTTTTCATTTCATTTTTTCGTGACATGTATGAAATTGTCGTGTCTAATAATATCTTACTGGGGCTTGGGGTGCCTTTTCAATACCTTTGGGCAATGACAAACCCAGGATTCAGGAATACCGTGGGTATTAATATGTAATGTTAATTTTTGGAAGTAATTCGGAGCTTAAAATAATTGTTTATTGTTTTTTTACCTCATAATCAATGTTTTGAAATAAAAACTTATAATGATTTTTGAAGTTCATCTATGGTTGCAGCCTAAAATAGCCTCCCTCAAGTTTCGCCACTGTGTTCTGGATTGCATACTTTATTATACTTTACTTAAAGACACATTTTTGAGAAATTTTGAGCGCATGATACTGTGTCACCGGTTTCGTCACCTTTACAAACTGTGTAATAATTTATTTTTATGTATTTAAATTTTGAACGAACTATGAAACTATGAAATTGTTAGAGATATATGCTCGATCCTTATTAGGCCGAACTGGAAACACAAAAGCCCATCAGAGAGATGGGCCGAATGAACCAAACTCCATGATAGGGGAAGACCGATGTCGCAGGCCCATACCAAAGCTTGTGACCAACGACCCTTGGACTCAGTCAAGCTCGAACTATCCACGTGGGAGCGAGGTTCACGCCCCGAACGTGAGGATCGGGAAATACTGGTAAAAGAAAAGAAACAGGTTTGAGTTCATCATTCATACACACAACACAATTACAGCTCTCGTACGTTTCTTTACTCACAAAAGACCAGTTAACTGATTCTCACACCGGAGGTGAATCGGGGGGCACATCCCTCGCATTCTTCTCATTGCAGGTCTGACCGGACGAAGGACGGAAGAAAACTGGTTCCAACATTTGGCGCCGTCTGTGGGAACATACGATTTATCTGTGATTAAATTTTGTTTTTATGACAGCTGATAGACCACATGGGTTCGAAGATTCAGGTAGACCGGGCGGCTCAGCCACGGTCACGCCTCTAATCAATAGGACGTTAAATTTTGATTCTGAAGGGGATGAAGGACCTATGCCAACCCCTGAAGAACAGAAGGAGTTGTTGCTTAAGTGGAGGCAAGAACAAGCCACCAAGAAGGGCAAACAACGAGAATCTGATCAAGCGGCAAGGGAGGCTCAAATACGAGCGAAGAAAAGGGAGGCTGATCTCCTGAAATTGGAAGCCCTCAGACTCCGAAGAGAAGAAATTGAGATGGAGGAGAAAGCTTTAAGAGATTCTGTGGCGGAAGACGAAACCCCGTTAATTGAACCTGAAACTCAAAGGGAGAAGCGACCCCATAACGATGAAGACGAGTCTACAGACTCCGAATCGTGTCAGAGGAGGACCCGGTCTAAAATTATAGTATCCTTCGAGTTGGAAGATGAAGACGACCCCCACGTTAAAAGTCGTCTAAGGAGAATGGAGAAGGCCATGTTTGGTGAAAGGAAAATAAGCCACGAGCCGGTCGTAACTAAAGAGATCGAGCAATATCGACCCCCTCCTAGAAGGCAATTCCTAAAAATGAACGAATTCAACGGAAGAGGTGATCCCGAAGACCACTGTGAGAAGTATGAGTCGCTGATGACGGGCATGGGACACTGCGATATCATGCTATGCAAAATGTTCAAGACCTACTTAAAGGGAACAACGACGATGTGGTATCGTTCGCAAAGACCCCGATCGATCAGTTCTTACGATCAGCTCAAAAGGAGATTTCTTCGGCATTACTCTCATTTGTGCAGAAGGGAAAAGGATACTGAAGCGCTGATTCACTGTAGACAAGGACAGAATGAAGAGTTGGGGGACTACCTGGTTCGGTTCAAAGAGGAGGCAGGAATGGTAACTAACCTAGACAAGGTGAAGGCTGCAGGATTTCTAGCTGTCGGACTAGACCTAATCAAAGGTAAGAAACTACGATCATCTCTTTATGATGTACCTCCAAAATCCTTCAATGATATTTATTTGAGAGGAGAGGCCATCCGGAGAAAGTTAGAGTCAATTGGAGGCTCTAGAGACAGTCGAAGATATGAAGGTTCGGGGAAAGATGAACGAAAACATCGAGGAGATATAAAAAACAGGCTGAATGATACGAGACCCGATAAGGGTGCTGACCGAAGGCGAGATAGAGATAGCACGGTGTTTACTCCTCTTAATGCACCTATCTCAAAGATTCTCCACGAGATAAAGGGAAAGCTAGGCTTTGTTCGACCAGCCCGGTTAAAAACTCCAGATCATTAAAAGAATGGGGACAAGTATTGTGATTATCACAAAGAAAAAGGACATAACAATGATCAGTGTTACCACTTGAAGAAGTTGATCGAGAAAATGATCAAAGGTGGAGAGTTGGGTGAGTTTGTAGGAGACCTGAGGAGTAAGTTGGAATCCAGGGAGAAGGGCAAAGATAAGGAGCCCGAAGATAAAGAAAGGTATCGAGGCGAAGTCAGGACCATATCAGGGGGTACAGTCATGGAGCGATGCAGTAAGACTGCCCGGAAGAAGTACGCCCGACAGGTTTACAGCTTATACCAAGCCAATGTAGCCAAACAACCTCTGCCCATCACTTTCACAGAAGATGATTACGAGGATGTGATATGGTCGCACGAAGACCCACTTATCATCAACCCTATTATAGGGGAGAACAAAATATGGAAAGTGTTAGTTGATGGTGGTAGTTCGGTCAATATCCTATATCACAGAACGTACACTAAGATGAATTTGGGAGGCGAACAGCTAGAGCCTTGTCATGAGGCCCCACTGTACGGATTTGGAAATCAACCGGTACCGATTGAAGGGACAATCACACTCCCGATCGTGTTAGGCAAAGCCCCTTATACTATGCAAAAGGAAGCCAAATTTTATGTGGTAAGGGTTGACAGTCCCTACAATGGCATTCTGGGAAGGCCAATCCTTAGTGCCTTCTAGGCTGTTGCATCCATCCCTCACTTGAAATTGAAGTTTCCGACTGAACATGACATAGGAGAAATGAGGGGCGATCAGAAAGCTGCCTGAATAATAATGTTGGAAGACCTTGAGAAAGATCAAGAGGTTGTTATAACTGAAGGGGGGGAAAGGAAGCGAAGTGAAATTGAAGCAGGGGGCAGTCATCAGACAATGAGTATTGAGTTGGATAAATTTGGAGTAGACCTGTCCAATCCTATAGCGGAACAGGCCACAGAAACCGAAGAGGTGGAATTATATGTGGGACAGTCAGGAAAAATGATTCAAATAGGCAAAAATATGGAGCCCGAATTGAAAGAGAAGGTAATTAAGGTAATTAGGCAATATCATGATATATTTGCCTGGGGACCGGAGGACATGCCTGGGCTAGATCTTTCAGTAGCAAAACATTGCCTTAGCGTGAATCCTGATGCAAAACCAGTTACGCAAAAGAAACGAAATTTCGCGATGGAAAGGCAACAGGTGATTCAAGCTGAAGTGGAAAAACTGCTAGAGGCGAAGTTTATAGAAGAAATCGAGTATTCGGACTGGCTGGCAAATGTGGTAGTAGTCAAGAAATCAAATAACAAATGGAGAATGTGTGTAGATTATACCGACTTGAATAAAGCATGTCTGAAGGACCATTATCCCCTACCGAACATTGATCAACTGATAGACGCCACTTCGGGTCATCAAGTACTCAGTTTCTTGGACGCCTTCTCTGGATATCACCAGATTGCAATGAATGCCGAGGATATTCCGAAGACAACATTCATCACCCCAAAAGGCACGTATGCATACATCAAGATGCCTTTTGGGCTGAAGAACGCAGGGGCAACCTTTCAGAAAATGATCAATAAGGTGTTCAAAGAACATATTGGTCGGAATATGGAGTGTTACGTGGATGATATGATCGTGAAGTCTATGTTCAGGGATCATGCAGAAGATCTGAAAGAGTGTTTTGAGACGTTGAGAAAGAACAACATGAGGATTAATCCAAGCAAGTGCACTTTTGGAGTTTCTAGTGGCAAATTCCTGGGATATATGGTGAGTGCTAGGGGGATAGAAGCCAACCTGGAAAAAATAAAGGCGGTGATTGATATGGAGGCACCGAAGACTATCAGGGATATTCAGAAACTAACTGGACGACTGGCTGCTTTGCGAAGATTTATTTCCCGATCGGCTAAAGAAGCACTCCCATTCTTCGAAGTACTTCGGGGATCCAAAAACTTCGAATGGGGATCGAACTGCCAGAAAGCATTTGAAGAGGTCAAAGAGTATTTGGTCAAGGCCCCACTCCTTATGAGACCTGACCCGAAGGAGACCCTACAGCTGTATTCGACGGTAAATGACCGAACATTGGGAGCTCTGTTGGTTAAGGAACACGAGAGGAATCAACACCCGGTATTCTACGTTTTGCATATGTTGAAGGATGCAGAAACGAGATACCCGAACGCATAAAAGCTCGCTTTCGGTTTAGTAGTGGCATCAAGAAAGCTACGCCACTACTTCCAGGGAAGGACCATACAAGTAGTAACTGATCAACCTTTGAAAAAGATACTTCAGAGACCAGAAGCTTCGGGCAGAGTTGTGGCTTGGTCAGTTGAGCTGGGGGAATATGACTTGTAGTACGTGCCCAGAACATCCATCAAAGCCCAAGCGTTGGCTGATTTTATAGTGGAATGTTCTTTCTCGGGACCTAAAGACCTAACGCCGGAGGAACAGCTAATTCAAGCCCCTGGGAAAAATGGAAGCTCTTTGTGGACGGGTTAGTCATGAAGGCTAAGTATGGAGCATGAATGATCCTCGCCAGCCCCGATGGCTTCGAGATACGCCAAGCTATCAGGTTCACTTTTCCCCTAACCAATAATGAGGCTGAATATGAAGCATTGTTGGCAGGACTCGCTTTATCAAGGAGCCTAGAGGTGAAGCATATAAGGGTATTCAGTGATTCTATGCTAGTGGTGAAACAATTTTCAGGAGAATACGGACAAAAAGATCCCTGCACGAAGGCATATACAGCCAAGGTACGTGAAAGTGCACTTAATTTTGAATCTTTTGAATTAAATCAAGTGGCCAGGGAAGACAACAGCCGAGCGGATGCTCTGTCTAGACTCGCCTCGGCAGAAACCCAGAACCTAATAGGGTCAATCTATCTGACCGAGGTGAACGTACAATCTATTGACAAGAAGCAATGTATGGAAATCCATCAAGGGGTTAATTGGATGACCCCCATCAGAGCCTTCTTGGAAAAAGGAACCTTGTCATTGGATAAGAAGGAAGCACAGAAGGTGAGGTATCGGTCAGCTAGCTACACCTTGGTAGGGGGACAACTATTCAGACGGTCAGCTACTCAACCACTTCTGAAATGTCTCGCCCCCGAAGATCAAAGGTTAGTCTTAGAAACAGTGCACGAAGGAATTTGCGGGGAGCACCTAGCAGAGAGGTCGTTAGCTTTCAAGGTGCTGAGTGTTACGACCAAACTCAACACGCAAGTGCACGTGATCTCAAGTAATACAGATAGCAAATAAGGTTCGTTCCTACAGGGACTCGTTGTTTGTCTAGTTAATTCACTCATCAATGTATGATTATTATCCGATGCTAAAACAAATAACAAAGTGGATTTTTGTTATCCCTATAATTAATCTAAGAATTATAACTAATTATCAACTACTTGAACTGAGATTTATGTCGAATTACTTATGCGAATAAAACATGGGATTTTAACTTCATTAAACAATCCATCTAAAGTCTTCAATTCTCTAGCCCTTTCATGTGATTTGTTAATACCTGATCGAACACACAAAACTGATATAAGCCAACTTTCGTTGTACTAATACCATCCTAAATAAGATCCACAATTAAGATAGAAATCACTTAGTCTCCCAATTATGCTTAGTCCTTATATGTCTATAAAGATTGAAAACATAATGGTTGAAGTACAAGCATTCAATTGATCACATAGTCGTCATAAAACGGTTAGAGTTACGACACTAATTACGAATGATATTCTCACGCATAAACCTATGCTAGCATGGCAAGTTCTAAACTCTTAGATCCACTTTCGCTTCAATAAGAATTAACACACAATTACAGGAGTTAGCTACTCTCCTATAACGAATTAAAACAACCATGATAGGATATCGCATCAATCACACTATAGGCATCAAGAAAATTCAACAAATAAACTTCATGAATAAATCCGCTAAAACCCCATGACAACGAATTAGTTCATAATCAAACTAATCGTCACCATGGGTTCTAATGTAAACATGATGAAAGAAAACGAATTATATTGAATAAATATCAAGGTTCTAAAGAATACACCCAAACCAAGCATCCACAAGATAGAAAGAATACAAGAATAAATTGAAACTATCTTCTTCCTTCTTCTTCGTGCCTTAAAACTCCGTATATAATATGCGGTATGTGTCTCTCCCCATCGTTCTCTAGGGTTTTCTTCTCTTTTTATATGCCTCCAGGTCCAACAAGTCGTACTGAATTGAGATTTGACTTCAACTCGAAAAGTCAGCAAATCGGGTCAAAACAGGAATTTTCGTCAGACAGCCCGGCGCTGCCGCGCCACAAATACAAAGGAGAGCGGCGCTGCCGCGCCAGAGATTTTCTGTACTGTTTTCCAGCGGCGCTGCCGCGCCATAGACAAGCTTAAACACGGCGCTGCCGCGCCGTACCTTCTTTCCAGGACATAGAAAATGTTGTCCTCTTCGCGTGAGCTGTAAGATCGTCAGAATCGGACTTGTAGAACTCCAGATATGGCCAAAACAGTGAAGACTGCGCAACCTACCCGGAAAATCCGAATTTTAATCAAATTAACCTCCAACTCTTGGTTCTGCAAAACTTAATGAAAACACATTAAACACACCACATACTTGAGTTCAAGTCATCAATTTAAGCCGATATGAAGCGTTCCAAGTGGATTAAAAATCCACTTATCACACCCCCAAACTTAAACCGATGCTTGTCCTCAAGCATAAATAATATAACTATATACAACTAACTAGTACCACTTCCGTAGGTGATCACGGTTGCATTTGGCATATGCAACAAGCCCTTTAAACCCCTAGGCAGCCCTAGTGGACGAGTAAGGTCTCGTGAGGGCCTATAGTGAATGTACCCACAAAATCCATCTAACAATGCAACTACAAATGCATCTAACTACATGTATGCAACTAATATGAAAATGCAACGATCCCTTCAAACCAACCAAAACCAATCAACAAGCCAACATCTCAAAGAACACAGTCTTCCAAACAGAGTTCGACCAAATTCCCATCGACCAACGAGACAAACACAGAAACGTGCGTGTGTGCGATGCTCACCAATATACTCCCAAACTAAATCAAGACCATACCTACTCTTAGCCAAAACAACCACAAGCTTACAAACAGAATGAACTCTAGACACAAGAAACCACTTAAAGACATCTCAATATCCACTTGAGTTAGACAGGAATTCATGCTTTTATTACAGAACAACATACTAAACACAATACACATGCTTATTTGACCGTGCAATGGTTAAGACCCCAAGAGGCTTATACAATAATACCCATGTAGCGAGCGTTAGGTTAGTGGATCCCAGACCGGAAAAGTCTTAGGTCACTAGGCACAAAGTCCCCTAGAACTTAATTGCTCGAGTATTAAAGAGCTCAACCTGATCAATTCTGCATAAAAACAACTCTTCTTTTCTTTTCTTTTTCTTTTTCAACTTTTCTTTCTTTCTTTTTTTTTTCTTTTTTTTTTTGAGTAAATAGCAGTTTGCACCCCTTTACTTTGGGCGTTTTTTCGATTTGGTCCTGAATAATGTTCCGTAGCAGAATGCACCCCTATATTTAATTGTCTCTTCGATTTGCACCCCTTTGACCAAATTCCGTCCATATTGACTGTCACTGTTAATTAGAACAGGGGTAAAATTGGAAAATAAGTTTTAGTAAGTATAAATAGTTTTTTTAATTTCGTTATTTTCTTAATCCTCATTTCTTTTCTTCACCAGCGCATGTCATCTCTCTGCTCCGACTCTTCTTGCACCGCCTTTTTTTTTCCTTACGATTTCTTTCGATTCTGCAGTTTAATTTCACAGGTCTATCCACGAAATCGAGACTCTCTCAAGCCTCTACAAGAGCATACTATTTTTGTAGGGTTTTGAGAAGATCAAAATTTGGGGATTTTTAAGTTAGGGTTTTGATTCATGACTTTTTGATGTTTAATTGATACAATTAGCTTGATATGAATTGAGGAATGTTCTGTGGCCAAATCGAGACAGTACCACCAGTTTTGGGGACTGATTGTGATTGGGCCGTCACCGGCGATGAACTCCGGTGAGCCGGTGATCCCCAAGTTTCGGGTTTGTTACAAATTGGGTGATATAAAGTATTACTATGTGCTTGTGAGTTGACGATTGTAATTGTATGCTAATAGTTATGAGAATACGTGGAGTTGTGCTTCGTTTTTGTTGAGAATCGAGCTTAACCTTATATATATATAACTCTATTTTATAAGTATCACTGTGTTAGAATTGTTAGGGGTTGGCTTTGATTTTTTTTGTGATAATTTAAATTGATTCTTGTTAATTTCAAATTGGGGATTATATATGTGCTTGTCGGGTTTTGTAGTTATAATCGGAGTTCTTTTTGTTCTTGAGCTGTTCTTGTGTGTCTTTGGTTCGATTTAATTGTTGTTGTGTTATTTGGTTATGGGAAGATAGTATGTTGGTATGCAATTGTTTGTGTATTATCGAGTCAATTGCCGTCGAGTTTTTCGCAGCAACACTGCCTCTGTTGGGAGCCATGTTTCGAACAGTTTAAGCTCATTCTTAAGCTGTGATTTTCTGAAACTGAGCTGGCATGATTAAGCCACCGTTTGATCCATTTGAGTTTTCGGGGTTTAGTCGGTGTGGTCTTTGGGTGAAGAATCCGAGTGATCTTATAAAATCACTTTCCACATATCCCGAGTTCTTGAAGAATAATGCTAGCGAAACAAACAAGGTGGTGGATTATAAAGACTGGCAAATAATGTTGAGCAGGCGATTTCGAGCATTGAAATTATGGTTTGTATTAAGGAGCTATGGAGTTGGTCAGCTGAGGGAGTTTATAAGAGGGCATGTAGGCATGGCCAAGTAATTTGAAGGGCTAGTGGCCATGGACAACAGGTTCGAAGTTGTGGCGCCTATGGTCTGTTTTAGGATTAAGCCATCTGCCATGGTCGGGAAAAATGACGAAAAAGAAGTAAATGAAATCAACTGGAAGCTGTTGGAGTCGGTGAATGATTCTGGTAGAATATATGTGGCTAATTACCCAAATAACCCTGGCTGTTAAGGTTAACAGTCAAAATTAACGGAATTTGGTCAAAGGGGTGCAAATTGAAACGACAATTAAACATAGGGGTGCATTCTGCTATAGAACATTATTCAGGACCAAATCGAAAAAACGCTCAAAGTAAAGGGGTGCAAACTGCTATTTACTCTTTTTTTTTTATTTCGGAATGAGTGCACTTTGCCTTTTTCTCATCCCACCCTAGACTACTCATCTTTTCAATGAGCCGGCTACTAGCCATTTGACGCCTAGCCTTTATTACAACTAGCATGAAATCCCTGGTTTCCCCCAAACTTATACATAAGTGCTCCTTCGTTTTCAAGAATCTAGCCAACATTCTAAATGTAAACAAGTGGTTAAATTCTAACACCAAACAAGCATGGTCTAATCAAATTCAAAAGCAACCAATGAGACTTATGAAATAGATTTGTTTCTGGCATGCAAGTCAATACTTAGAAACTTAATCAACCCTCTATTCATCACAACCACACTCCAATCAACATCGACTCACCAACGGAAATAGTCAAATCCTACGGGATCATGAAATATGCATGCAACTAAAATGGACTCACATGACAGATATAAATACTAATGCAAACAGAATGCCCTATATGACATGAACATGCAAAACTACGAATAAACTACAACTACTCATGCAATATGAATCCTACATGAGACACACACTAACTAAACAAACCCATACATCACCCCCAAACTTAACATATTCAATGTCCTCATTGAAGGTAATGAAAAGATAGTAGAAACATACCTAACACATGGGTTGCCTCCCACGAAGCGCTGTCATTAATGTCATTTAGCCGGACAAATGTGAATCAAATCATGGTGGCTCGAAGATCGCATTTGACTTGTCCTTAGCAGAAGGACCATTCACCCATTGTTTGATAACCTTCTTGCATTCTTCCCACATCTTTTCCAAATCAAACTTCACCTTGATTTTTCCATCAATCGATTTTTTCTTTTTCTTCTTTACACCTCTAAGGTGTTTATGCTTCTCCGTCGATTGATAAGAACACTCTTTCACCTCATCATCCTTGTTCCACCTTCTCAACACATTATCTTCACACTCTTTAAAAATTACCAACTCATCATTCAGAAGGACATACTTCAAATGTGGTGGAAGTTTTCCAAGCTTGACATTCGAAAGATCTCGAATGGAAGAATTGTCAATGGAATCACTGATGTGATGCTCGAACTTGTGCAAGTCCGAATTTTTGCTCAACAGCTGATCGAACTCCTTTCTCTGACCCGTATCAACCATCTTCAAGCTAAAACACTCTTCCTCCTCTGTCGGAAATTTCATAGCCTTGAACACACTAAAGATGACCTTTTGATTACTCACCCTCATTGTGAGCTCTCCCTTTTGGACATCAATAAGAGTCCGACCTGTAGCCAAGAATGGTCGTCCCAAGATGATAGGGATCTTCTTGTCTTCCTCAAAGTCAAGAATAACAAAATCAGCAGGAAAAATCAGCTTATCCACCTTTACCAAGACATCCTCCACTATACCCCTCGGATATGTGATCGACCGATCAGCCAACTGTAAGGTCATATTAACTGGTTTCGGCTCAGGCAACCCAAGTTGCTTAAAAACAGACATTGGCATGAGATTAATGCTAGCTCCCAAATCACATAAGCATTTGCTGAAAAGTTGATTGCCAATAGTGCAAGGTATGGTAAAACTTCCCGGATCTTTAAGCTTCGGTGGCAATTTCTTCTGTAGAACTGCACTACACTCCTCTGTCAAAGCAACGGTGTCTAGCTCCTCAAGTTTCAATTTCTTCGAAAGAATGCCCTTCATAAACTTCGCATAGCTCGGCATTTGCTCAAGAGCCTCTGCAAATGGTATGTTAATCTGAAGCTTCTTGAAGACATCCAAGAACTTAGCAAACTGCTTGTCAAACTTTTGCCTTTGAACTCGTTTTGGGAATGGAGGAGGTGGAAACACCTTTTCTTCTACTACTTTCCGAGAATTTTCATTCTTCCCAGTTACGTGAGTCGAGAGAGTAGCATTAGGTACCAAATCAGGAACAGAATCGACCCCAGCGTCAAAATCACTTTTTTCTTCCAGAAGGGTCGGCGCTGCCGCGCCGTTTTTGTACTGGGGATCGGCGCTACCGCGCCGTACAAACTGACCAGAATTTTCATTTTTTTCCTCGGCTGAATTTTCTTCGTTCTGACCCTGTAGAATCTTCCCTGATCGTAAGGTTACTGCCTGGACCTGTTCCTTGTGATCTTTCTTGCCTGGATTCATCTCAGTGTCACTCGGAAGCGTTCCTGGTTGACGGTTCAACAATGCATTGGCTAGTTGCCCAATCTGATTCTCTAAAGTTTTCAACGACACCGCTTGACTCTTGTACATCATTCGAAGCTCTTCCAATTCAGACTTCTCAGACTGATTCAATGAATTCCCTTGCGATGGTTGAAATCCCGGTGGATTGAATGGTTGCCTTGGAGCATAAGGTGGTGGTTGATAGTTCTGATTATAAGGCCTTGCATTGAACTGCTGATTTTGTGGTTGCTGAACACCACCCTGATTATTGCTCCAACTGAAATTAGGATGATTCCGATTGTTGGGATGATACACATTAGGTGCTGGTTGCTGAGTTCTCTGAAAGTTACTAACAAACTGTGCTGATTCAGCTGAGATAGCACACTGATTCGTGTCATGAGCCCCTGCACACAATTCACACACCATAGCCACCTGGTTAGTCCCAAGATTAGAAAGGGAATCTACCTTCATTGTCAACGCTTTGAGTTGAGCAGCAATAGCAGTAGCTGCATCCAAGTCAAGAATTCCAGCCACTTTAGCAGGTGGCAAGCGTTGAATAGGATTCTGAAACTCATTGGCGGCCATCATCTCGATAAGATTATAGGCATCCTCATAGCTTTTTGCCCACAGTGCTCCTCCAGAAGCTGCATCAAGCATGGGCCTTGACTGAGCTCCCAATCCGTTGTAGAAATTGCTGATTACCATCCAATCCGGCATCCCATGATGAGGACAACGTGCCAATATCTCCTTATACCTTTCCCAAGCTTCCCCCAAAGATTCCTGGGGTTGCTGAGCAAACTGAGAAATAGAATTTCTATAAGCTGCTGTCTTCGCCATGGAGAAATATTTCGTCAAGAACTTTTGAGCACAGTCTGCCCATGTTGTAATAGAACCTGATGGCATGGAATGTAACCAACTCTTGGCTTTATCCCTAAGAGAGAAGGGAAATAGCCTCAATCTGATTGCATCATCTGTAACTCCGTTGAATTTGAAGGTATCACAGATCTCAAGGAAGTCCCTAATATGAGCATTGGGATCTTCAGCAGGACTACCCCCAAAATGAACCGTATTCTGAATCATCTGAATGATGTTTGGCTTAAGCTCAAAATTATTAGCCCCAATATCTGGACGAACAATGCTGGTATGAATGTCCTCCACTTTTGGCTGAGAAAATTCACTCAAAGCCTTCGCTGGTTGTGCTTGATCTTCCATATCTTCTTTTGATTCACAATTGTTTTCTACACTGATGTTCTCAAAGTCAAGTTTCCTTCGTGCTAGTTCTTCTCTTCTTGCTAATTCTTCTCTACGTGCTCGAGCTCGTGTACGCATACACTCTCAATAAGTACCTAAAATTCACCAACTAGAAAATTGGTGAGAAACGTCCTAGTCACCGAACTTTAACGACCACTGATGGTAAATACTGAAACTAAACAAATAAAACCGAAATCCCCGGCAGCGGCGCCAAAAACTTGTTACGACCAAACTCAACACGCAAGTGCACGTGATCTCAAGTAATACAGATAGCAAATAAGGTTCGTTCCTACAGGGACTCGTTGTTTGTCTAGTTAATTCACTCACCAATGTATGATTATTATCCGATGCTAAAACAAATAACAAAGTGGATTTTTGTTATCCCTATAATTAATCTAAGAATTATAACTAATTATCAACTACTTGAACTGAGATTTATGTCGAATTACTTATGCGAATAAAACATGGGATTTTAACTTCATTAAACAATCCATCTAAAGTCTTCAATTCTCTAGCCCTTTCATGTGATTTGTTAATACCTGATCGAACACACAAAACTGATATAAGCCAACTTTCGTTGTACTAATACCATCCTAAATAAGATCCACAATTAAGATAGAAATCACTTAGTCTCCCAATTATGCTTAGTCCTTATATGTCTATAAAGATTGAAAACATAATGGTTGAAGTACAAGCATTCAATTGATCACATAGTCGTCATAAAACGGTTAGAGTTACGACACTAATTACGAATGATATTCTCACGCATAAACCTATGCTAGCATGGCAAGTTCTAAACTCTTAGATCCACTTTCGCTTCAATAAGAATTAACACACAATTACAGGAGTTAGCTACTCTCCTATAACGAATTAAAACAACCATGATAGGATATCGCATCAATCACACTATAGGCATCAAGAAAATTCAACAAATAAACTTCATGAATAAATCCGCTAAAACCCCATGACAACGAATTAGTTCATAATCAAACTAATCGTCACCATGGGTTCTAATGTAAACATGATGAAAGAAAACGAATTATATTGAATAAATATCAAGGTTCTAAAGAATACACCCAAACCAAGCATCCACAAGATAGAAAGAATACAAGAATAAATTGAAACTATCTTCTTCCTTCTTCTTCGTGCCTTAAAACTCCGTATATAATATGCGGTATGTGTCTCTCCCCATCGTTCTCTAGGGTTTTCTTCTCTTTTTATATGCCTCCAGGTCCAACAAGTCGTACTGAATTGAGATTTGACTTCAACTCGAAAAGTCAGCAAATCGGGTCAAAACAGGAATTTTCGTCAGACAGCCCGGCGCTGCCGCGCCACAAATACAAAGGAGAGCGGCGCTGCCGCGCCAGAGATTTTCTGTACTGTTTTCCAGCGGCGCTGCCGCGCCATAGACAAGCTTAAACACGGCGCTGCCGCGCCGTACCTTCTTTCCAGGACATAGAAAATGTTGTCCTCTTCGCGTGAGCTGTAAGATCGTCAGAATCGGACTTGTAGAACTCCAGATATGGCCAAAACAGTGAAGACTGCGCAACCTACCCGGAAAATCCGAATTTTAATCAAATTAACCTCCAACTCTTGGTTCTGCAAAACTTAATGAAAACACATTAAACACACCACATACTTGAGTTCAAGTCATCAATTTAAGCCGATATGAAGCGTTCCAAGTGGATTAAAAATCCACTTATCACTGAGACAGGGTTTCTTTTGGCCGACCGTAAGGGAAGACGCCAAGAATTACTCCAAGAGGTGTAGGCAATGCCAGTTGTTCAGTACGGTACCGAAACAGCCGCCCGAAGAAATGTCATCGGTTCTCAGTCCTATCATCTTCGCCATGTGGGCGGTAGACATCGTGGGAATCCTGCCAACTACCACCAAACAGGCTAAATACTGTATTGTGGCCATCGACTATATGACAAAGTGGGTAGAAACTCGACCATTATCCGTAATAACTGAGGAGGCAGCAAAGAAATTCATGTTGGAACATGTAATACTGAGGTTCGGCATCCCGATGGTTTGCGTGTCTGATAATGGAACCCAGTTTATTGGAAAAAAATTCAGGAAGTTCTTGGCAAAGTTTGGAATCCAACAGAAGTTCAGTTCGGTCGGGCACCCACAAGGGAATGGAGCTATTGAGGCGGCGAACAAAATCATCTTCGATGGAATTAAGAAGCGACTCGGAGACGCTAAGGGAATGTGGGCTGAAGAGCTACCTTATGTCCTTTGGGCTTACCGAACCACCCCTAGGTCCTCGACGGGAGAAACCCCGTTCAGGTTAGCATTTAGAACAGACACGTTGATGCCCGCGGAAATTGGTCTGGAATCTTACCGAACACAGGTGTTTAATGTGGAAAGCAATGATTTCGGACTTCGAGCAAATGTGGATTTGGTGGTCAAAGAAAGAGAAGCTGCTCACCAACGCAACGTCCGATACCAGCTTCAAGCCGCCCAGTACTACGACGCTGGAATAAAAAAGAGATCGTTCCAAGTGGGGGATCTCGTCCTCAGAGACCTAGAAACTTCTATGCCGACAAATCAAGGGAAATTAATGACAAATTGGGAAGGCCCCTACACGGTAATTGAAGTAGTTCGGCCAGGGACATACAAGCTATCAGGGATGAACAGTTCCTTGATTAAAAATACTTGGCATGCTTCACGCCTCCGTAGATTTTACCAGTAAGCTTACTGGAAATTTTCATCCTATCAGTACTTTTGATTCAGCAATTTTGTTCAGTATTTTCTTTACTTCAGTATGATGTGAATCAACATTTTTAATCTGAAACCATGCCTTGCATATTTGGATAAGCATTTTTGCCTTCAGTATGTATGCCAATTGATTTGTTTACCTATAGCATGTATGCATGATTAAGGTTAATATACGATCAAATACAAAATTTGCAAGCCCACACTTGGGGACATTCGAAATAAACTATGTGCTTCAAATTTTAGCATCAAGCATGTACGGTTAATATTCCGAACCGGATTGTATATATGCCACATGTCAACCCTTCAAAATAATAAGGGGAAAGGTAGATATGGTAAATAGAAAAACGCCAAGGCAAGTTATCAGGCCGAAGAAGCGTTCATACAGAAAAACGTCGAGGCAATTTATCAAGCCGAAGAAGCGTTATGCGCCAAATGCTAAGGCCATTTGTAAAGCCAAAGAAACATTATGCAATTAGAAAAAAAAACGAATGTCGAAATAAAGTTAAGGCAAACAAATAAGACCTAAAAGCAGAACAAGAATGAACGCCAAAGAAAGCTAAAATAAAACTATTTTAAGCTAAGGCAATGTAATTAATAAAAAGCGCGGAGGCAAAATTAAGCCCGAAGGCAGTACATTAGTTACATATTCAAATAAACGGATATTCCGACAAATCGGACTCGGGATCCGAGCTGACCATAGGAGGCACATCGGGCTCTTCAGAACGCTCGATGGGATCCTCCATGCCATCCTCCAGGAGAAGTTTATAATCCAACCCCGAAGCATGGGCCTTGCGAATCACCTCCTCGTAGCCAGCCGTAAACCCCCGATCTTCGGACAGGACGACCAGCTTTTGAGCCTTCTTCTCGGCACGTCGAGAAGCCCTCAGCTTGGTCTTAACTTGCTCCAGACGAGCGAAGGCCGAATCAAGGTCAATCTTGACACTATCTCGATCGGTCACCACTTGAGTAAGCCTCTACTTCAACGAGACAACTTCCTTATGCAAGGCATCACACTGGCCCTCAACAGTCTCGGCTCTCCCCTCCACCAATTTCAGCCCCCAGAGCTGCGAGTCCAGGTCTTTGACTTTCTGCTCCACGGCGGCAGCCCAAGAAACGGCCTAAGGAACAAACGACAATAAGCCTAAGTGGCAAAAATATGGAAAAAGTCAAAATGGACGAGGGACGATTATGCGGACTTACCATGGTGATATGCCCTAACAGCTCAGAACAAGCAGAGGATGCTCCCGCCTGATCATACACGGAGCGATCCTTGGGAAGGATGAAAGCACGGCACATGTCCGTTCCAATCTCCTTAGCAGCTAAAGGAGCTCCAGCTGCAAATCGGTCGGTAGTCACCACCGATCAATCAGGTTGATAGGTCACCACCGATTCGCCATCAAGGCCCTTTTGACGCTTCTGACTGGCATTGGATCCCACACCGACCGGTGACGCAGCGTGGCCGGAGTCCGGGATGATAGAACCAATGATCTTTAAATCATCGGAAAGAGGAGGAGAAGAAGGCTCCGTTCGGACTTCTGAAGCGATTTCAACCTGGACCTCCGAAGAGGCTTCAGTATTCTTTTTAGCAGCCAAATCGGCGAGCCTTTTGGCATTTTTAGCCTGAGTCCTTTGAATCATCTCCGATCTAGTGGACACTGCAAGGCGAAGAAAAATCAATATTAGAAGGCAGGTAATAATAATGCTGAACAATAAAATTATATGATGGAAAAAAATATGTGCCAAGTAAATATTATGTTACCGGTACCCCATAAGGCCCGAAACCAATTCTGATCCCGACTGACAATCAGAGGAATTCGGTTCGGTTCCTGTGGTTCACACAACTTAGAGTAATCTACATGATCTATATCATTTAGATCGGGCGCGATGATGGTAGCCGGATCAATTTCTCGCCACACCGAGTATTTGTACAACTTATGGCCACTAATGAAAAACCAATTATCGTGAGTCCCTTTGTTGCTAGAATTGGTAATCGCCCATTCCGGCCGACCAGTTCTTTGGGATAACTGATAGAATCCTGCGCTTTTAGCATTCTTCCTGAAATCGAAGTGATGTAGAAGCAGGGACAATCGCGGCTTCACCCCTGCATTCAGACACCTATTCTGGAAGGAGTTGACTTGGATGAACGTGTTGGGATCCAATTGGCCGAGGGCGATCCAAGTATATTTGAGAAGTTTCTTCAAATCGGGCAGAAGAGGCAGCCGAAGGCCGCAGAAGAAAGCCCTCTCCAAAATCCCAAGAGCGACCCCGCCATACTCTTCATCCACCACGGGAGTATGATACACAAGATCGGTTTCATCGGCTTCGTAGGTATGAAAAAGAGTGGTCGGTATGTCGAACCTTTTAGCCATCCTGAGAACTTTTCCTTTAGAGAGTGTTAGATCAGAATTCAATGATCGTCAGAAGCTAGACTCAACTGATCAGGATTGCTGACGTCATCAGTATTGCATGGTCATCAGTATTTGATCAAGCGTCAGTATCTTATTGATCATCAGGATTCCTACTCAGACTATGATCAGGTTTGATCATCAGAACTTGAAGCTGATCAGGATTCCTACTTCGAGTTATATTTGGAGTCTAGATAAACATGGAAGTTTGTTCCTGGTTTGTAGAATGCAGCTATCGATTAAAGATATGTTTCTATCTTTATTATGATTAGGACTTATCTTGTTATTGATAGAGAAGCTGTGTGCACTATATAAACACAGTTTTGGTTTCGATTTATGTATTCATTCGAGAGAGAACATAATCGGAGAGAAGCTCTTAAGAACAGAATTTCTTGAGAGAGTTTTTGTAAGCTAGCAGCTCTTAAGAACATCAGAATTTCTTAAGAGAGTTTGTAACAGTTTTATATCAAAGTTAATAAAGCTGTTATTGTTATTGTTATTGTTATTGATCTTTCATATTTGTGTTATATAAAGTCGAGAATCTTATACAATTGTATTCAACCCCCTTCTACAATTGTTATTTACTGGGCAACAATTGGTATCAGAGCAAACTGATTTAATTCTGAATCAGATACGATCTAAAGATGTCGACAACCAAGTATGAAAGCATGAAGATTCCCATCTTGAAGATATCAGAATATCCTACATGGAAGGTAAAGATGCTGATGTACCTGGAGGCTATGGATCCCGACTACTTGGACAGGATTCGTGATGGACCATATATACCAACAAAGTTCGTAGAACGAACAGATACAGTACCAGAACATTATGTGGTCAAAGCTAAAGCTGAATGGACTCCAGAAGAAAAAGCTCATGTACTCAGGGAACCAAAGATAAAGAATATCTTGCATAATAGCCTTGATGCTGTCATGTCAAACAGAGTGATTGCATGCAAGTCTTCAAAAGAAATCTGGGATACTTTGGAAACTCAGTGCCAGGGATCTACATCTGTTAAGAAAAACAGAAGGGCTCTATTGATTCAAGAATAT
This sequence comes from Heracleum sosnowskyi, assembly GCA_030848705.1. NCBI lineage: Eukaryota > Viridiplantae > Streptophyta > Magnoliopsida > Apiales > Apiaceae > Heracleum > Heracleum sosnowskyi. The sequence continues at coordinate 105,171,664 of CM061243.1, read as the reverse complement.
GAGCAATTCGATGCAAGACCTGAAGAGAGCCTGACTGATCTATATGATAGATTTCTGACACTATTGAACAGCTTATCCTTAGTTGACAAAGTATATGAAACTGAAGATTCAAACACCAAATTTCTTAGAGCTTTACCTGAAGAATGGGATACTCAGACCTCAATCATTAGACACCAGTATGATCTGAACATTGTGTCTCTTGATGAGATCTATGGGATGCTAAGAACTCATGATCTTGAAGTTCAACAGAGAAAGAACAAGAAAAGCAGCAAGGCAAAGTCAATTGCTTTGAATGTAGAAGAAAAATCAAAAGGGAAAGCTATGGAGGTCTCTAGAAGGAAAGCAAGAGTAGCTGAGTCAGATCCTGACGACTCTTCATCAGATACTGATGGCAATCCTGATGCCAATACTGGTGATGAATCTTCTGATTCAGACATGGAAGAGATGGTTGCTATGATTGTCAGAAACTTCAGAAGGATGAAGTTCAGGAAGAATAGAAGACAAGGCAACTTTCAGAAAAAGACCTTCAAAGCAGACAAAGACAAGTATATCAAAAAGGACAGCAAGGGTAGCAAATTTGACAAGTCAAATGTTAGATGCTACAAGTGTAATGGTATGGGTCACTTTGCTTCTGAATGCAACAAGACAAAGGCACTCATCACATCAAGCAAGGATTGGATGGACTCTTCCTCAGAATCTGATACTGAGGTAGTCAACTATGCGTTAATGGCCAATGCTGATGTAACTGCTGCTCCTGATGATAAGGTACTAAATACTATCTTTGATTTTGATACTGATAATGCTTCTGAGTTAAGACGTTTTCTAAAGTCATTACATATTAGCTTTAGAAGTCAAACTGCTGAGAATACTAGAATCTTATCTGAGATGTCTGACCTTAGAAAGAGGAATGAGATATTAGAAGCTGAATTTTCTCGTATGCAAGAAGTACAAAAAGAATGTGATAATGCTAAACACATGCACTTAGAGATGACATCTAAATGTACTTCCCTTGAAAAAGAACTTGAATTTGCTAATGAGAAAATCAGAACCTGGACAGACTCTGGTAGGAAATTTCATGAGATTAATACCTCTAAGAATTGGAAAGAGTGTCTAGGATATAAGTCAGATGAAGATAAGAAATTAGCAGAGAAAATTGTCATTGATGAGACAGTCAGTCCAAAGACCTATAGACATGTTATAGACTCAACCAAATCTAAGATTACTCCTGTTAATTTTGTTTTTGGTAAGGATTCCAATTCTACTTTTGAAAAGGGATCTTCTTCTACTCAAGGAATTAAAATTATAAAGTCTAAACCTGTCATGAACAAAGTCACTAAGAATGTAGGTCTATTGTCTCAGAAACAGCTTAAAGATAAAATCTGTGAGGTTACAGATAAGAAAAAGGAAGCTACTGTTAAGAGAAACAGGAATGGTAAAGTTGGGATCAATAAAGAGAATGGTTATAAATATATCCCAAATGCACCTAGAAAGTGTTGTTTTAACTGTGGTAACTCTAATCATCTTGCTATTGATTGTAAAAAGAGTAAGAAGAAAATTGCTGAAATTCCTAAGTCTGATGTTAGGAATAGATCAGTATTTTACAAACCACAGAATTCCTGTTTTCATTGTGGTAGTCTATGGCATTCTATTTATACATGTAAAGAGTATCATGATTTGTACTATAATTTTTATGATCCATTGCCTAAGTTTGAAAGTAGTACAAAGTCTGATAGAACTGAAAATGTCATAATGAAGCATGCTTTTGTTAATACTGATACTGACAAAGCAAATCCTGATGGAGTAAATCCTGTCAGGACTGCTAAAGTCAAAAAGTCTTCTGCTGTTAAATTTAATAAAATGCATGAACAAGGAATCCAACAAGTGTGGGTTCCTAAACATTCTGACTAGTGTTTTACTATTCTGATGCAGGGTAAAAGGAAAAATGTGTTAGTCATGGATAGTGGATGTTCTGTGCACATGACTGGAAACAAAGCCCTGTTATCAGAATATGAGGAAAAAGCTGGCCCAACTGTGTCTTATGGAGATGGCAACATTGGACAAACCTTGGGATATGGCAATATAATCATTGGAAATGTCATCATTGAAAAAGTAGCTCTAGTGAAAGGACTAAAACACAACTTGTTGAGTATTAGTCAAATCACTGACAGAGGTTATCATGTCAATTTCTATTCCACACATTGTGAAGTAGTCAGTAAAGCAACAGGGAAGATAGCACTAACTGGCTACAGGCATGGTAACATATATGAAGCCAACATTCTCTCAGATACTGATGGCTCCCCTACATGTTTCATCAGTAAAGCTTCAGTAGATGAAAGTTGGAATTGGCACAAGAAGCTTTCTCATCTCAACTTCAGCAACATCAATGAATTGGTTAAGAAAGAGTTAGTAAGAGGATTACCTAATGTCTTATATACACCTGATGGACTCTGTGATGCCTGCCAAAAAGCAAAACAAAGAAGGACATCATTCCAGAGTAAATCAGAATCCTCTATTGAAGAACCATATCACATGCTACATCTTGATCTGTTTAGTCCAGTCAACATCATGTCCATCAGTAAGAAAAGGTACACTCTTGTAATTGTTGATGAATATTCTAGATTCACCTGGGTGTATTTTCTGCATAGAAAAGATGAAACTCCTGAAGTTCTGTTGGATCATGTGAGGATGATTGAGATAACCACAAAGTACAAAGTCAAGATTCTGAGAAGTGATAATGGTACTGAATTTAAGAATTCAAAGATGAAAGAGTTCTGCAAATACAAAGGAATCATTCAACAATTCTCTGCTCCTGGCACACCTCAGCAAAATGGAGTAGTAGAAAGGAAGAATAGAACTCTTATTGAAGCTGGCAGAACTATGTTGGAAGAAGCTAACTTACCTACATATTTCTGGGCAGAAGCAGTCAACACAGCATGCTATACACAAAATCTCACATTGATAAACAAGCATGGTGTCACTCCTTATCAGTCACTCAAAGAGAAGAAACCAAGTCTGAAGCATTTGCATGTGTTTGGTTGTAAATGTTTTGTTCTCAGAACTCATCCTGAACAGCTAGGGAAATTTGAAACAAAGGCTGATGAAGGAATATTCATAGGTTATCCTACATCAAGAGCCTTCAGAGTTTTTAATTTGAGAACAAGAACAGTCATGGAGTCAATACATGTATCTTTTGATGATAAGAAGATAACTGGAATCATTGAAGACTCGCATGATAGATTGTTATTTGAAAATGAAGCTTCCAAGGAACCTGAAGAAAGTGAATCAGATCCTGTCCATTCATCCAGTACTGACGGGTCACCAAATTCTGATGACTCACCAGGTACTGATGGTGCTAATACTGATGATGCAAACAACAGTAATACAACTAGTAGTGCTAATGTTGAGGGGGAGCAACAGCATTCAACTACAAGTTCAGAGTCAACTCAATCATCAGGACAGAATTCTTCAGATACTGATTCAAGTGAAGATCCTGATAACACATCAGGAGGGCATAGCAATAATTCAGGGAGAGCTTCAAATCAATCAAAATCTTTCAATCAAGATAACACCAATCCAGGGGGAGCATCTACTTCAAGAAACAATTTGACACCAGCAAGGAAATGGACAAAAGATCATACTCCTGATTTGATAATTGGAGATCCTGATGCAGGTGTTCAAACAAGAAGTGCAACTCAGAATGAATGTTTATATAATAACTTTCTATCCAAGGAGGAGCCTAAGAAAGTTGAAGATGCACTTAAAGATGCTGATTGGGTTACTGCAATGCAAGAAGAACTGAATGAATTTGAAAGGAATGAAGTCTGGAAACTGGTACCAAGACCAAAGAATAGATCAATTGTTGGTACAAAGTGGATTTTCAAGAACAAGACTGATTCTGATGGAGTCATTATCAGAAACAAAGCTAGACTAGTTGCAAAGGGGTATTCCCAACAAGAAGGAATTGACTATGATGAAACTTTTGCTCCTGTTGCAAGACTAGAAGCCATCAGGATATTTCTTGCTTATGCAGCACATAAGAAATTCAAGGTTTTCCAGATGGATGTTAAAAGTGCTTTCTTAAATGGTGAACTGGAGGAAGAAGTTTATGTTGAACAACCTCCTGGTTTCATTGATCCTAAATATCCAGATCATGTCTACAGACTGGATAAGGCACTTTATGGACTAAAGCAAGCTCCAAGAGCATGGTATGAAACCTTAGCTCAATTCTTACTGGAAAGTGGATTCAAAAGAGGTGCAATTGATAAAACTCTATTTTATTTGAATCATGGTAAGGAGTTACTGTTAGTTCAGATTTATGTTGATGATATCATTTTTGGGTCAACAAACAATAAGCTGTGTGAAAAGTTTTCCAAGCTTATGCAGTCAAGATATCAAATGAGCATGATGGGAGAAATGAGTTACTTTCTGGGTCTTCAAGTTAAACAGACTGATGAAGGGATTTTTATTAATCAGTCTAAATACACAAGGAATTTACTGACAAGGTTTAACATGCAAGACAGTACTCCTGCTTCAACTCCCATAGCTACAGCTACCAAACTTGATCCTGATCAAGGTGAAGAGGTAGATGTAACTCACTACAGAGGAATGATTGGCTCTTTATTGTATCTCACTGCCAGTAGACCAGATATCATGTTTGCAACCTGTCTATGTGCAAGATTTCAAGCAAAACCTAGAGAACCACATCTGATTGCAGTCAAAAGAATTTTCAGATATCTCAAAGGCACTCCTTCACTTGGCCTTTGGTATGCAAGGGAATCAGATTTTGGGTTGTGTGGTTATTCAGATGCTGATTTTGCAGGATGCAAAATAGACAGGAAAAGTACTTCAGGAAGTTGTCAGTTTTTGGGTGGAAGACTAGTTTCATGGTTCAGTAAAAAGCAGAAATCTATTTCCACTTCAACTGCAGAAGCTGAGTACATTGCTGCAGGAAGTTGTTGTGCTCAGATAATGTGGATGAGAAATCAGTTGTTAGATTATGGCCTGTCATACTCAAAAATCCCTATTTATTGTGATAACCAAAGTGCTATTGCAATGACAGGAAATCCAGTTCAGCATTCTCTTACTAAACACATAAGTATCAGATATCACTTTATAAGAGAACAGGTTCTTGAAGGAACAATTGAACTTCACTTTGTTCCTACTGATCAACAACTAGCTGATATATTCACCAAGCCACTGCCTGAAGCTACTTTCAATAAGTTGGTGAATGAACTTGGAATGATGAATTTTGAGAATTTCTGAGAAAAAGCTACAGAGAGGAAATCCTGATAACTGTCAAATCCTGATGGTTATTCAGAAAGGTATGTATCTTTGATCAAATCCTGATAGGACTCAATCCTGACAGGAAGTCAACTGGTCAAATCCTGATGCTCAGATGATTGAAGCTGGTATAAAAACCAGAGGTTCTATGCTAATTTGTCATCAACACTCCTGGTAAACTCTGGACAATTAGATTATTACTTAGTCTTTGATTAAGTTTTCAGTCTTAATTATCAATTTCAATTTCATTATTAACAGAGTTTATTATTTATCATCTCTATATCACTTTGAGTGTTACTAACAAATTTTGCAGGCAAGTACAGGAAGCAAACAATTGAGAAAATAGACAAATTTCATTAATACTTGAAGATACATTACACATGAAATATGGAAATTACATATTTGTTTTCCTAGTCTATTTTCTACTCAGGAACTCGTGCTTTACAGATAAGCATGAACACGTGCCCTGCAAATTAGCATGAATGCTCCTGAGCAGCTTCACAGTCCTTCAGAACTGGAAGGTCTCTTGTTCCATCCTTAAGAGACAAGAAGAGGAGCTGATTTACTTGAAGGCGGATCGTCACCGTGACCACCGGGACGCCTCCGTGCCTCCAACTTGCATGACAAACAAGCATCACGGATTCTCTTCTTACGTTTCTCAAGCTCTCGGACGAGCTCTTCATCATCCTCATCCTCATCCTCTTCATCATCCCAATCGTCTTCATCCTCTTCATTGACAACGATGAGATTTTCAAGAGGATTCCAATCAGGATTTGCCTGATGGAAGTTATGAAGAAGCACATCAGCCATTGCATTCACAAAAGCATGATGCTCCTGTGGATCAGGAATAGGCTGAGGTCCCTCTTGCTCTGCAATCTCTGCTAGAGCCTCATCCATTTGTTGCCAAATTCTATCAAGTTCTTCATCAGGTATGTTGTTTTGATTGTTGGCAGCCATTGAAAAACAAAGAAGGTGAAAGGTTTTCGTAAGTTTTTCTCTGGAGAGGGTTTGTGTTTTAATAGATATATGATGATTATGCTTAACAGTTCTCTTTTATAGAGAATGTGTATTAAGGGTGCAGGTCATTTCTACAATCTCGATGAGACGGTTCGGTTTTCCATAAATATTTTTGCCTCGTTTGCTGGTAAGCGTGTTTTAATTCTATGACCATTAATTTGGTTATTTTTCTTAAACCAAAACGCTATTCAGGATTGTTAAAATAAATTTTGTTTTCTTAAATAAAATTTTATTTTAATCTTATTGAATATTTTTTTTAATCCTGATATGGCAAAATATTTTGTGCGGAAATGCTTTTATTCCTGATGAGGTTAGGTTTTTCTTACATCAGAAAATGCCTACTCGTTATGTACTACTTTCTAATGCTATGGTACAAGGCCCAACCCACCTTGTTCCTGACACAAGCATGCAACCTAAACAGTCTAAACAGTTAACAACCACCTCTACTGTCTCTCAAAAGACTTTAGTTGTAAAATCAAAGAAATCAGCTAGAACTGATGTGTCTGGATGGCAATCAGGTTCAAAGGATTTTTCCTCTACACCACTCACTAAAAAGAAGATACAAGGGGGTGTACAAGGGGTCCTGGTCAAGAAAGCTGATAAGGTTGTTAAGAATGTTCCTGTGAAAAGGAAGTTACGGTTGATTGATGAAAGTGATTCAGAGGATGACTTACCTATATCCTCTGTGATGAATGTGAACAAGGAAGTTGCTGATACTGCTACTAAAGCTGTGGTACCTTTATCAAAACCACAAAAGACAAGGAAATTATCAAAGAGCAGGTATCATATTCCTTTGACAGTGCAAATGAAGGATACTGATATTCAGACATCAAATCCTGATGTTAGTATTCCTGATGCAACAACAAAAGTTGTCTCTATATCAGACTCTCCAGCCTCTCCATCTCAGATTCGAGGACATTCTTGGGAGAAGGTTTCTACAACTGCTTCCTTGGTTGGTCTTACACCTACATCAAAGAAAAAGAGGAATGCAGAAGAGTTAGTCTATCAGAGACAGAAGAAGCTGAAAGGATCAAGCCCACAAGAACCTGAATTTCAGAGTAATTCAGCAGCTACTGTTGATCCTGCCACACAAGAACCACTCAATCAAAGTTTGGGTGAAGGCTTAGCTAGTGGAATGGTCACACAAGAACCATTTTCTCAAAGGGAGAATGAAGACATCAACATTCCAGCTACACAAGAACCATCTTCTCAAAGTGAAGATGCAGGCAAAGCTACAGCTTCTGTTGAAAGATTGGTCGAGAACATTGTCAATGAGGGAAGCACACAAGAACCTTTAGCTCAAAGTGTTGAAGCAGCTTCTGAACCTCAAGCTCCACAAGAACCATTGGTAGCAAATACTGATGCAAGCATATCAAATCCTGACGATGTTCATCCTGACGTTAGTGGTGCTCCTGATACTGAGCCTATTTTGATACAGCCACTTCGTTCAAGACCAATGGATCATCCTATCTCAGAATCACAGGATAAACTGAAAGGTATTGCAATTCCTGATCCTGATAAATCTCATGGTTCTGATGATGATAATTCTGATGATGATAGTGATGATGATAATGAGAATAGAAAAGAGAAGGAACAGCTTGCTACAGCACTCAAGATTAGTCTTGGAACTAATTTTGGTTCATCAAGTACATATATGGCTAGCAATGCTTTCACTGGGAAAGATCAGAGACAAGATTTTTCTACTCCTTCCTTTGATCCTGCAGAGGCATTTAGACAGAATGAATGGAACAATTCATGGCACCAATCTGATGAATCTATCAGTTTTTCTTCTGCTATTGAACATGCCTATAATGCAGTGAAGTCTATAGAGAATCAAGACTTGAAGAATCATCTGAAGGCTACTACTCTGTTATCCAAAAGCCTGAAAAGTGAGATTGATTCTATCAAGGGTTCAACTGACAAAGTGAGGACTGATATCTTTAATAATTTTACAAAGGTGCCTACTACTTTACAACTGAGGGTAGTGGAATCCCAAGTGAAATCTGTTGTTTCAGAACAAACCTCAATCAAACAAAGAATTGATTCTCTGGATACTAAGGTAACTGAAATTCAAGCCTCTCTTTCCTTAATTTTGCAATTATTGTCAAATCCTGATGTCAAAAAGGGGGAGAAGGTTATTCAGACAAAATGTACACCTGATCTAGTATTAAGAAATAATGATGATGATACTGGAGATGATGGTGGTGACAAAGTGATACAAGGAGAAACCTCTGATGCTGCGGTTTTGAAGTCTACAATTCAAACTTCTCAAAGTCAGACTACGCAGTCAACTCATGTTTCTGATTCTGGAGTTAAGACAGTAAGAACATTGGTGCAATCTCAGATCCTAACGGAAGATCAAATCCTGACACCTGGTCATGGACATATTCTTGCTACAATTCCTGAAGGTGATGAATATGTGATTATTGATAATCCTGAAGATGCATCAAATTTATTCCAGAAGTTTTCTACAAAAGACGGTAGAATTGTTACTCTTTATCACACTGATAAAAGAGTTCAACAATTATTTGCCAGAAAAGCATTCTCTACAGCAAGTGAAGAATATCCAGATCTCTCACATGAAGATTTCTTGAGATTACAAAGAGAGACAATGGAAAGCTAGACTGCTTCTGCTAGAGGTAGAGGAAGCAGAGGTAGGAGAGGTGCTAGAAGAAATAGAAGAGGTTCTTCAACTCAAACAGTACCTAGACAGACAAGGTCTAGAGCATTAAGAATTAAAGAAATTCCTGAAGCTTCACAAAATCTAATAGATCCTGTTATCAAGGATATCATGGAGAAAGAAGACAAGGAATTTGTTGAAGAAGAACCTGAATTGAAAAGAAAATCAAGTAAATCAACTCTCAGCAATACAAATCAAATTGAAGATTCTAATCCTGACAATATTCAAGATCCTGACGAATCTGAAATTCTGCAAGAGGTTGATTTGATAATCTTATCTACTGTTGTTGATTGTCACAACAAAGAAGTAGATGAAGAAGAAGAAGCCAGAAGAAGAGATATTACAAAAAGAACAAATGAAGATTTTAATCTCTATCTACAAAGGCTTAAAGTTTCAAATGAAAGAAAATGGAGAAATTCAAGCAGACAAGAATCTTTACTGGAAAGAAGCTATGTTTTTTAAAAGGAAAAGGATAAGAATTGGAAACATATTAGCACATTAAGTTGTGATACACCTATCAATTTTCAGTCTGGTGGAATTATTACAAGCGCTTCAAGTGTTGTTGATTTGTCTGATATGGCTAGATCAAAAACACTCTGGTTAAAGATGTTTTCGAATCTGAAGCAATTGTCAAGTAATTCAAGAGGAGGTATTGGACACAGAGATGGTGAATATCTGAATATGTCATATGTTGATCCTTACTCCTTGACAGAAATTGGAGGTACTTTAACTTCTGAAAACCTGAACAATTTATTAGCTGTTGATATAGTTATAGATTGTCATGATGGTTTTGAAAAGAAAGAAAAGCTTCTGTACTTCATGAAAGATGGTAGTGTGAAGATTCTATCTATTCAAGATCTGCTGATGAAAACTACACAGGAACTGAAATATGTTCACTATCTGTTAAGATGGAAGAACCAAGTGTACAAAGAATGGAGTGACATGATTTTGTCAACTATAAGAAGAAGACTGGATGGAAACAGTAATTTCGATGGTAATTATATTCCCATGTACTTAAATCAAAGAGGTCAGGATGTGGAAATGCAAAGGGGTACTGCTGTTAAAGAAGTAAATTTTGGCATGACTCATCTTTCTCTCAATCCTGATGGGAAGGAAATTGCTTATCTTTTGCTTGAAGAGCACAGTCTACAGAGAAACTCCATACAGAATCTCAGAGCAGCTATCTACCAGATTAATGAGGAAGATGAAGAACTCAGAAATCTTAAGGAAAGACTGATTCAAATTCTTGAAGAAAAAGAAGAAAGTTTATTATCCAATTTCTTGAAGATGAATCTGTTCTATCAAAAAGCTTAAAACAGATAAGTTGTTTCTGAAGATACTTGTACATTTTGATACATGTTTTTGACATCATTGAATATTTGGAATCTATACTTTATTTCACAAAGTATGAGATTGGGGGAGATTGTTGGATCAGAATTCAATGATCGTCAGAAGCTAGACTCAACTGATCAGGATTGCTGACGTCATCAGTATTGCATGGTCATCAGTATTTGATCAAGCGTCAGTATCTTATTGATCATCAGGATTCCTACTCAGACTATGATCAGGTTTGATCATCAGAACTTGAAGCTGATCAGGATTTCTACTTCGAGTTATATTTGGAGTCTAGATAAACATGGAAGTTTGTTCCTGGTTTGTAGAATGCAGCTATCGATTAAAGATATGTTTCTATCTTTATTATGATTAGGACTTATCTTGTTATTGATAGAGAAGCTGTGTGCACTATATAAACACAGTTTTGGTTTCGATTTATGTATTCATTCGAGAGAGAACATAATCGGAGAGAAGCTCTTAAGAACAGAATTTCTTGAGAGAGTTTTTGTAAGCTAGCAGCTCTTAAGAACATCAGAATTTCTTAAGAGAGTTTGTAACAGTTTTATATCAAAGTTAATAAAGCTGTTATTGTTATTGTTATTGTTATTGATCTTTCATATTTGTGTTATATAAAGTCGAGAATCTTATACAATTGTATTCAACCCCCTTCTACAATTGTTATTTACTGGGCAACAGAGAGCACGAAATTCAAATTGGCCGAAGGGAATCTGGAGACACCGAAGTGCGCCATAGCCGAATAAACAGGTCTGTGTTCTATGGGTCGAACGATTTAAAATTAGCCTTGTACTCGGACGATTTAAAAGAAAAGGTATACAAAGAACTAGTTTAATGGTAAGAACCGAGTACAGAGGGCTGGGATTGGCAGAAGGAAGCCCTACGGGTTGTGGAAAAAGGTGGATTTGCGAACTCAAGAAATTCTGAAGGATGTTCTTGGGTATTAAGACAGACCGACGAGTGTTCTAAAGGTGAGTGTCGGCCGAAGGGTGTTTACGCCGGGAAAGCTACCCAGAAAAGCGAATATTCTACCCCATGGTTTCGTTTCTACCCCCAAAATGCGAAATTGCAGTTATTACGCTATATTTTGGCACTAAACTACCCTAAAGCATCCTACAGACCCAAAGGCACCACTACACTTACATATATGACATACGGAAGTTACACTACCCTATGATTTTTAAACATGGATCCTACACAATACATAAAGAACAGTAAGGGAGAGAAAACTTACTTGTGTTGGAGAGTAAAAACGTTGATTCACGACGTGGTATGGAGTTGATCCCACCTATGCTTTGCTCACCGTAAATATTGTAGATGAAAGAAAGTTTTGTAGAGAAAGGAGGATTTTGTAAGTATTATCCGTGAGTGTCTATATGGAATGGTGGATGGACAGTATAAAATGGCGGTTAAGTGAATATTATTTAGCCGTTTCGAAATTAACGGCTGAGATTGAGACTTTCTGAATTCACGGCGAGGATCGACTTGGGAAAACGTGTAACTCCAAAGAAATCTTTATGACAACAGCTGTCTCCTATTGACATGGCCGAGGCTGTCGATAGACAGGTGTTACTTCGTTCGGCCAGCGTATTGTCCTAGAGCGTTCTCGAAGATGGGTTGATACGTGGGCCTTCGATAGAAGATTCTTCGACCAAAGGCCAGGGACATGTTAAAGATATATGCCCGATCCTTATTGGGCCGAACTGGAAACACAAAAGCCCATCAGAGAGATGGGCCGAATGAACCAAGCTCCATGACAATGGAAGACCGATGTCGCAGGCCCATACCAAAGCTTGTGACCAACGTATCTAGGACTCAGTCAAGCTCGAACTGTCCATGTGGGAGCGAGGTCCACGTCCCGAACGTGGGGATCGGGAAATACTGGTAAAAGAAAAGAAACAGGTTTGAGTTCATCATTCATACACACAACACAATTACAGCTCTCGTACGTTTCTTTCTTTACTCACAAAAGATCATTTAACTGATTCTCACACCGGAGGTGAATGGGGGGGGGGGACATCCCTCGCATTCTTCTCATTGAAGGTCTGACTGGACGAAGGACGGAAGAAAACTGGTTCCAACAGAATTTATGTGAACTTTCTTTACTTGATCCACTAGATTGTTTGAATTGTTTTTTGTTGGGATGTATGCATGTATAGCTCACTACTTATGAATTTTCAAGTAGTTTGCTATTGTTGGTAGTGGCGTGGAGTCAATTTGGAAAAATTATTTGGAATAATATCTATAGTTTTATTTTTAGTGATTTAGTAGAAAAATAATTTATAACTAGATGAGTAATGTTGGGATCTGAGAGATTGTTGTACGATGACGGTTTGACAGTTCACTTAAGAGTACATCTACAATTTGGGAAAGGAAACGAGAATCAGGACAAATAGTGTAATTGAGTCCAATCGAATCGAGTCAAGTAAATAGTTAGGACCGGCTTGAACTCAACTGAGTTCAAGTTTCCAGGTTTGAAGCTTTATTCAACAAAGGGATAATTGTAATATCCCTAATTTTTCTTATAATTTTAATAGATTTTAATTTGTTAGAAATTAGAATTAGAAGTGGATTAAAATTTAAGATAATTATATAATTTGACTTTAGAATAAAATTGGATTAACGGACTGTACTAATTTAATTTAGTTGGGCTTTAGTTTAATTGAATGATTTTGGTTAACCCAAGTTAATTACAGACCAATACATAGCTAGATGCAAGTGTGGAAAAAAAAAGATAAAACCCTAGCTCTAGCAAACAGTCGTGTAAAAAAAAGGAACGGTAAGAGAGAGGAGAGAGAGGCGCCAAGCGAGAGAGAAAGAGAGATTCGTGACAAGTTTAGAAAAAAGGGTAACGATTCTTGTACTATTTGTATATTTTGGTAAATTCATGTATATGATATTACTAGCCTATAACATGTGCAAGGTACGGGCCTTAAAAATAATAAACTAAAAAATTTAATGTGAATGGAAAATATTAAAATAAAAGTAAAAATTAATATGATAAATTATAAAATGAGAAACTTAAATATTCATTGGAACATAAAAAAATATAAAAAAATACAAATGAGGCCGAGGAAGATAAATGAGGTATTATTAATATTATTTTATAATAAAATAATATTAATAATAAGGACAGATAGAAAATCTAACATGTTTTAATTAAAAAAAGTAATTGACCGTGATATTTTTAGAAGTGTTTTAATTATATTAATTGTATTTATTAAAAAAATATGCTGACATGTTAAAATAAGTAAGTTTTTTTAATAAGAACAAATAGAAAAGTTAACATGTTTTAATTAAAAAAAAGTAACTGCACATAATATTTTTAGATGTGTTTTAATTATATTAATTTTAGGTGTTAAAAAAATACGTTCACTTGTTAAAATAGGTAAGTTTTTTTAAATAATTAAAAGTATTAAAATAGGTTTTAAAATATATAAGTTGCACTTGATATTTTTGGAAAAGAGAGATTTTAATGATAACAAATATAAAAGGTAATATATTTTAATTTAAAGGTAATTGCCCGTGATATTTTTGGAAAAGAAGTAGATTTTGTTAGAAAAAAATGTTTTAACTATAAAAGGCAATCAGCTAGTTACTATTTTTATATTATTTTATTATTTATTAAATAGAGTATTAAAATAGGTTTTAAAATAAATAAGTAAGGATTGCACCTCATATTTTTGGAAAATAGGGATTTTAGTGATGATGTGTTTATTTATATTAATTGTATTTGTTAAAAAAAATATGTTCACTTCTTAAAATAGGTAAGTTTTTTTTAAATAATTAAAAGTATTAAAATAAGTTTTAAAATATATAAGTAAGAGTTGCACTTGATATTTTTGAAAAATAGAGATTTTAATGATAACAAATATAAAAGGTAATATATTTTAATTTAAAGGTAATTGCCCGTGATATTTTTGGAAAAGAAGTAGATTTTGTTAGAAAAAAATGTTTTAATTATAAAAGGCAATCAGCTAGTTAATATTTTTATATATTTTATTATTTATTAAATAGAGTATTAAAATAGATTTTAAAATAAATAAGTAAGGATTGCTCCTCATATTTTTGGAAAATAGAAATTTTAGTGATAACGAATATAAAAGATATTATGTTTTAATTTAAAGGTAATTGTCGTGATATTTTTGGAAAAGGAATAGATTTTGTTAGAATTTTTTTTAATTATAAAAGGCAATCAGTTAGTTACTATTTTTATATTATTTTATTATATATTAAATAGAGTATTAAAATAGGTTTTAAAATAAATAAGTAAGGATTGCACCTCATATTTTTGGAAAACATAGATTTTAGTAATAACAAATATAAAAGGTAATATGTTTTAATTTAAAGATAATTGTAATGATATTTTTGGAAAAGAAGTAGATTTTGTTAGAAAAAAAATATTTTAATTATAAAAGTCAATCATCTAGTTAATATTTTGGTAACTTGACAATAATACAATTCCATTAAAGATTTGATTTGTAGTAGTTTTCGTTATCCTAAAAAGAAAGAAGTATTATTTGTAGCAGTGTATCCTAAATTTAAACAAATTAGATCCCTCATTTCCATTTTTTTGATTAGATTTCAATATTATTTGATTTTTATGTAGTAAAATATAGTGAAATATTAATGTATAATAAAACTTTCCCGAATTTTGATTATATTATGAATTTATTAATTAGAAAAAGTACCGAAAACCAAAAACCGACCGTTAACCGAAAACCAAAACTTTCAATGTTTCGGCTTTAATAATATAATATAGATAGATGTGTAAATCATATTTTTTTTTATTATTTGTATAGGTGATAATGTTTTGGTATATAATATGATATATATCCATGAGTTCTTTGTTTTGTCTATTATGTTCGTATGACTACTCCGATTTTGTATGTATACTATATAAAATCTGAATTTTTGTAAAAATCATATATGATTCGTTATTTGTCGTAATTTAATGATATTAGACTTTATGAAAAGGTATTTGAATTATCTACGACTTTGATTCTTTGTGTTTTCCGAAATAAGGTCTGTAGATATGAGTTTTTCTGGGATTTATTGACCAGCTATTATGTTTTTGAAACTGAGATGTCTAACTTTGAAAATTCGTAATAAATTGAGTTTTTATGATAATTTAATGAGTAATATCAATATGGAAAGTTATTTTCGTGTTCTTTGTTTCTTGTTAACACTCTGCTGCTATATTATGTGATTTGGATGTTGTAAATAGCATAATACTAAAGAAATCAGAGACTGATTATGTTCTGCAGTCCACAAATGTCTATGCTCTGAGTTCGTTACTTGTCCGTTTTTAACGAGTCTTATCATTATGGAAATCTCTCGGAATCTTCTACATTTTTCGTGTTTTGTACTTTTTAAGATAAAATCATTTTCATAGACTAAATTGCCAATTTTCAGAACTGGTCAGGATTGATTTTGTTAACAATAGTCTATTTGGCAAGATATTTTGATGTTTGATGTTTGGAATCTACTTTGAGTAAATTATATCTAAACGCTGCATGAGTTCTATTGAGTTGTGTGCTTGTTTGCTTTATTTGACTGTTAATAGATTATAAGTTAATATTAAGGATTTGCTGTGATTTTATTTTCAGGGTGCGACATCGGTATCGAGGTAAGTGACTTTTCGTTGCTCACTAATATTATCAAATATATTTTTATTCACTTTCGAAATATTTGATTGATTTAACTATCGAGAATTGTGATATCGAAAATAGAATTTAGAAAAGATTTGTATAGAATTCCCCAGTTTTAGTTGCGTATCAAATCATAGAATTCGGCCACTGAATAGTGTGACATATCGAATCATAGATATAGTTTACGCACGTTCCTGAACAAATAGATACCTCGTTGAGTTTGTCTTATCGAGGGACGTAAAGTGGCCCCCATCGAATCATCGAACTATAGAAGCCGTGTCAGTGGCATAGTGTGACCGTAATTTAGAACTGTGGGAATTAAATGTGATTTTATTGTTAAGATTATATTATCGATTTAAAGTTAAGAAATTCTATTTTAAATATTACTTTGAGCCGTTGGGCGATAGTTACTTGTTGGGTTTTGCAACTCATTGTTTTAATATATTTCAGGTTCGGAGTTTTGGAAGCTAAGTAAGAATAAGGATGTGGAGTTATGGATTTCGTGCTATGTGATTTTGCATAAGACTATTCGAATAATTTGATTATCTGTTAGACATTGAATATTGTTGGATTTATGGAGCTGTGTCTCCGCTTTTATGTTTTGAATTATTGTTGAGTTTGACCATCGCGTTGACTTTTGTAGAATATTGAATTTATCGAATAAGGAATCTATTTTTATTTAAGTTTCGTATTTAGAATAATAGTCCGAAAAGTCGGGCTTTTGCAGTTGGTATGAGAGAACAAGATGTCCTTCAGAGTGTGTCAGGTATGGGACTAATACATTCTCTATGGTGCGATCTTGTGGACTATAGTTTAAGTTTGACTTGTAGGAGATTAGTGGGTAGACGTGTTATGAACATTTTGGAGTATACGATTGTTGTGAATTTGGGGACCAAATTCTTTTAAGGAGGGTAGTATGTAATATCCCTATTTTTTCTTATAATTTTAATAGATTTTAATTTGCTAGAAATTAGAATTAGAAGTGGATTAAAATTTAAGATAATTACATAATTTGACTTTAGAATAAAATTGGATTAACGGGCCATCGGCAATGATCGCTTTCCTGCGTCACTCTTGGATCTTCCTGCCATTGTGGAAATCATACAAGAGTTACGATGACAGTGTGCTGATAAAACCCGCAGACATTGGTCAAGTAGATTGCTAATCTTTCTTTGAAAAGCTTTCTGGCTGATGTTTATTTCTAATGTGAAAAACAATCACATCTTTGGGGTTGACAGATGATTATGGTCAGAGAAGAGGGCGATTCTGCTCCAGACGCAGTGGATTACCGGCATGGCCTCAACCCTCCTATGCGAGATGCTCTAAGACGAAGATTCCGGAGAGATCCTGATCTAAATGTAAGAGTCATGATGTTACAATGGAATCTGCTCTTAATCATTTTTCTTTTTCAGGGTTCGCTGTGTCGTTTTTGATGGAGCGATTATATTTGTTGCCATTGCTCAATCCGCAAGTTCAAAGAATCTGTGGCTCTACGCTCTTGGAACAACTGAAGAATGGTGGAACTGCTGAAATGGCTGATATCCTTGCTCTACTAGATCACTTTATATTTTGTCGAGTATTACATGTTTTTTTAAAAAACATAGGCAAGATTTGATTGATGAACCTTTAGCAAGATTTTTATTAGAAAATAAGTAATTCTACAGGGTAGAAAAACTCCCCATCCAAATGCCCTATTCACATTGTTGGTAGGAGTAGTTGGTTTAGAGATGTTGGCGTGTCAATTTATTCACATTGTTGGTTTGCAATTTTGTTTGACAAAGCTAGTGCTTTATGTAGAAAAAAGGACACTGGACTATACTTATAATACAAAACTTGTATAAACTGGAAGAGAGAAAACTAAAGTAATGCAAACATTGTATTACTTTCTTCTTAATAAAAACTGAATGCAAAGCTACAATATAAATGAAAGACTACATGTAGCTAGAATAACGGATCAGACTCCTATACTCATGCCACTAATTTAATACTGCTCCTAAAAACTCTCAAACAAACACTGACTACTTCTCCTACTTCTCCTGTGTTAACGTGGGTATACTAACGTTAACAATTATTTAAACACAAACGTGGACACCTACACAAATCCAAAGCCCATTAGTTTAGATTAAAGCCCAACATTCACCCCCTTAATCTAAACTTAATTACTATGCCCATCTGGCAATCACGTTCATCAGCCCGTGTGGCTTTCTTTTTGTCCGTTTGACACTACTAAACTTGCCCGTCTGGCAATACTAATTCACCCGTCTGGATTACCATTTATTTGCCCGTTTGGCACATATTCTTTGTCCATCTGGCTTTGCCCATCTGGCCGTCTTAATTCTGTCAAAGCAATGATGGTTCATCATCAGTGATCTGTGCAAGGTTTACTTCTTGTCTTTGTTCCCTGTCTCGTGGTGGTTTATTGCATTCTGAGGCGTAGTGCCCAAAGATGTTGCAGTTATAGCACTTAATTTTACTCCTGTCACGTCCACCACTTCTGCCATATGCTCCTCCTTGGCCTCTTGCCTTCCATTTCTGAGTCAAAAGAAGTTGCTCTCCTCCGCTCTCACACCTACCTTTCATTCTTTCTTCATGAGCCTTAAGTCGACCCACTACCTCTTCAACCGTCATAGCTTTCATATCTCCAAATTGCTCGATATTTGAAGCTATTTGAAGGAACTTGTCAGGAACAGCACGTAATATTTTCCTTACCACACTCGATTCATCCATCGTTTCTCCAAGTACCCGGATATTGGTTGCTATCCCGCTCAACTTCATACAAAAATCATCGATTTTATCTGTCTCCTTCATGGTAAGGGACTCAAACTCTCCCTTTAACGTTTGTACCTTAGCCTCCTTCACTCGCTCTGCTCCCACACACATCGTTTTAATGGCTTCCCAAGCTTCCTTTGCGGTTTCTTTCTCAGCAATAGTCAGCAGTACTTCTTCTGGCACGCCTTGGTATATAGCTGCAAGGGCTATCTGTATCGTCCTCTCATCAACAACAGTCTTTGGGTCTCCTTCGATCGCACCCCAAACGCCTTGCGCCTTCATGAAAACCTTCATTTTCAAGGACCATGTTGTATAGTTACTTTTCGTTAGCATTGGATAACTTAAACCCACAGAGCCTTCTTTTGTCTTGGTTATCTCCATAGTTTTGTTTTTGTGTTTGGGTTGATATTTAGGCATACATCACCTGGACACCAGGCTCTGATACCAAGTGTAGAAAAAAGAACACTGGACTATACTTATAATACAAAACTTGTATAAACTGGAAGAGAGAAAACTAAAGTAATGCAAACGTTGTATTACTTTCTTCTTAATAAAAACTGAATGCAAAGCTACAATATAAATGAAAGACTACATGTAGCTAGAATAACGGATCAGACTCCTATACTCATGCCACTAATTTAATACTGCTCCTAAAAACTCTCAAACAAACACTGACTACTTCTCCTACTTCTCCTGTGTTAACGTGGGTATACTAACGTTAACAATTATTTAAACACAAACGTGGACACCTACACAAATCCAAAGCCCATTAGTTTAGATTAAAGCCCAACACTTTACATGTTGAAGTGGCTGAGCAAGATGGAAGTGTTGGCAATACAAATAAAAAGGCTGCACCTGTTCTTGCTCAGGTTGGAAATGCTGAAAGAAGTGATTCTGACGAATCTGGCTGATTTAGTATTTGAACACTCACAGCAGCTTCCATATTTGTGAAATATCCAGTTTCTTACTAGTCCTGGTATGAGTACTATGTCTAATATTCAACGAAGTGGCATCTCTAGTGTTATTGTGGACATCTCCAGAGGACTATATGAATATGTTCTGGATGACTTTCTAGACCATCCAAGTATGATCGCACTTGTGTTTTGGTGCTGCAAGGCCGTATGACTCATTCCTCCAATTTCAAGTTGCCTATTTTTGACATTATTATTTTTTTATTGTTTCGTAAAACACATTTGAAGCAGTAGTCATATTTTATAACATATAAAATATACTTGTCTTTGAAAGCCTAATGTATTTCTTTTACAACTACAGGAATCTCTGAGTTGGTGACGTTGGTTGGTTACCTAACCTAACTATTAATTGATTAATAATTAATCATAACATTTCTCGAGATTCCTTCTAATATCAAATCAATCTTTTTAAATCAAATTCTGATATTAAGTCAGTCATGAAATCAATCGTTTTAAATCAAATTCTAATATTAAATCAGTCATGAAAATCATTATGTATTAAAAATCTTGAAAATTATGTATGTTCGCAACCTAGAACGTATTTTGCGAAATAATTGGTTTTGTAATATTTTGCTTGGCCAACATATATGATTTTTAAGATTTTTAATAAAATAGTGATTTTCAAAAAAACATTCTTTATAAAAAAATTATGTTTTGTAATATTTTACTTACAAAACATAAAATATGATACAATTGTATTGCTTATTATTTTTTATTTTATTTTTGAAAAGCAACGTATTGCTTATTGAAAAGGAATTATCCGGTAAATTAACTCATTATCAATACTATTATATAATAGACGAAACATTAAAAAGTTTGGTTGGTCGGTATGGTACGTTGTGATTTTACTTAATTATCCGTAATTAACTGTATTTCGTGTTTTTACTTAATTAACATTACTTATTTATAGAAATATATTATTAAATAATAATATTACATATTTATAATCAATTACCTTTTTCACCAAAAATACATTTTTTTTCTATTTTTTCTAACAAATTCCCTACTTTTTCAAATATATCACGGGCAATTACCTTTTTAACTAAAACATGTTAGTTTTTCTATTTTTCCTTACTAAAACTCATAATTTTCCAAAAATATCACGGATAAACATTTAGTTATTTATTTTTAAACCTATTTTAATATTATAATTATTTTTTAAAAGTTTACCTATTTTAACATGTCTACTTATTTTTCTTAACAAATGCAATTACTAAAAATATTAAAATATAAATAATCAAATACCTATTTATAACAAATTACCTTTTCAGCTAAAACACATTATATATTTTTTCTACTAAAGTCCCTCCTTTTCTAAATATATCATGAAAATTGCCTTTTACAATTTACTTTTTCTATTTTTCTCATTAAAATCCATTCTTTTTCCAAAAATATGACAGAAAACCCTTTACTTATTTATTTTAAAACGTATTTAAATACTTTTAATTATTAAATTTTAAAACCTCATTTTCCAAAAATATTACCGGCATTTACCTTTCTAAAATAAATATGTGTTACATTTTTTATTTTTTCTTACTAAAACCCCTCATTTCCAAAAATATAACGGGCAAACCCATACTTATTTATTTTAAAATCTGTTTTAATGTTTTTAATTAATTAAAAGTGTTTAGCTATTTTAACATGTCTACTTATTTTTTGCACATTTACAATTAATAAAATATTAAAAAAAATAATAATAAAATAACAATTAACAATTCGTGCATCGCACGAGTTTTAAGCTAGTATATAATAAGCGTAAGCTTATCCAAAAATTTGGTCGGTCCTGCCAAAAGTATATGATATGTTGGATTATAAAACTATAAATATTCAAATAGATGAGGACCGTTAGATATAATATTAAAAATTGTATTTGATTAATAATAGGATAGTATTTAAATACTAAAAGATGTATTTTGATAATTTAAACCAATTATAAATGGGTTTTTTATATTGAATAGAAATCTTTATGTAAAAATTCGTAATTATATTTTCTCTTTAGTTTATGGATAGTTCCAGTTAGATAAAAATTATTAAATCATCTTTAAATTAAAGATAATTTTGTTAGCTTCGCATGGCCTGTAAAATCGTTAAAATCTGTTGTCTAAAACTCAAGATAGAACCCAAACAGTAAAGTGATTATCTAAATTTTAATAAATATTTTTTTATTTTAGCACCAATTTAATTTTTTCCTAATTATTTTAAATTTATAAATTCTATTTTTATTTCAATAAAATATTAAAATCAATTTAAGAAAAAATTAAAATCGATCTGGTCCGTGTACGATCACTATATGACCAAATTAATAATTACAGTTAGATCTTAAATAGATCGATGAGAATTGTTAGATCTAATATTAAAAAGTGTATAGAATTATATTTAAATACTCAAAAGTGTATTTTGATAATTTAAAAGTTTTATATGTAAAAATTCTTAAATATCTTTTCTCTTGAATTTATGTATAGTTTCAATTAGATAATAATTGTTAAACAAAATATCAAGATAACAATTCATATTGATTACAATATTAAAAATTATCAATATAATGCTGATGTATATCATAATACACGATTCACAGAGACTTACGAGAAATCATGTACATAAATAAATTTAAACACTTTTTTTTCTGAAAAAACATAACAATTTGATTAATCCAAATTATAATTATATTATTTTACATATAACAAACATAAAAGGATAATATCAAAATATTATTAAAATATTGAGGGTTTCATATTCATAAACGATAATTTTGAATATAATACTTATATTCAAATGTGTATTTGATTAAAGGTAAGATTATATTTAAATACTAAGAAGTGTGTTTTGATAATTTAAACCAATTATAAATTGGTTTTCTATATTGAATTGAATTTTTTATGTAAAAATTCTTAACCATCTTTTCTTTTCGGTTTATGGGTAGGTCAACAGGTCAAGTTGAATAATAATTATTAAACCATAATTAAATTAAAGATAATTTCGTTAGTTTCGCATGGGTTGTAAAATCGTCAAAATTCAATTTCTAAAACTCAAGATAGAACCCAAATAGTAAAGTGAGTATCTAAATTTTAATAAATATTTTTTTTATTTTTGTAGCACCAATTTATTTATTTTTCCACTAATTGTTTTAAATATAGAAATTTTATGTTTCTTTCAATAAAGTATTAAAATTAATTAAGAACAAATTCAAATCGATAAAGAATATAATAATATGAGAATAAAATTTTATATAATCATAACATAATTTTTATTCTATTTAATAATTTTTAAGTAATAATGTATTTTAAGATTTTATATACACTGTAAATAAAACCAAAACATTAAAAGTAAAAGCAGTTAGTAAGATATTTATATCATTATATACTTGATATCATTATTATATTAAATCCTTATATATAATAAACATAATAGGGATCTTATCCAAAATTTTGATCGTACGGTCTTGGACAACCAAACTAATAAGGACATCTTAACTAGATAAATGAAAATCATTACATCAAATATTAAAAAAGTGTATTTTATTAATAATAAGATTATATTTAAATTCTAAAAAGTGTATTTTGATAATTTAAACCAAATATACCAAATATAAATAAGTTTTCTATATTGAATAGAATTCTCTATCTAAAAAATTCGTGACTTTCTTTTCTCTTTCATGACAATTCCAGTTAGATAAAAATTGTTAAGTCATCTTTTAATTAAAGATAATTTAGTTATGTGGGTGTAAAATCGTCAAAATCTAATTTTTAAAACACAAGATAAAGCCCAAATTAGTAAAGTGGGTATTTAAATTCTTATAATAATTATTACGTCATCATTATTTTAATGTCAATTTAATTACTTTTTTCTAACTATTTTAAATTTAGAAATCTATGTTCAAAAATTCAAATCAAACTAAGAAAAATTCAAATCAACAAAGAATAAAATAATACTAGAATAAAATTTTATAAAATTGTGCATATTTTTTATCTTATTTTATTAAATTTTATATCATAACTAATTAAATATTATTTATAATTAAATAATAAATTATACATAAGTGGGGATTTTGTTTTATAAGAACTCATAGAGACCTAATTTCATTGTTAGCACGACTATATTCATATTTAAAAAAAATCGTATACATTCAAAATATACATTCAAAACTTTAAAGTTTGTAAATCAAAGAGGCCTAACTTTTTTAACCTATATACATTGTAAATTATCAAATTCGAAACTTTAAAAGTTTGTTAATCAATTAGTATAGTACTTTTTTGAAAAATCGTACTTTATAAAAAATATTATCAAATAACCCATGTCTACAAGAAAAAAAAATGAAAAACTTCTTATTTTTCAAAAAAAACCTGTAAATTTTAATATGTTGTTGGTAGATTCAAAACTTAGATCATTCTACGTGATAATTTTACTGTTATATCTAACGTTTCTCAACAATTTAATTTGAAAGATCCAACGATTATGAATTGAGTGATCAAGCGACCAGACTTATAAGAAAGCTTTCATTATTTAGTTTTTAATATAATAACATAGATATTTACGAGATATACTATAAAAAATGAATTTTTTACAGAATTTTGATCGTCATGGTGTACTACTTTAAAAGAAGAACTATTACAACAATAATTATATTTTAATTGATAATTTATTTTCTTAAAAGTTCAAAGTTCCTGCATCATTAACATATTACAAAAAAGAGTATATTATATTTTAGCAATAAATATTTTTAAAAAAAAATTAAAAAAATTTATGATGTTATCCTGGTAGTTTGGTCCTAAATACCGCCAAAACATTCTCAACCGTTAGATCCAATACTTTTAAAAATAGACGATCAAGATTATATCATATAAAAAGAAGTTATTATCTAAAAATGATATAAGTTAAAAGATATTATATTATGATTGGATTTTCCAAAAAGTTAAAACATAAAAATAGTTGTAATTAAATAAGGAAACCCATTTAATATCAAAATAATAAAAATCGTTTAATCTTAAATAGATGGTGAAAACCGTTAGATTTAACATTAAAACTGTATTTGGTTAATAAAGGGTATTCTAATAATCTAAACTACATATAAGTAGATTTCCTAAATCGAATATAATTGTCAATATTAAATTTCGTCACTTTATTCTCTTTTTAGTTTTAGAATAGTTTTTAATTGAAAAAGAACTATTAAACCACAACTAAATTAAAGATTATTTTGTGAATTTCATGTGGACCGTAAAATTCGTCAAATCTAACTTTTATAACTCAATATAAACAAATATTAAATTGAGCGTGTAAAATATAATAAATATCCAATTTTTAACTATAATTATTTTTTGCTAAATCTTTTTTAACAATAATTTAATCATGTAAACTAATAACTTTTAAATATTAAAATATTCATAAATAAATATAATTATAAATATTAAAAAAACAATCGTGTGTTCCATGGGTAATTAAAATATAATTATAAACAGAATAATTATAAATAAAATTTAAGTAACCGTGCATCGGGCTATAAACTAGTATTCTAGAATAATGATAGGGGTACCGAATTTGGTACAAAAAGATGTACCGGATTACATGTGTTATAATTTGATTGGTTTTATATTAATGGACCCACATGCATTCACATTAATAGTACCAATAAAAATATTTTTAAATATCACATCAGCATTGTTACATCATTTTGTATCAATTTTTGGTACCCAATTCGATATCTACACTACTCAATATTCAATATTCTATGCTAGTATTGCGTAGTACGCGTAATAATTAAAATGAGGAGAATTGTCCGGTAAATATGAAACAATTGCAAAAATAAACTTGAGTTGAATGTGACTAGGGTAGTCGCTGTCATGAATATTGAAATGGTAGAGTTTGACTTGCTCAAAACCACAACAATTACAAGTTTGAATGGCTGAGCCATGCCACATATTTATCATGTCTTTTTTCTTTTTTACGAGAATATATTAATGCACCACGAATCATTCCTAAATGCTAAATTGTTCCTTATCTTCAATATTTTTCTTTACTTATAAATCGTTTTTTTGATAATTTATGATGCAATTCATGTACATTGCAACTTAGCTTTACGTTTTGACATCATGGTGGTAGATTTTGGAAATCGGAACAAATCGGTTGAGGTACCGTATAGCGATTTATCGGCAAATCGGGGATTTATCGGAACAAAAATCAGATAAATTATAATATTTTAAATATATTTAATATATTAGCCTTATATATAATATAATAAATCATTTAAAAATAATTCATAGTGATATATCGGATTTCAAAAATCGAATCGGTCAAATATTTTTAAACGATAAATCGACGATTTATCGGCGATTTTTGAAATATCGGACGATTTTTAGAACACTGTTTGACATAAACAAAGAGTAATAAACCTACCATGATATATATTTAAGAGTAGCGGCAGAAATTCTAAAAAACAAGAAAAAATAACTTTCAATTTTTTTCCTAAATGACGATGTATTGTTGAGTTAGTGCATATTTGGTTAAAATGATTAGTTACAATAATAATTATGTAAACTTTGTTGAATGTTGTACTTCAATGAAATTGTTAGCTATAATAATTGATTATACTTTAAAAATAGTATATTATTATTATTTTAAGTTGTTAAAAATAGATAATATTATTTTAATATTTTAATAGATGATGCAAGTCTCAAATTGTTCGACAAATATAGTTAATATAATGGGGTTTATAATTTTAACTAATAGAAATATTCTGTTGGAGAAAAGAAATTTTACATATTAATTATAATTTTTATTTACAACATATCTTACCCACTTTTAACATTCATATATACAGTTAACATATTTTAGTTCGTAAATATTAATAAATACACACGAAATTTCATCTTTTTATTACAAAAATTAACAAATATCTAAATATTTGGCAAAAAGGATTGAAGATATTTTAGGTTCTCTTTAGAGCAACTCCAAGAAGCTCTCTGTACATTGTCTTTAGCCAATTTTTGAGGAATTTGTTATAAATATTGCCTCCAACAGACTCCTTATTGCTCTCTATATTGTTAAGAACTTCAAAACTTTCTTCATTAATGAGAAGTATGATCTCTCTCCTCATCTAATTTTATATTAATATACATAAGTTTTACTCCCATAAAAATGATTCCTCACAACTTCTTGTGTTGTTGTATTTTTATAATAAAATATAAATAGATAATGAGATTGAGGAACATTGTTGAAGAAGTTGAAAGTTTTTGCATTATAATTAGTTAAGATGTAATTTGTATATATTATATTTAGAGATGAGTTTAGAAGATTGTTGGAGTTGCTCTAGCGTCGACAAACAGAGAAGTACTTTTAGAAATGGTCAACAGCAATAAATTAAAAGAAATGAAAATTTTGGAAGAAGAGAAAAGGTCAATAAAAGACTAGAAGTTGAGCATAGCACAGCCGTATGATCCACACCGGCTGCTTTCTAGGTAATTCTTACTCTTACGACATACTTCTGTTGTTATTAAATACTACAAAATGGGTTTGTCAAATAACGTGACGTAATAATTCCCTATTATTTGTTCAAATAACAGGTTATCACCATTACAGATAGCAGCGTTAAATATAAACTAGTTTTATAACCGTGCGAGGCACGGGTTTATTCTGGAATATTTTATAATTTGTCATTAATTTCAGTATATTTGTTTATGATATATTCGTGATGATGATTTAATGACTGTGATATTTGAAAATTTAAGTTAACAATAATTATTGTAAAGTTAACATTCTTCTTTTTTATTATATTTAATTTGTTTAATCGGAATTCCGTGTGATACACGTCTATGATTTGGATGTGAATACCTTTCTTTCGATTTTCGAGTAAGTAAGTAATTGATATTTATTTACCGTATAATTTGTTCTTTAAAAAACTTGATATGATTTTTCATACATATTGTTAATTAGTGTTGATAGTTTGATGACTGAGATATTTGAAAATTGAAGTTAGCAATAGTTGTTGTAAAGTTAGTATTCCTCTTTTTCATTGTTCATTGTATTGTATTCGTTCAACTGTAAGTTCGTGTGATACATATCTATGATTTGGATATGAAGAGAGTGTTGTTGATTTTCGAGTAAGTAAGTATTTGATGTTTCTTTGCTGCATAATTTGTTTTCAAAAATTCAATATGATTACATATGTATTCTTAATTAGTTAACAATGAATAACTCGCACGCAAATCACTTTGACCACAACGAAGATAACATGAAATCATGTCACATTACCAACCATTTGATATTATAAAATCATGTTACTATATATTTATTCCAAAATCTTTAATTTTTTTAAATGATATTCTATTACTTTTTAAATAATATGTATCATTTAAAATAACATGTATATAAACAACAAGTATTAATTACAAAACAATTAATATACTTTAATGAAGATGAGTAATTAATGTGCAAGTATATTACATAACCCCCATTTAAAATGAAATAATAGTAGACAATTAATATGAAATAATTAAGGAAGTGGTAATAACGTCATTTTCTGATTTAGAGGCTATAATTTTTATTTCACTATAATTTTTTTGCCTCACACAACCGCCATTTGCTCTGTTATATATACTAGCTTATATCCCGTGTGATGCACGATTTTCTTTAATATTTTATTAATAATATAAATAATTTAATTTAATAAATTGTTGACGTAATCTTTAGTAGTATTTTAGATATTAAAATATAAAATATTTTTAAATAATAGATCTAACGGTCTGTATTTATTTTTATTTTTAAAAAATTAAATGTGACTAATGTGCAAATAACAAAATATGTGTTCTATAATGTACCGAGTTTCTTCTAACATATGCTATTACTTTTATTTTTTTATTAATTATCTTATTTAAATTGTATGTTATAAAAAATTATATTAAACCCGGATTTTATAAGTTTAATATAATAATATTGTCATTATATCTATATTTTGTCCGTGTTATTTTTAATTTAAATATGAGTTATTTTACTTAAAAAATATATAACATACAATGTCCTTAAAAAGACAATTAGTTACTTATTCATAATTATATAAAATTATATTACATTTATATATATGTTGTCCATGTTACTTTTAGAAAATTAGTTGTTTAAATTAGAAAATATAAAATTATATTACCTTTTTATATATATGTTGCTTGTGTTAGTTTTAGAAAATTAGTTGTTTAATTTAGAAAAAAAATAAAAAAAAGTTATGTGTTTAGCTGAAAAGGCTAAGTGGTTATTTATTAATAATTATATATAAAAATATTACCATTACATATTCATTTTCCATGTGTTACGTTTAGAAGATGGATTGTTTTAGTTAGAAAATGTAAAATCGATAATGTGTTTTTGCTGAAAAAGGTATTCGGTTATAAATATGTAATAATACTACCATTTTATATATATGTTACCTATTTTATTTTTAGAAGATGAGTTGTTTTGGTTAGAAAAATATATAAAATAGATAATGTATTTTAGTTGAAAAAATATAAAATTATATTACCTTTTTATATATATATATATTGCTCATGTTACTTTTAAAAAATTAGTTGTTTAAGTTAGAAAAAAATAAAAAAAGTTACGTGTTTAGCTGAAAAGGGTAAATGGTTATTTATTAATAATTATATATAACAATATTAACATTACATATTAACATTACATATTTATAACAATAATCAATACTATTATATAAAGGAGAAGACGAGAGCGGTGATGTGGCGCTCTCAGATCACTTCGTTCTATTTTTCTAATTTTCTCAATTTTTTGAATTAATAATATTAAAAATTCGAAAAAATCTCAATTACTTTTTAAATACTTACTAATAAAGAAAACTAAATATACAATTTCAATATTCTTGCATTTAAAATCTCTACTAATAGAGAAAGTAAATATACAATAGATCTTTACTTTTTGAATTAATAATATTAAAAATTCGAAAAAATCTCAATTACCTTTTAAATACTTACTAATAGAGAAAACTAAATATACAATTTCAATATTCTTGCATTTAAAAACTCTACTAATAGAGTAAAGTAAATATAATATTCTTGTATTTAAAATCTCTACTAATAGAGAAAGTAAATATACAATAGATCTTTACTTTTTAAATTAATAATATTAAAAATTCGAAAATACTATTATATAAAGGAGAAGACGGGGGCGGTGAGGTGGCGCTCTCAGATCGCTTCGTTCTATTTTTCTAATTTTCTCAATTTTTTGAATTAATAATATTAAAAATTCGAAAAAATCTCAATTACCTTTTAAATACTTACTAATAGAGAAAACTAAATATACAATTTCAATTTCAATTTGTGTATTACTTTACATTATTTTGAACTTCCCTTTATTATTATCTAGATATTCTCATAATATTTATTTTCAAATGAAATTATCATTTTAACATTCTACTCTCCTAAACTATATTGGTTAATGTAATATAATAGAAAATACAAGAACATATCGTTAAATAAGAAGTTAAGAAATTAGATCAGTCTTGCATAAGAAATTAAGTAATTACTTGGCAAATAATTAATTACATTAAATACTTTCATACAAACAACTAATTAATAGTATAAATATACACCTAAACTCTGTTAATTGTCTACTGTAATTTTTGTTGTCAACATTGTTCTTCTTTACTTTTTTGTTTGTTCATGTTAAAAGTGTGTATATGAGTATATGAGTATGAGACTTTTTCTTTTATGTTATTTATCTTATTAGGTTTGTTTGTATCCTAATGCAGGATCGTATTAAAATCTTTGACAAGACAAGTTGTTTGCTATTAGTGTTGATTCAGTTAAGACATGGATTAATAAAATATTTTAGATAATTATTGCTCTAATATTTATGAGAAAAGATAATATCTTTTAGTAAAATATTTTCTGTAATTCATACACGAAAATTCAAAGATAAAAATTGTATACTAAGAAATTTACAGTGTATGTATTTCAAAAATATCCTGTTAAGATTTATTCGACCGATTAATTTATTTAATATGTGCATTTTTAACAAAATTCAATAAGTCGGTGCATCTATAACAAAAGTCATACAAGAATAAGAAACATTGAGAAAATGTCATTAAATTTTTTTTTAAAAAAGGAAGAGGTTGTTTTTGTTTTTGTTGTTATTTGTTTTGACAAAAAGAGATTATTATGAATAAAAAATTCTCCCAACAACAAAAAGGATGTTTGTTCATATTTTTTGATTTTTTTCTTTTTACTGGGAGTAGATTTAGAGGTAATGAAGATTTTAATAGCTCTGAAGGTATAATTGTAGTTTTTGATTGAACGATCTAGAAATATATATATATATATATATATATATAATTCAAAACAAAACTTAATTTTATATTAGAAATATTATTTTATTTAAAAAAGTATTTTGTAGAATTTGTTTTGAGAAAATTTAGAGATATTATTATAAAGCCGCTGCGAAGCGCGACTTATTAAACTAGTTATAATAAAAGACAATCATCTAGTTATTATTTTTATATTATTTTATTATTTATTAAATAGATTAAATGATCGAAAACCGAAAACCGAAAATCAAAAATTTCAATGTTTCGGCTTTACTAATACTAACATATAACCCGTGCACGACACGGGCCATCAAAGAAGATTAAAAAATGACAAACTAAAAAAATTAATGAAAACGAAAAATTTTAAATAAAGAATAAAAACCAGTATGATAAATTATAAAATGATAAACTCAAATATTAATTGGAACATAGAAAAAATAAATAAAGAATACAAATGGGGTTGAGAAAGATAAATGAAACATTATTAATAATATTTTATTATTTATTCAAATAATTAACTCCTTATATATAATAAACGTAAGGGAGATGTTATCCAAAATTTTGGTCGGTCACTGTACTACCAAAACTATATGATCCGTTGGATTATAAAACTATATAATTTAAACCAATTATAAATAGGTTTTCTATATTGAATAGAAATCTTTATGTAAAAAATCGTAATTATCTTTTCTCTTTAGTTTATGGATAGTTCCAGTTAGATAATAATTATTAAACCATCATTAAATTAAAGATAATTTTGTTAGCTTCGCGTGGGCTGTAAAATTGTTAAAATCTGTTGTCTAAAACTCAAGATAGAGCCCAAACAGTAAAGTGATTATCTAAATTTTAATATATTTTTTTTTAATTTAAACCAATTATAAATAGGTTTCTATATTGAATAGAAATTTTTATGTAAAAAATCGTAATTATATTTTCTCTTAAGTTTATGGATATTTCCAGTTAGATAATAATTATTAAACCATTATTAAATTAAAGATTATTTTGTTAGCTTCGCGTGGGCTGTAAAATTGTTAAAATCTGTTATCTAAAACTCAAGATAGAGCCCAAACAGTAAAGTGATTATCTAAATTTTAATAATTTTTTTATTATTATTGTAACACCAATTTAATTTTTTTTCTAATTCTTTTAAATTTATAAATTCTATGTTTATTTCAATAAAAAATTAAAATCAATTTAAGAAAAAATTAAAATCGATCTGGTCCGTGTACGACCACTATACGACCAAATTAATTATTACAGTTAGATCTTAAATAGATCGTTGAGAATTGTTAGATCTAATATTAAAAAGTGTATCTGATTAATAATAGAATTATATTTAAATACTAAAAAGTGTATTTTGATAATTTAAAATTTTTCTATGTAAAAATTCTTAAATATCTTTTCTCTTTAATTTATGTATAGTTCGAGTTAGATAATAATTGTTAAACCAAATATCAGATAACAATTCATATCGATTACAATATTAAAAATTATCAATATAATGCTCATGTATATCATATAACAATGATACATGTGGACCCTGTGTTATAAGAGACTTAGGAGAACTCCTGTACATGAATAAATTTAAACATTTTTTAATTATATTATTTTACATATAACAAACATAAAAGGATAATATCAAAATATTATTAATATATTTAGGGTTTCATATTCATAAACAATAATTTTGAATATAATACTTAACCATCTTTTTTTTCGGTTCATGGGTCGGTCACTGGTCAAGTTAGATAATAATTATTAAATCATCATTAAATTAAAGATAATTTCGTTAGTTTCACATGGGTTGTAAAATTATCAAAATTCAATTTCTAAAACTCAAGAAAGAACCCAAATAGTAAAGTGAGTATCTAAATTTTAATAAATATTTTTTTATAATTGTAGCACCAATTTATTTATTTTTCCACTAATTCTTTTAAATATAGAAATTTTATCTTTCTTTCAATAAAGTATTAAAATAAATTAAGAACAAATTCAAATCGATAAAGACTATAATAATATGAAAATAAAATTTTATATAATCATAACATAATTTTTATACTATTTAATAATTTTAAAGTAATAATGTATTTTAAAATTTTATATACACTATAAATAAAACAGAAACATTAAAAGTAAAAATAGTGAGTAAGTTAGTAAGATACTTATATCAGTATGTACTTGATATCCTTATTATATTAAACTCTTTTATATAATAAGCATAATAGGGATTTATCCAAAATTTTGATCGTGACAACCAAATTAATAAGTACTATTAAATCTTAACTAGATAAATGAAAATCGTTTCATCAAATATTAAAAAAATGTATTTTATTTATAATAGGATTATATTTAAATTCTAAAAAGTGTATTTTGATAATTTAAACCAAATATACCAAATATAAATAAGTTTTCTATATTGAATAGAATTCTCCATGTAAAACATTCGTGACTTTCTTTTCTCTTTCATGGACAATTCCAGTTAGATAAAAATTGTTAAACCATCTTTTAATTAAAAGTAATTTAATTATCTTCATGTGGGGTGTAAAATCGTCAAAATCTGATTTTTAAAACACAAGATAAAGCTCAAATCAGTAAAGTGAGTATTTAAATTCTAATAATGATTATTATGTCATCATTATTTTAACGTCAATTTAATTACTTTTTTCTAACTATTTTAAATTTAGAAATTTATGTTCAAAAATTAAAATCAATCTAAGAAAAATTCAAATCAACAAAGAATATAATAATACGAGGATAAAATTTTATAAAATTGTGCATATTTTTTATCCTATTTTATTAAGTTATAGATCATAACTAATCAAATATAATTTATTATTAAATAATAAATTATACGCAAATGGTGATTTTGTTTTATAAGCACAGACCTAATTTCATTGTTAGCAGGACTATATTCATATTAAAAAAACCGTATTTTGAAATTGTAGACTCAGCTGCAGAACAGACCTAACTTTTTTAACCTATATACATTGTAAATTATTAAATTCGAAACTTTAAAAGTTTGTTAATCAATTAGTATAGTACTTTTCTTAAAAATCGTACTTTACAAAAAATATTATCAAATAACCTATGTCTGAAAGAAAAAAAATGAAAAATATTCTTCTTTTTTTTCAAAAAAAAAACCTGTAAATTTTAATATGTTGTTGGTAGATTCAAATCTTAGATCATTCTACATGATAATTTTATTGTTATATGTAACGTTTCTCAACAATTTAATTCGAAAGATCCAACGATTATGGATTGAGTGATCAAACAAAGCGACCACACTTTCGTTAATATTATAATAACATAGATATTTACGGGATATACTATAAAAAAATGATTTTTATACATAATTTTGATCGTCACGGTGTACTACTTTAAAAGAAGAACTATTACAAAAAAAATATATTTTAATTGATAATTTATTTTCTCAAAAGTTCAAAGTTCCCGCATCATTAACATATTGCAAAAAAGAGTATATTATATTTTAGCAATAAATATTTAAAAAAATTAAATATTATAAATATTATAAATATTAAGAAAAATTAATGATGTTATTCTGGTAGTTTGGTCCTAAATAACGCCAAAATATTCTCAACCGTTAGATCCAATACTTTTAAAAATAGATGATCAAGATTATATCATATAAAAAGAAATTATTATCTAAAAATGATATAAGTTAAAAGATATTATATTAGGATTGGATTTTCCAAAAAGTTAAAATATAAAAATAGTTGTAATTAAATAAGGAAACTCATTTATAACCAAAATAATAAAAATCGTTTAATCTTAAATGGATAGGTGAAAACCGTTAGATTTAATATTAAAACATGTATTTGGTTAATAAAGGTTATTCTAATAATCTAAACTACATATAAGTTAAGTAGATTTCCTAAATCGAATAAAATTCTCAACATTAAATTTCGTCACTTTATTCTCTTTTTAGTTTTAAAATAGTTTTTAATTGAAAAAGAACTATTAAACCACAACTAAATTAAAGATTATTTTGTGAATTTCATGTGAACCGTAAAATTGGTCAAATCTAACTTTTATAACTCAATATAAACAAATATTAAATTGAGCGTGTAAAATATAATAAATATCAAATTTTTAACTGTAATTTTTTTTGGCTAAATCTTTTTTAACAATAATTTAATCATGTACACTAATAACTTTTAAATATTAAAATATTCATAAATAAATATAATTATAAATATTAAAAAAAACAATCGTGTGTTGCATCGTAATAAAAATATAATTATAAACAGAATAATTATAAATAAAATTTAAGTAACCGTGCATCGCACGGGCTATAAGCTAGTATTAATAATAAGGACAAATAGAAAAGCTAACATGTTTTAATTAAAAAAAGTAATTACCGGTGATATTTTTAGAAGTGTTTTAATTATATTAATTGTATTTGTTAAAAAAATATGTTGACAATGTTAAAGTAGGTAAGCTTTTTTAAATAATTAAAAGTATTAAAATATGTTTTAAAATAAATAAGTAAGAGTTTTTGAAAAAGAGATTTTAGCGAGAACAAATATAAAAGGTAATATATTTTAATTTAAAGTTAATTGCCCGTGATATTTTTGGAATAATATTAATAATAAGGACAAATAGAACGCTACCATGTTTTAATTAAAAAAAAGTAATTGTCCGTGATATTTTTATAAGTGTTTTAATTATATTAATTGTATTTATTAAAAAAATATGTTGACATGTTAAAATAGGTAAGTTTTTTTAAAATAATTAAAAGCATTAAAATAGGTTTTAAACTAAAGTGTGAACAAATATAAAAAGTAATATGTTTTAATTTAAATGTAATTGTCCGTGATATTTTTGGAAAATGAATAGATTTTGTTAGAAAAAAGTGATTTAATTATAAAAAGTAACCAATTAGTTACTATTTTATATTATATTATTATTTATTAAATAGAATAAATGAACGAAAACCGAAAACTAAAACGTTTCGATTTTAATAATATAGCATAGATAATAGATAGTATAGATAATAGATAACATATTTATTTATTAGTTGGTTTTATACAAATTAAAATTTTATTTTGAAAATCTCCATTTATTCCCATACCTTGCTTTAGTTTCAGCTGTGGGCAAATGAAATCCCATGACTGCCAGCTTTGGTGTCATGGAGGAGATCCCCATACCCTCATGGATTGCTTTTTTATTAAATATAAAAAATACTTTCATATATTGTGGTTGAACAAGCACTTAAACTAAGTCCAACAAATATTATTCCAGAAAAACTCTACTGCCATGTACTCATAACAGGAAATTGCACGGTAGAGTCAAATTCAGTTGCACCAAAACCAGCAAGGCATTCATGAAAGAGCTAATTGTAACAAACTAGCTTGAGGATCCCCTAATGGCCTAATTCCAGGTAACCAAGGCTTCGATCGGTAACGAGAATTCGAGAAATCAAGAATCGGGAGAGATCGTATATAAAAGTTGTCGTCAAATTTAGAAAAAGAACACAAAGTAGTTTAAATATGCATCATTTGATTTATTTATTTTACAAGTTACAGGAAGGAGTATCATCACTTTGTATCTCCCTATTCATCCATCACAAGTTAAACATATTTACAATTTGAGGTTCCTCCTGCATATTACAGTTTATATATTACAATCCTAAACACTCAAACAGTCCATATCAAACTCTATTACAATCTCTCCAATCATTTGGATGGAGTATAACTTACTACATTCAAACAGTTTGTAACTTTACTTTTTTCTACACACAAACTTGACTTGGATTCCAACACCCGGCCTCCATGGACAAAAGCTCAGCGTGTTGTTTTTCTTTCTTGCTTCCAAAAGAAAGTGTGTCTTTCTTTCTCTCTTTGCTATAAGAAACTAGAAAGTAAAGGGTACCTGTAAATGTATTTATCATACTACAACACTTAGGACATTATAGTAATTCGAAGTGGATTCGAAGTGGATTGATTCCATTCCAACCCCACTAACCATATTTTTGTCATCAACAATATTCCAAGATAAGGCTTCCCCCCATTGGAGATCTATGTGGAATTCCCTTCCTCCTCTTTGCACTCCTGTAAATTCCGGCCATCTGAGGGGGTGTCGATGGCGTGAATCCCCGGAATATCCTCTTGACGCTTTCATTTCCGATATCAATCATTGATTCTTCTTCCGAGTAGTCTGATCCACCCATCTCCATCGACATTTTCTTCTTTCGGAAGTCCTTGGATGTTCCAACAATCTGATCAAGATTATCACACAAAATAAAGATAAATTAATTATATCATCTCAAACATTACATACTAACAATTGTTTCTGACATTTACTAGTAACTAACTAATGGTCCAATGCTACAATGAGCTTTAGTTGACTTACCTCATAGACTAATAGTCAAATTCTATAAGGTGAAAAGATACAATTTTGATTTAGTTTTTCTCTAACTTCCTCTATTAACATAAACCAACACTCAAATTTTTTTATCACTTCTCATAACAAGGACATACGCAATGTTAAATATTTCTTGTTCGATAAATTGTACATACCTTGCAGCCAATGGAACAGAAAGAGAATGAATCGAGAAGGCTGCGATCACAAACAAGGCAAGTGTTGGTGACACCTTTACCAGGCCTAGGCTGAGGCCTCTCATTCAAGAACACAATTTTAGCACTATTGATCACATAAGTCTGAATCCCTGTAATCTCCAAGTATTTCTGAATCTCCGAAACTCTTATCACATCATGGTATGATGATCTCCTTATCTAC
This sequence comes from Heracleum sosnowskyi, assembly GCA_030848705.1. NCBI lineage: Eukaryota > Viridiplantae > Streptophyta > Magnoliopsida > Apiales > Apiaceae > Heracleum > Heracleum sosnowskyi. The sequence goes on along the minus strand of CM061243.1, from coordinate 105,133,894 downwards.
AATTCATCACAATCAAACATTAAACATAATCAATCACACAATTGACTTGCATAGAACAATCAATCAAAGAAAAATAAAGTCTTTGCAATATTCATAAACAAAAATCAAATTTGACCCATACCCTTTTCATAGATACAATCAAGATTAATTATACAATCAACAGCTAATAGATTACCCCCAAAACAAAAAAAAACTACAATTTTTATACAATCAAAAGCCCAATTTGCTAATATTGTTTTTGGGACATTATTTATACAATCAAGAACTCATAAATTACAAAAAGACAGAAACTTTAAAGTACCTGAATGGCTCTATGATCTTTATGAGAAGAGAGACAGATAGAACAAAGAGCTCCATTGATACAATCCAAGCAATACATATTACATTCACTCTTGTGAGCACTTGGGTGATTCTTGCATTGACCAAAAAATCTTGTACCAAGAAGTGGCTTAAGCCATGGTGGCCACTTGTTATCATCTTCTTTCACACCCTGCAAACAAACAATTTACATAAACAATCAAAATTCACAAAAAATTATGCACATAGCTACAAGAAAAACTCATAAAAACAAGTACACTAACAAGAAAAAATGAGTGAATACATACATTTTCATTGCCAAGCATCATTTTTGGGAATATGGGTATTGATTAACTCAAAAAGGGTTGTTAATTATGTGAAGAAAGTTGATGAAAAAGTTTGAAATTATTTTTGTGAAAGAAGGGAGAGATAGAAAGAAAATAAAGGTGGGATCTTTTATTTTTTTCTCTTTGTAGTGGTGGGTGGGATGGGTTTGGTTTGGGTTTTGTTATAAAAACTAGAAAAGTCTACTTCCGAACCTCAATCCGAGCCTAAAGCTCACAAGAGGATTGAGAGAGATAGCGTTTATTTCAATGCACTGTGACGTCCGTTTCGTAATCTCCGTCCTTAATTAGTTGTCATCTTTTAACAAATTTTTGATTAATATTTACGTGTTCTCGTTATATAATTTTTAAAACCTGAAAAATACATATTAAAGTAGATTAAATTTACTTTCCAATTATATAATTTTTATAAAAAAATTTATTTATCTTATATATATAATATTTGGTCAAAATTTAGTCAAAATTTTTATCATTTTATAATGATCAAATGTTGAATGTTTATGTGTTACAAAAAAATGTTGAATGTTTATGAACATTGTTCGACTTTTAAATGTACATTTGTATAGTTAGACATATGAATGTTAAAGGTAGACCTGTCAATTCGTTCGTGTCATGTACTTTCGTGTTTCGTATATCTAAATGCTAAATTCAAAATCACATATTTAGGGTTCGTGTAATTTCGTGTTCGTGTATTTTCGTTTCGTGTACTTTTCGTGTAATTCTAATTAATAATAAAAATAAAAATAAATAAGTAAATGTATTAAAATATTAAAAAATTTGGTAATATTTTTACAAATATGTATTAAAAATATATATTTACATAATATTTACAAATAATATTATAAATTTATGTATAATCACATAAATAAATGTTAAGTATCTAATAAAAATATCTAATATAAATATTAATTTATAAATATTAATTAATTTATTTTGTGTACTTCGTCTCGTGTATTTGAAGGGTAAACATAAACCCGACACTAAATCTCGATCGTGTACTTTTGTATTCGTGTACTAAAAATGCAAATCCAAACATTAAATTTTCGTATCGTATTTTTGTGTCGTGTCGAAAATTACCGGATCCAGTTAAAGGTGAAATAATACAGAAGTGAATGTATTATCGCCATTTTTTTCCGCTTTACTTCTTGATTCTTTGAGAAATTGTTTTCTAAATATTTTAGCAGTACAATCAACAATGTATGAAATGAAACAAAAAACACAAATTTCACAGCATCTTCAATACACCACTCTCCTTACCTATATTTTTGCCGCATATGCAATTATAGAGATTCTTGTTCAAAAATCATTCTTCAATATACATAATTCTTACCTTAAATTTTTAGGTGAGAGAAAATGATTCCGTGCAACCATTTTGCTTCCATATCTTGATGACTCATCTTTGTTGTATCGTTTTGGATCGAGTTTATTCGTGAATTCAATTTCAAAACGAATAAATTCGATCCAAATTTATATTTATTTATTTTGGTAATTTTTTAAAAATATATATATTATTAACTAAATATTTTTTTTATAAATATTGTTATAAATTCTTTTTATGAATTAAATTATATTTATAAAATATGAGTAAATGACTAAAATAAATAAATTATACTATTTTGATTGAAGTTAAATTAATAAATAACTAATAAAATAATAATAAAATAGAATATGTGAAGATATAGGGAACAAATATAGGGAACACCATTGGAGCAAAATACTTTTTTGATTTCTTATATTTTAGATAAATATTATTTTATAATATTTTAGAAAACCATTATAGGTAAGTCCATTGGAGATGCTCTTACGCCATGAATACTATAGACTCGATAGTTTTTTTAAGAAAATAAGTCACATAAATTAAAGTATTTATCCGTTCATATGTTTATTGATCTTTAAATTCACATCTTTTATTAAAGTTTAAAAATATTTGTATTATAGACGTGAATAAGTAATCGTAAATAAATGATTTAGATAGATTTAAATGCAAGGACAATCTATTCAATTAATGCGAAGAACATATGCCTTCCATTCTACCAAGATCGAGTACCAATGTACTAGCACATGGTAAAAGATTTACACAATTATACGGTAAATTGAATTACAAAAATATTTCCAACAATGTATTAGTTGATTCTCTATAAATATTATAAAATAATAATTTTTATGTTTTAGTAATATTATTTTGTATATTAACTCCAACAATAATTTTTATATTCGTTCTTAGTTATTATTATAATAATAAATTTCAAACTAACTACAAATGGGAGAGGGACAATAAGGAAAGAATTGGAGGAAAATGATTTTTTTTATTCATATAAATCAACTTAAGGATGACTAGTGGTTCTCTAATAATAAGAAATTAGCTTTATAAATCGTGCGAGGCATGGATATGATCTAAATTTATATTTTGTTGGACTTTTTACATGTTCAAGAAATGATTTTTTTTTTGTCATTTTAGATTATTTTTTCTTTCGATTTGTAATAGGACTTACCCTTGTTCATAAAAAATGTAAAATGAAAGAATTTTGAAGTTTTGAATTTGCACTTGTCGTGATTGATTATGAACGTTCATTAATTTGGAAGAGATAGTTAAATGGATTAAGAAAAAATTGAGTTGATTTGCATCAGTTGCCTTAATTTCATATGTTGTGTGTATAATATATACGCTAGCAGCTGTCTCTTTCGTTAATTTCATCAAATATGTGAGCGTCATCTATACTGTTCAAAGCGTATGTTCTTTAGTTGTGACGTTAATAAGGTGTAACGAAGGACCAAAGTATATACACGGCAAAAGTATATAGATGTTGATGGGCATGAACACATCCGATAATCATGATTACAAACGGTGAACCAATGTAATATCCCGTAATTTTTAGATTAATAATAATAAAAGAATAATAGAAAATTAGATTAAAATCCGAAAAAGAATAGAATTTAAAATTAAATTAGATTGATGGGCCTAAAATATGGATCAGATTTGGATACGATTAACTTGTAGGTTTAGAGTTAGGGTTTCGTAATGTTATATATACATCTTATTCTCCATCTTTGTGTTTTATATCAAAATTCGTAGGGTTTAAATACAAACAGTTCAGCAGTCTTGTAAAATTCGTATTTAATTCATCGTAAGTCGGAATTTAATGATTCTAGACTTTTCAGAAATTTCTTTCAATTTCCTACAACATCTATTTCATAGTATTTTTCCAGATTTTGCTTGAAACTATTGTTAAAATCATAAAACATGTTCAGATCTTGTTTTTCAGTTTCTATTCAGATTCAGAAGACGTTTTATTCAATTCCCGATTCGTTATAAGTCCGTTTTTGATGAGTGTCGGAAAGATATTTTCGTGTTCTACGACTTTCGTGGTTTAAGTTTTTCAAGAAAACGTCGTTTAGACGGCCGAAAAGACTAAAAACAGTTCTGGTCAGAATTCGATACGTGCTCTAAGATGATTTGATTCTTGATTTTTTGCGTTGAGGTAAGTTTCCGATTGTCCTTCCTAGTGTTTTTCGAAACTATGTGTTGTGTGTGTGTTTTTATTATATAAACTTGGGCTTAGTTATGATATATTTTGAAGTGTTATTTATTATTTGATATCTGTTATGTGTAAGCAATGTCTTCTGACTCTGATTTGTGCCATGGTTTGTGAAAATATCGAATAAGAATAAGGACCGAGTCACCGGGTTGTAGTGGTCGTAGCATGAGTTGCGGGTTTCAAGTTATTGTTATTATGTGGTGTCGTATCGTATCGAATAAAAATAAGAATATGTGAATCGAAAGTTATGTATTGTGTATCGTTATTATTGAATATCGTATTATCTTGAATGTATACATGTTATTTGCCCGACTAGTTGGACCGATTGGTTACTTGTTGGGCTGTATAGCTCATTCCTTACAATTTTCAGGTTCGGTGTAACTCAAGTGGGATAGCTTTGAAGTTCGAGGATCTTAGGTTCGAAATAGATTGGTTTTTGGATTATCGTTAGTTGTGCTTTTGTAATAGTTAGGTTTGTAATAGAACTTTTGTCACGCTTCCGTCTGTAATTGTCATTGTATAGTACTTTATTTAAGTTTTGTATTTAGATTTAATAGTCCGAAAAGTCGGGCTGTTACAACCAAAGTTGTTAATTTAGACATTGTCTTAAAATTGTGTTTTTGAGTCCTATGTATTGTGAAGATAATTCTAATTAGCGAGACCATTTTGGTAATTATTGCAAATTTTATTAGATTTTATGAAAGTTTCTATTGTTTCGCGTGTTAAAAGTGTGATAATTGAGTTATTTGAATGTTAACAAAAGTATGTGTTGTCATCAGTTAATTTGTTGAAGTGTTATAATTTAAGTAAATATTCATTTTTATTTGTTTATTTGGGTCATTCGACATGCACTCAGATATCTGAAGTGTCTTTTTTTTCTTCACACAATAACATATTATACCTTTCAGCATAAATTGATCAAAGTGGCACTCCAATCCTCAACTTCATTTAACTAATTAAAAAATATGTTAATTTCAGTAACAAAAAGCACGAACATACTCTAAATTTGTAAATTTTATTAGATTTTATGAAAGTTTTTATTGTCTTGCGTGTTAAAGATGTGATAAATGAGTTATTTGAATGTTAATAAAAGTATGTGTTGTCATCAGTTAATTTGTTTAAGTGTTATAATTTAAGTAAATGTCATTTTAATCTGTTTATCTGCAAATTTAAACACATTTTTGTTATAAATATAATATTAAAAGTTTGATAGAGGATACATTCGAAAACTAAAAGTCCGACATGATCAATATTTTTTTAAATATTTCGAGTTTAACAATATAGTTTAATATATATATATATATATATTCATATATGTGTTGACATATTAATTTTGAAATATTATCAAGTAATAAGTAATAATAAGTTAAAAATAATTATAGATATTAATTATCTAATCATTTAAGTATTAATAGAAATATAATTATAAATTTCTATATTTAATAACAATGGAGTAATAAATATAAAAATATTAATGATGATTTAATGAATTAGATGTAATTAATATATGCATTAATTACAAAAATATTACTCCCTCCGTCCCACTCAAACTGACTTGTTTGACTTTTTTGGGTCAAATTAACTCAACTTTGACTAACTTTTTAAAAAACTTGGCATGCATTTTTATAAATCTAAAATTTGTATGCTATAATAAATTATCTATATTTTCAACTAGTATTTTTTTTATTAATTATATTTGACATATAATATGCGTAATTTAAATTACAAAATTGGTCAATTTGATCAGGAAAAGTCAAACAAGCCAGTTTGAGTTGGACGGAGGAAGTATTATATAATAAATAAGGATAATTTAGTAATTTCACAGCGATTAAATTGTCTCAAACAACCTCTAGTTGCTCTATTATATATATAATAATATATAATAGATGGGTAGGGTTCCTAACGTTTCAGGGAATCACTAGCACGCCCATAGATAGCTACTACATTTATACCCGTGCAATGCACGACACGTTTAATAAGTTATTTTATTTTAGTGTTTTTATAATTTTATTTATTTATTAATATCTTTGTGTATTTTCATAAAAATATAAATTCATTAAGTTAATAATATGTTTTATCATATGTATATATTATTTCGGTTTATGTTGTACTTCTTGAAATGATAAAAATTACGAAATTTTTATATATACAAATTCACTAAAAGAATGATTATTTATATGTTTATTCATTGTTTTTATAAATTCAATTTTAATAAATTTTAGTGTAAATATTTAAAATATTAAAATTATACTACTTCTATTATTATTTACTTTTATAGAAATATTACTTTTTCTCTAAAGTAGAGCATTATTAATAACTCTAATTGTGTAATTGTTTTATAGTAGATAGTTTTTAGCTTATAGTAGAGAGTTTTTAGCTATGTAGGACTGTAGAGAGTTTTTAGCTATGTAGGACCCGTTGACGACCAAACCAAACCATATCATTTAAATGTTTTACACTAATTATATATAATTTTGAACTAAATTCTCTAAATCTTAATTTAATAATAAACTGTTGGAATTGCTCTTAATATAAAATATTAGTGGAATATTTTTGTTGTTGCTAAAATATTAGTGGAATTAAGAAAACGTTTGTCACACTTAACACAATAATTCAGAGGCCAGGAGAAATTGAGGTTTTCTAAGTTGCTTCTTCCAAATGTCTGCTGCCTCCTTTTCAGTCGTTGCGAAGCCTTCATCTTAGATTAAATTTTCCATGCATTTCTCGATATTTTTATCCACTTAGTTTATTTGTCAATATTCATCGTTAAGAAAATCAGATAAATCGTGTTTTACATTTAAAATAAGTTTGAATACTAGAGCTCATTTTGTTTAGAATACAGTGAGTTGGGTAATTTCACGACTACTTCATCTAATTAGAACAGTATTTTTTTCGTTCCACCCATTTGTTTACATTTGAATCGAGCATTGAGGTTAAGAAAATTTTTTAAAAATAATAAAATTGTGGAAAAAGTAGAATAGTGAGTTAAGTGGTGGGTCCAATCAAATTTTAATATATAAAGTGAGGAAAGCAGCGGAAGTAGTTGATTTTAATATTGTTAAAAGTTTACTACTTTTGAAAAGTTTAGAAATGTAAAGAATTGAATGAAAAATCCCTATAAAGAAAGTGTAAATAAATGGTTGGGATAGAGGAAATAATTTTTACGTATTTTAAAGTTAATTAATTAAGTTAAACCAAAATTAGAATAAAAAATTACCAAAAAAAAAAAAGAAGAATAAACAACCAGACATAACAGATTGTGTACCGGGCCAAGAAATGAGTGATGATTAATTTAACTGTATAATAATCTTAATAATTCAACTTGATATATTAATTTTTTTTAATAAAACTATGACGTGTATGGTGCCACGTGTAAAGGTAGTTTTGTTGTTGTAAGTTGTAACTATAGTTCTTTTGGAAGTCAATCTAGCCGTGTTTGAAACTTCTATGCCTCCTTGCAATTTCCAAGAGCTTTCTTTATGGACTTTCCATCAAATTTCTCCTCCACTATCTTGTTGGTTCTATTCCGGTAACACATTCTAACTTAAATTTACCGCTGTTATAAATTAATGATCTTGTTGGTTCATCGTACAAAATTTGGCACAAAAATGAAATCTCGAAACAAACTAAAAAACGCATGAAAATCAATCAGAAAGAAACTAAAATGTAAATCCCCATTTTCACATCGAGATTTGTATTATATGGACACTTTTATTTGGTAAATAAATAAATGTTCTACTACTAAATACACTAATAAATTATAATTTTCAGGAGTTTTATGATAGTGTTGTGGATCATTAGAGTTATTATATTTGTGATTATTTTATTATAAAATCACGCGTACTAGATTGGTGATGAACTGATCGTCTATTATGTATGGTGTTTGTATGTAGTAGGCAACTTGGCATTAAAAGGGCGAAATAAGAAATTATTAAGGTCTAATTCATAAATAGTTAACGGATAGAAGTTGAAGGTTATTCAATTCAACTTGTTAGCATCACATCCTTGAAATTACATTGCGTTTTGATGTGGGCTTCTCATTCACTCCCATCCCCCGTACCCTCGTATATGCAGACGGATATAGTAAAGGGCATCGGAGACATGTATTCTTTCTAAAATAAAATTTTATATTTTTTATTATTAAAATTTTAAAAATATATGAAAGTACCTCATAAAATTTTAAAATTATAAGGGTGTTTTTCCAAAATGTACCCCCCCTGTGTATATACAACAAACTATCATTCCTCGACATATGAAATAAGAGTAATACTAAATACTCCGAATTGAATCTCAAATTTGTTCATGAATAACATGTGTCATGTTTTTATTTGTAGAATTCATATTTATGCACTGAGGGGTTCATCTCATTTAAGAGAAAATATCTAATAATATAATGGTATCTTGTTACTTGAGAACTTAATTGAGAATATTTTTGGGAACTCTAGCATTACTCATATCATATAAGAATCTTCAAATTTAACATCTTCAGTTTATTAAATTAGAATATATTTAAATTTTAACATCTAAATGTATTTTCATACGATATATGAAAGATAAGTACTTTTGTTGGGTTGGTTCATCTTTGCATATATGATATATTAGTTGTAGTTTTTTTGACAAGATAGGATATATTAGTTTTAGTAGTTCCACTGTTACACATTCAATAATTGGGGCACTTCTTTTTGGACTCGGTGCAATTGACATCAGGCTTTGTTATAAGGCCCAACAACTTTCGGACCCATACCAACAGAATACATACTTCTTGTTTTCATCAAATATTTTTGAGATATATGATATGTGCGTGTTTGGCTGCAACTTATGGCTTATAAATCCAAAACAGTCTATTGGGGGTGTTTGTCAAAATAAGTGAAACCAACTTATGGCTACTTAAAATGGATAAGTTGAATGTTAAGAATCCTTAACTTTCAACTTGTAACTTATAACTTATTCTCGATACACGCAATCCTTCAAATCTTCAAAACCATATATCTTTTGATCCGTTCATTAAAAAATTGATATGTATATATCAAATTTCTCTACTAATCGAGATCTATCCATTGATATCCATTTATATATATTAAAAAATAAATATTTTAAAAATAATAAAAAAAAGTTAACTTATAAGTTATGATTTACCCAAACACTCTACTGCTTATAAGTTCTGATTTACCAAACACTCTAGGACTTATAAACTCAGCTCCACTTATCACTTATAAAGCACTTACTCATTTTAAATTATAAGTCAACTTAATAAGTTGCAGCCAAACAGGCATAGTAGTATATAATTTTGATAATTCCGCTTAACAATTAGTGGTTAGCGGTTAAAGATAATGAAATTAATTAATTTTTTTACTAGCGAATTTAAGTTAAAAGTTTTGATTAATGAATTAAATTATCTATTTCATATGAAAATGTTAATAGCCTTTTATATTTTAATTAAACACGTATACAATTCTTTAATTGAAAATTCCAAAAATAACTTCTTTAAAATTAGTTCATTGAATTCAACGACTATTTTAATCTACTAACTATTAAACACCAACATTAAAAATTTCATGGGCTTTTTTCATAAATATCCTATGCCAGAAATATTTTTTCAAAAATACCTTTTCAAAAAAGAATAATTTGCAAAAATACCATCTTATTTGCAAAAATACCTTCTGCAACCAAATCAACTGGATGCAACAGTAGGGAACCTGTTTGCAATCACATATGCATTGCAACTATATGCAACCTGCTGCGCAGCCACATATGCAAATTCAATTTTAAAATTTTCATAATCCACCAAAATCAACTAAATTATATCAACAGATTGCATTTGGTTGCATTTAGTTGCAGAACGTATTTTTGCAAAATCTTTTTAAAAGATGGTATTTATGCAAATTATTTTTTAAAAAAAAGGTATTTTTGCAAATATTTTGAAAAAATGATAAAATCGCAAAAAAACTTTAAAAAGATAATATTTTTAATAAATATCCAAATTTCATTGACCATGCGTCAATGTATCAAAAATAATTATTATCGTATTGTCCGTACCCAGTACCTACTGTAATTTTTTCTTTTTCACGTGCGCCTAGTCCTGTAAACGGATCAGGTTCGGATCGGATCGGCCTAAATCCATATCAATATCCATTTATTTTAGCGGATTCGGATTCGAATCGGATCAGGACCGGATTTTTTATAGATCGATCCATATCCGGATCCGTTCGGATCACGGATCGCGGATCGGATATCCGATCCATTTATATTTGTCCTTAAATTTTTTGATTAAAATTAAAATTTCACTTAATATTGAATTTTTTTTAACAAAGTAATTAAATAATAACTCTAAAGTTTAAAATACGAACTCTAACATAATATTAGAAATTTAAAAACAAATAAAAATTTAAAATTTAAAAAAATATTGAGAAAAACACAATGATTCGTAGACCAAACGATGATATTATACTTCGAAAAAATCGTATCTCACATTTTAATTAGTAGTGATTGTATAGACTACAAAGCATAGACTATTAAAAATTGTAAATAATTTTTTCATAATATATATTATACAATATATTTATATAAATACTAGTTTACTAAGCCGCGATTCGCAACGGATTTATAATAATATCTCTAAATTTTCTCAAAAAATATTCTACAAAATACGTTTTTCAATAAAATAATATTTCTAATATAAAATTAAGTTATATATATATATATATATATATATATATATATATATATATATAAAGTTCTAGATCGTTTAATCAAACACTACAATTATACCTTCAGAGCTATTAAAATATTCACTACCTCCGAATCTACTCCTAGTAAGAAAAAAATTAAAAAATATGAACAAACATTTTTTTTTTGCTGGGAGAATTGTTTATTAATAATGATATTTTTTTTGTCAAAACAAATAACAACAAAAACAACAACCTCTTCCTTTAAAAAAATAATAATAATGACCCATTTTCAATATTTCTTATTCTTGTATGACTTTTGTTATAAATGCACCGACTTATTGAATTTTGTTAAAAATGCACACACTAAATAAATTTTTCAGTCGAATAAATCTTAACATGATATTTTCGAAATACATACACTATAAATTTCTTAATATACAATTTTTATCTTTGAATTTTCGTGTATGAATTATAGAAAATATTTTATTAAAAGATATAATCTTTTCTCATAAAAATTAGAGCAATAACTATCTAAACGTTAAAAAACAATGATAAAATTTGTTTTTGAAGACATGATGAATTCTCCACTTTCAAGTTATCTTGTATATAGGTGTATCAATTTTTAACTATAAATTCAAAACTAACGTACACACATAAACATATAAATCAATTCACAACTGAATGTACATGAAAATCACCTTGCTCGGCCTATTATTTTAATTGATTAACGGATGAATCCCCTCCTTATTAATCCATGTCTTAACTCAATCAACACTAATAGCAAATAACTTGTCTTGTCAAAGATTTTAATATGATCATTCATTAGGATACAAACAAACATAATAAAATAAATAACATAAAGGAAAAATTCTCATACTCATGTACTAATATACACACTTTTAACATGAACAAACAAAAAAGTAAAGAAAAACAACGTTGACAACAAAAATTGTAGTAGACAATTAACAGAGTTTAGGTGTATATTTATACTATTAATTAGTTGTTTGTATGAAAGTATTAAAAGTAATTAATTATTTACCAAGTAATTACTTAATTTCTTATGCAAGACCGATCTAATTTCTTAACTTCTTATTTACCAATATGTTCTTGTATTTTCTAATATATTACATTAAAAAAGAAAGTTTAGGAGAGCAGAATGTTAAAATGGTAATTTCATTTGAAAAGAAATATTATGAGAATATCTAGATAATAATAAAGGGATGTTCAAAATAATGTAAAGTAATACACTTTTTTTTAATTTAGATATTTAAAGTCAAGAATATTATAATTGAATACTTAGTTTCCTCAATTTGTAATATTTAGTTTCCTCCATTAGTAAAGATCTATTGTATATTTAATTTCTCCATTAGTAGAGATTTTAAATGCAAGAATATTATATTTACTTTCCTCCATTAGTAGAGATTTTAAATGCAAGAATATTGAAATTGTATATTTAGTTTCCTCCATTAGTAAATATTTAAAAGACAATTGAGATTTTTTCTAATCTTTGGTATTAATTACTTAATTTCTTATGCAAAACCGATCTAATTTTTTAACTTCTTATTTACCAAAACGTTCATGTATTTTCTATTACATCACATAAAAAAAGAAGAAAGTTTAAGAGAAAAGAATGTTAGGATGTTAATTTTATTTGAAAAGAAATATTATGAGAATATTTAGATAATAATAGAGGAAAGTTTAAAATAATGTAAGGTAATACACTGTTTATTATAATTTAGATATTTTGAACGCAAGAATATTATAATCGAATATTTAGTTTCCTCCATTAGTGATATTTATTTTCCTCCATTAGTAAAGATCTATTGTATATTTACTTTCTCTATTAGTAGAGATTTTAAATGCAAGAATATTGAAATTGTATATTTAGTTTGCTCCATTGTTAAATATTTAAAAGGCAATTGAGATTTTTTCTAGTTTTTTGTATTAATTACTTAATTTTTTATGCAAAACCGATCTAATTTATTATCTTCTTATTTACCAAAACGTTCCTATATTTTCTATTATATTACATCAAAAAGAAAGTTTAGGAGAACAGTATGTTAAGATAGTAATTTCATTAAAAAAATATTATGAGAATATTTAGATAATAATAGAGGAAAGTTCAAAATAATGTAAGATAATACACTCTTTTGCTAATTTAGATATTTTGAAGGCAAAAATATTATAATTGAATATTTAGTTTCTTCTATTAGTGATATTTAGTTTTCTCCATTAGTAAAGATCTATTGTATATTTACTTTCTCCATTAGTAGAGATTTTAAATGCAAAAATATTATATGTTTCCTCTATTAGTAAACATTTAAAAGGTAATTGAGATTTTTTCGATTTTTTAATATAATTAATTCAAAAAATTGAGAAAATTAGAAAAATAGAACGAAGCGATCTGAGAGCGCCACCTCACCGCCCCCGTCTTCTCCTTTATATAATAGTATTGATATTGATGATTGATTATATATAATATATTTATATATATTATATTCGGATCAGATCGTTAACGGATCGGATCGACCTAAATCCAGATCCGCTCCATTTATTATTGGATTTTTTTTGTCAAATCCATATTCATTAAAACGACATCAGATCGGATCTCCTATTATAAAATTTATTTTTATGTCATATTACAATTTTAATATCATATTTTTACTAATTTTCTTATTTAATATTTTAAATCCACCACTAGCACACCAATAAGTTCATCTGATACCAAACAAAATTTTGAGGTTAATACATAATCTTATTCAAACATGTAGTACTAAATTAATTTTCGCATTAAACTATTAATTTCAATGCTTAGTAACTGTTGTGTAACAACCAAAATGTAATCTTCATTGATAATATCTAAAAATAAAAAAATTCAAAAGTATATAATATAATAATTTATTGATTTATTAATTGAACAAGACATACCAACCCCGAATACATAACCACAAAAAAGGTTAAATCTGAGTGTGATACAATCAGAGAGGGAATCTAAAAAAATGGGTGGAGACAAGACGGAAAAGAAACCCAACCAAACACTCATCTTCACTTACGGAACCCTAAAACGTGGATTCCCAAACCACAATCTCCTGGTTGAAATGTTATCCTCAGGCGACGCTGATTTCCTTGGCGTTCACACAACTGCTGACAAGCTTCCCCTGGTATGCGGTCCTTTCAAAGTCCCTTTCTTATTGAATTTTCCAGGATCAGGCAATCATGTTGTTGGGGAATTGTATGCGCTTTCCGATAAAGCCCTGGTGCGTATTGATGAGCTGGAAGGTGTGAGTACGGGACATTACGAGAGAATGCCTGTTAGACTTCATGGTATTGAGCTGGTTCAGGCTTATTATGGGCATCAGAATTATGCTATGGATCTTTGGAAGAGGAATGGGGAGATAGGGTTTGAGTGTTATACGGAGGTTCAGGCGAAAGGCTATGTCAGAAGAGGAGATCGGCCTCGGGGTGTTTCGTTTTTGGATCATATTAACAATTTTGTGTCGTCTTCTAATTAGACCTTTTTTATGTGTTAGATTGGATGATTAATCTTGTCATTTCTGTTGATTAGGTTATTAAAGGACTCAATGAATTCAACTGTTTGTTGATGTTTTAATCCATTTTATCAGATTATCACATTTTTTTACAGATATAAGAGCATATCCGATGGAGAAATAGTTAAATATCTACTGGCATACCATAAAAAAATTGTACCCCAATGCTACATTCCCCTTGGTTATAATTTTAGTTAATCTTATGATGTTGACTATATTTGTTGAATCTCTAGGGACCTGTATCACACATCATCTATTTCTATATTGAAATAATATATTTTATTTATAACAACTTAAAATAAAAATGACATTATTTTTAAAATATAATCAATCAACTCCGTTAAAGCACATCACGTTACCGGTTCAACAAATTTTATATAATCAGTATTTTATATTATTTTAGCTAATCATTTTAGTCAATGCTATTGTAAATGCTCTATGAAGTGACAAACTGATTGAAATCTTCCTTTTTCTTTCCCCAATATTATCGTTAAAGAAAGATATAATTAAGTCAGTTTTCCTAACAACATGAGATTAGCAGAGTTTTGGAATATATATTGAAATATTGTGATTAAAATTGTATTGTGGTGGTTTCAAAATAGGACAAAATCCCCACACTAGTGATCCCCGTGTTCAAGTCCCTATTCTCAATAATTATTGAAATACTGTGAAAGGATGTTGAAGAAATATATGATCCTAGCAAGCCCGATTTCGTAACGCCTTGCTTTTAACCAAAGTCAACCAAAATTTTGCATCAATGACTCGTACTTGACCAATGATTCGGGCCTGGGGGTATAGTATTGTAATTATTTTTTAAGATTCATTTTGGCTTCTAATGATGATTAAAAGTTAGCAAAGCTCTATTGAGTTGTATCACTATATTTGTTAAGAGTCAAGTTGGCTGCTCATGACAGTTAAAGGTTAGTAATGCTGGGCTGCTCATCACAATTAAAGGTTAGTAATGCTTTCGGGATTGTGCACGGCTAAAGTGCGAAGACTCCTAAACAATTATCAAATGATGTGTAAAATTAAGTCATTGTCAACTACTTAATTATACATGGCTTGCTGATACATAATGAATCAGTGCCTCTTCATGTCACTGAATGTTGGTTAAATCTTCACTTTTCCGGTGCCAAAAACAACATCGTCCGTCGCTAAGAAACAGTTTGTTTTCTCAACTTGATTATGAACCCGTCACTGATATTACTATCTCGTTCAATAATAAATTCGGAATGTTTCTTTTCCCGTAGTCCGTAGATAGTTAGGGTGATTTTGCCTTGCAATCAGAAAATATCAGAGTACCATTGAACTCGTGAACACGATAACCATCAATTCCTGTCAAATGGTTTACACATGCATCATGTCCACCTCCTACCATCTTTTCATACAAGAGAAATGAGTAAAAGAGAGGGAGGAACACTATATTAATGAAAGAAATTTATAAGAATCCCCCTATAAACATGAATTTATAAGACTCGTTTGCATCAATGTGCCATTACAGTTTGACAATAGGTCAGTGTTCGAAAGCTACGAGCAAACAGTAACATTTCTTACATATAAAACCACATACAGGTTTTGTCTGATAGATAAACTCATTGAAAAGTGTAGACCTCTCACATCTTGAATTACACGGGGAGAGTTTCATAGTTTAGGATTTGGGTTCGGTGGGTGTGGAGTGGTTTGAAGGTGTACAGAGGTTAGTTGTAGAATTAAAAAGACTCCACAACATAACCTTATTTATCATCAAACTCACTAGATTCCATTAACTTCTGTGACCTGTACAGTAAAGAGAAATTGTGAGTAGCCAGTCTACGGAAGCCTTTTTATAGGCCAAAGTGACGTGCAGGAGCGGAATCAATAGGGAGGGAATATGTAATATCAAACTATAGAAGTTCTACAGCTATGTATATAGCCCATACTAAACGAGAAACCTTGTGCAGGTTAAAATACAATAAAACGTAGTTAAATACATGTCATGATAGTGATAAGAAAATCATGTCAATATTACGAGTGCATAAAACGCAAAGAAGAATAAAGTAAGATGACAAAGGAGCAGGATATTTTGATGTTATCCATCCAACAACAACGAAAATTTTGAGTACAGAAGGAAGATATGCTAATGCCAGCTTGCTTGTCTTACAAAGTTAAGAAATAATACTGTAAATTACCACTAAATTGTAAACTTGAGTATGCGGAGTTGGAATTATTTATTTATTAACATTTTGAGAGCTGGTTATCTGGATCGACAGTGCCCATGTGGCTAGCAGTAATACACGGCCATACCACCTCGACGGATAATATAAGGCTGGGGCCCATGCAGAGAATTCAGTCCAATATAATCCTCTAGAATTTTTTACTTGTACTCTTAAAACCCCAACATTGAGATTTTAATATTTGGGTGGCTTGTGGAATGCAGCTAGACTGAACCACACTAAAATCGTTATCTTGTTTGATTTTTAATTTAACTTCCTGTTCTTTCTTGGTTTCCTTTCCGCTTATTATTATCCTTGACAGATATGCCTCAAGGATATAATTAAATTGATGGAGAAAGAAGAATCAATATGTAAAAGGATTAAAAGCGATGTGACACTGGTCAATATGAAATATATATCAGTAACCCAGCCTGCATGCTTAAAATCCATTTGTTCTGGTAACCAATTAAGCGAAAGGGCAAATTTCATGCAGCTTTTCATATTTTCCTAATGGAACTGGATATAAGGGTCAATCATTTCTACAGGACTAGACCAAACAAAACATACCCACTATATTCCACTCGGAAGTAAGGCCAGGGAGGGTCTCAGAAGTAGGTTTGCGCTAGATGTGCACGACCCTTTCCGTGAAAATCCCAAGCTTTAAAGGGTTAAAAGACATCAATACAAAGGCCTGACAACAAAATAAAAAACACAATGCAAACCAAAAAATTTCTGCAATATATGCATGCAGTTTTGATTTCCTCATTTCTATCAGACAATATGCCAAAACTGATATCAATTTCTCAATTCTTACTCACAAAGCCCTTCCCTTTGCCCCGAAAATGAATGACACACTTACCAAACTCATACAGTTCACCAAATTGTATATTTTGTTAAATTTAACATATTGCACAACTAACAATAGTGTCAACAGAGACAGAATTAGATCCTCTTCTCGGTGGATTCAGTCTGGAGCACTCAAACCATCCTAATCAACATTTAACCAGCAGTTAATAAATTTCTTACCTGCTAGTTTTGCAATGAACATTTAGAATTAATGGCCATTTTAAATAGGACAAACCAATATCAAATATTTATCCCAATGCATTATCCTACCCATATTATTGCTCAGAGTGTACACTGGGGGGGGGGGGTTACTGTAAATTCAGCTTACTTATGAATATTTGTAGCAAATTTATGTAGGCATTAAAGACATCATCAAAGAACTATTTCATGACACCTGATAAAGTGTAAAGCCTTCAAGATGGATTGGAAAAAAAATTCTTCTACTTAAAAGAAAGGATGTCAGATACAGATTTCTTGACAGAAGGTAATAACTGAAGCCCCCAGAAGAATGAATGCAATAAACACACCTGACTGTATTAAGATTGTAATCATCCAAGTGTGGAGAAAACTCACCAAATTGCTGTGTGACCGAGACCCAGCCCATTACAGGTAAGTATCATCCCTTTAAACCTAGTTAAATATTCCTGTAATCCAAGAAAAGAATCACAAACTGTTAAAGCAAGTAAAATTGTACAATTTCAATTAACCAAAAGACAAAGTAAGAATGATTATACACACTATAAAAGATATAGTTCTCACCGGTAAAGTATACTTCTCAACTTCATAGTTCCCAGTTAAGTCATACTCAAGCCGCTTATCAGGATCACTCAACACTGTAAATTGATATTATTAATCAATAATTTCCAATTTTAAAGTATGCAAAGTCTCAAGTACAGATGTTACAAGCAAACAACAAATGCCTCTAACAAAATCTATTGATTATCCTTTTAATCTCCTTTTAAACTTTATCCTTTAGATTTATTAGTGCAAGGAGGAGTATATCGATTTTGAAGGAAAACATGACCACTGCCAAGCAGCTGGAATGGAAGTTTAACTATAAGTGTCACACTTTCACAGACTAACCAAAAAGATGCTTGCAATATATTATATAGCAATGCCTGGTACTTTACGAACTAATTTTTGAAAGGACAATGTACCACTTTAAATCAACCAAAGGCAGACCATTTTAAAAATACTCCTCTGTGTTTGACATAAGAATACCTGTGTAAGCCTCGTTGATTGCTTGAAATTTTGTAGTGACAGCAGAATCACCTTTGTGTTTGTCAGGATGCCACTTCTGCATGTTCCCCCAGTGTTAATGATATATATAATATATCATGTATGTATGTATCATATAGAACTTGTATCAACAGTTATCATCATTAATGTAAATCAGGGATTATATGTTGTAATTAGGAGATTTTGTAGGATAATATCAGCTGAGATCGGGAGATATGATAGGCAGAGATCGGGTGATATGATAGGCTGAGATCAGGGATTTGTAGGCTGCTGATCAGGGATTTGTAAGCTGCTGATCAGCTCTGAATTAGCTCTCTATTGTAGTATATATACATGAGCTCTAGTGTAACAAAGTCATCAAGTTAGTTTCCAGTTCTCTATCATTTTAGTCTCTTCTATAGTTATTTCAGTCTCTTATATTATCAGCTTGCACTTGATAAAGGGTGCACATACTCAAGTACCAAAAAAAATAACAAAGGAAATGCACTTAACAAGGACACAAATAACTAACCAGTGCAAGTTTTTTGTAACTCAGTTTGATGTTCTCCTCCGTAGCATCGTAATCTACTTCTAGAATTTGATAATAATCCTTGACATGCATAAAACAAAATCATTAGAAACCCATCAGAAAAACTATAATAAAAGAAAAGACAACTACCAATTTACAGGAAATTTTAAAAAGAACGACACTGAACCATAGGCACAGGTGGTCTATGAGGAAATTGTTACAGCCTACAGGAGACAAAAACATACATTCTGCAAAACCATTTTAGTCTACAAACTCCACAAAACAGCTACAAATAAGCGTTCATAGTGGCCCGACCCTATGTAGCACAAATCACCGGTCACAGCATTACAAATCACCGGTCACATTGGTCTCAATCTCTGTTTACTAAAATTCACCAATTTTAATTATACAAATCATTCATATAATAACTGTAGTCTATAAAAGACATTCACAAGCTAAACAATGAGGAGGCAATTAAAATACAAGAAACAGTCATAGCCATTTTATAGTTGGGCTCCTTTATAAAACCAGTACTAGACTTTCTTAAGAAAAGCCCAACTCATTCAACCAATATATTACAAGAAACGCCAAAAAAACAAAATCTTTAAACAGAAATGAAGCAGAATGAGCTCACAAAGGGTAAGTTTAATTTCCCCCTATAATCAAATTTTCAAGAAAATTAAAGAAAAACAACACAGAAATATGAAACTAATATATCCAGACACAAACACAAACATGTACTAAGTTAGGATAGAGGGGGAAGTACCTTGTAAGTGGGCTTATCATTGTCTTCCATACGCTGATCAAGATATACAACTTATGTCTCTAACATTCATTTCAAGTACAGCAACTGAAACATAGATAACCCAATTCAACAAATATCTTCTTTCTTTTTTAAAATTAGAAATTAAAATCAGCCCACAAATTTAATTTTGAGGAAAACAAATACCCAGAAAGAATAAAATAAAATAAAATTGGGGGCAAGAAATTTGTGAACAAAGGAATAGTTGAAAAGAAGGGGTGGGTGGGGGGATGTGTTTACAATAGACAGATTGGATTTTGATTTTTCAGATTTTATTTTGATGGATAAGTTTAGTTTCTTCTTCACCTTGCACCTCCGTTTTTATTTTCCACACTTCAACCTATTTTTATGAATTTCATTATTTGTTTATAGAATTTATTAAGTAATGGGTGATTTTCTTGAACTCAAATTTAGCTAATTTCTTTTTTTAAAATTGGTAGAATAAGTTCGATTCTAATTCTACACAGTACTATTGATTCAGAATCTTTTTTGGATCGTGATGTGTCCAAGCTTAATTTTAAATAATTTGTAAACTTTTAACATGATTTCATTTTATTATCAAAATGAAAACTACTTATTATGTACAAATTTTTGATCGGGTCACAAATTAAATCTTCTATATATAGACCAATCAGTTTTGGTCACATTTTATAGCCATTTTATGCCTTTGGTTGATGAATTTTTCAAAAAGAAAAATGTTTGAGAATCTAAAACTTTTCCCAAATTTTATACAAAATGCTTATATTTATTTTTTTTAATGGTAAATTTTTAAATCCCGCATTTATATGTATAAATATCAAATTAAATTACGACACGCCTCTTGTCACATTATTTGGGATATTTCTTGGGAAATTATGTGAATTCTCTAGCATTAATCTTTCAAAAAATATGTACTATTATTTCATGTATGGGTGCATGTACTTTAATGTTTTATAATCAACAAAATCATAAAAGAAAAAGTACTCCCTCCGTTTCACTCATTTGTTTATATTTTGGTTGTACACGAAAGTTAAGAAAAACTAATAAAATAATGGAAAAAAGTAGAAAAAATGAGTTTAGTGATAAGACCGATCAATATTTTATATTTAATGTATAAGGTGAGTATATGCATGAAAGTAGTTGTTTTTTCATATTATAAAAGTTTATTACTTTTAAAAAAAAAATTAGAAATGTAAAGAATCGGAAGGGAAAAAAAAATTGGTTGGCACGGAAGGAAGTACATAAGAAGCAAGGAAATGAAAAAATGCAGCTATCGATATCGCACAGCCACAGGCAAAAATAGACTTATAATAGGGTAGTCTCAGATCCTCAGCCACGCTTATTCTGTCGACTCGACCTTATGTTGGCCAGACGTTTTCCTTAAATATCTTGCAACTTTTACAATTATGAAAATTCATATTTGTGATAAAGATTATTTTTAATGCATTATTAATTCAAATTAGAACAATCATTTTCTTTTTAAAAGTTTTTAACGTGAAATACGTTAATATATTAGGTAAACAAATTTTATTATTAGGTTTTATTTTCCCTATATCGTTGGTAATAATAACTCCAACAATACAATTAAGTATTTAAATATTCAAAATATTAAAAAAAAAAACAAAATAGTCAGCAAATTTAACTATTTTGAAAACTGTTGCTCAACAATATTAACTTTCTTAAGTCTCTATGCGTTTTTCATAAATTAAAAGATAAATAAACTTAGTTTGTTAAGCATGTAATAGAAGATTGGAAGAGTAAACAAAGAAAAACATGGGATGAAAATAAATAATATAAATATGGATATGGTGAGTTGGCGTTACAGGCCCAAAGAAGCCAAGAAAATGAGTCTCAGCAAAATAATGACCAGCCCACCAGAATCGCTAATTGGGCTAGATAAATATGACATTCAAGACCAATAGTAAAAAAGTTAGGATTCTCACCTGTTTTTTGGAAAAATTGTCTAATAAAATTAGAAAACTAAAAAGTACGTATGTTCCAATTGAATATTTTTTTTAAAGAAAACTGAAAATTAAAAAAAAAAGATTTTCTGTTATAGTGTGAAATGGAATGATTGTCAAATGATCATTAATCTGATGGCACAGAAGACTAGGCAAAGTTGACAGAGTAAAACACTTATATCAATACACGGAGTTGAAATTGTAAAATGAAGTTGAGTTGTACATGAGAATGCAGTAATTATGGGTAGATTGATACACTATTCTTATGCCTATATAAACCAAGGCAACCACATTGTATGATACACTGAAGTAATAGAAAATCATTACTCTCAACTCACTCTATTTTAATACATTCGTTTCTTTACATGTTTTTTCTATAATGTATTATTAGTTTATGTTATTTATACAACACGTTATCAGCACGAGTCTCTGCCCGAGCTTTATTTGACGAAGAAGGTGAAATCTAATTTCTTCTATTTTCTAAGCCCGTGCCCGAATTTTATTCAATCAATAAGGTACGCTCGAATTCTGTCTATTTTAATTTTATAAATGTTGATATTATCATGCCCGTTATTTATACATATATTGATATTATTGTTAAATTATAAGTTAGCTATGTTATATGATGTTAATTATTACATTATGTCATTTATCATTTTATGCTACAAATCTTATTATGTGATACATGATTAATTATTTTAATGTGTGATATTGTTATATCATGTCTTAAATATTATTTTATATTCAGAATGACGAATCTTGCAAAATTAGATTTTGTTGCATTGGATGTGTCTGGGGATAACTATTTGTCGTGGGTGCTCGATGCGGAATTACACCTTAGTGTTAATGGCTTAAAAGATACCATCGAATCTGAAAAAACCCCAACTGTTGAACAAAATGCCAAAGCTATTATTTTTCTCAGGCACCACATTCATGAAAATTTAAAATCTGAATACCTGACCGTCAAAAACCCACTCACCCTCTGGACCAACCTCAAAGATAGATTTGATCACCAAAAACTTGTCCATTTGCCACATGCCCGTTATGAGTGGATTAATATAAGGTTGTAAGATTTTAAATCTGTTGCTGAATACAATTCTGCCTTGTTCAAAATAAGCTCAAAATTAATCTTATGTGGTGAGAATATTACTGATGCTGACATGATTGAAAAGACCCTCTCAACCTTTCACCCCAACACAATGATTCTGGCGCAACAATACAGGGAGCGCAATTTTCATAAATATAGCGAGTTGATATCTCTCCTTCTTGTAGCTGAAAAGAATAATGAGTTATTGCTGAAAAATCATCAGATACGTCCCACAGGCTCTGCCCAGTTACCTGAAGTACATAACACGTCATTCCGGGAGAATGAATGTGGGAAAGGGTATAGAGGAGGACGAGGTTATGGACGACACCGTGGGCGTGGAAATTTTCGTGGTCGGTTTCGAAATTCTGGCCACCATAAGTGGCAGCGTGATGGCTACAACAACTCAGGCCACCAGAAGTGGCAGCGTGATGACTACAACAACTCAGGCCACCAGAAGTGGCAGCGTGATAGATACAATAACTCTGGCCACCAGAAGTGGCAAAGTGATGGGCCAAATAAAAGAAAGGCACCACAAGAAGAAGATACTAGAGATATGTGTTTTAGATGTGGGGCTCATGGACATTGGACTCGTCCTTGTCACGCACCAAAACATCTTGTAGATCTTTACGAGGCATCTAAAAGACAGAATGAACAAAGGGTAGAAACAAACTTGGCTAGTTTTAATACTGAACCAATAAGTAAGATTTCAAATGAACTTGACACTGGTGCTAATCTTTACTACGGATTAGATGACTAGTTTCTATATGTATTTCTTCCATGTCATGTACTTGTTTTAATTTTCTGCTTCCATGTACTTGTTTTATGTTCTGGTTTTATGTACTTTGTTTGTCTTAATAAAATTGTTGTTCATTTATGAATGTACACAACATAAATATGGAAGATATATGCATTGCTGACTGCGCCACCACTCACACAATTTTACAAAATCTGAAATATTTCTCACAGTTGACTAAAACCAGTTCACATGTCTGGACGATTTCGGGCACATCAAATATAATAGAAGGTTTTGGGAAAGCTAGTTTTATCATACCAAATGAGACACAAATTCACATACCCGATGCTTTATATTCTAGTAAATCCACTAGAAACCTGCTCAGTTTTAAAGACATTCGTCTTAATGGCTTCCACGTAGAAACTACTAGTGAGAATGAAAAAGAATATCTCCTTATCACTACAACTACATCAGGCCATAAGAAGATCTTAGAAAAACTACAATCAATCTCTTCTGGATTATATGCTACCCAAATTAGAGTCATCGAGTCTCACACTATCATCACTCCCAAAGTCATAGACCCAAAATCACTCACCCTTTGGCACGAAAGACTCGGTCATCCAGGAGTATCAATGATGCGTAGTATAATAGAAAATTCTACAGGACATCCTCTTAAGAATCAAAAGGTTATACCACGTGATGAACTTCCTTGCTCAACATGTTCTTTAGGAAAACTCATTGTCCGACCATCTCCAGTTAAACTTCAAACCGAGTCTCCAAATTTCTTAGAAAGAATTCAGGGTGACATTTGTGGTCCTATCCATCCACCATCTGGTCCATTTAGATATTTCATGGTTCTAATCGATGCTTCAACTAGACGGTCTCATGTATGTCTACTCTCTACACGAAATACAGCCTTTGCTAAGCTACTTGCTCAGATAATCAAATTGCGAGCCCAATTTCCTGATCATCCCATTAAATCAATTCGACTAGATAATGCTGCTGAATTTACATCTGCAACTTTCAATGATTATTGTATGTCAGTAGGGATCTCAGTCGAACACCCTATAGCTCATGTGCACACACAAAATGGTTTAGCTGAGTCCTTAATTAAAAGACTTCAACTAATTGCACGTCCCTTACTTCTAAGGGCAAAATTACCTACATCTGTTTGGGGTCACGCAATTCTTCATGCTGCAAATATAATTAGGATAAGGCCATCTGCTTACCACAAACAATCCCCTCAACATTAGTTCTTGGTCAAATTCCTAATATCTCACACTTTAAGATTTTTGGTAGTGCTGTATATGTTCCTATTGCACCTCCACAAAGATCTAAAATGGGACCGTAAAGAAGAATAGGCATATATGTTGGTTTTGACTCACCATCTATCGTTAGATATCTTGAACCATTAACTGGTGATGTTTTTACTGCTCGATATGCTGATTGTCATTTTGATGAGTTTGTGTTCCCTCCATTAGGGGGAGATAATGTTTTGCATAAATTAAATACTGAACTATCATGGAATACATCAGGATTAAATGTTATTGATCCACGTACTAAACAATGTGAGTCTGAGGTTCTAAGAATTATTCATTTGCAAAATATTGTTAATCAAATGCCGAATGCTTTTAATGATTCTAGACATATTGTAAAATCGCATATACCTGCTGTTAACGCTCCGGCAAGGGTTGAAATCCCTATTCATAAATCAATTCCTGAAGAATTGGTTGGTAATTCAAAACCACGCCAGAAGCGTGGAAGACCTGTTGGTGCAAAAGATGTTGTACCACGAAAACGGAAATTTATTGGACCTACCCCTGAAGTGGAAATTGTTCCAGAAAATACCCCAGAAGCGGTATCACCTCCGGAAGAGGTTCCAGCCCCTGAAGTGGTCGTGACAAAACCACCAGAAGTGGTATTGCCTCTAGAAGAGGA
This sequence comes from Heracleum sosnowskyi, assembly GCA_030848705.1. Taxonomy (NCBI): domain Eukaryota; kingdom Viridiplantae; phylum Streptophyta; class Magnoliopsida; order Apiales; family Apiaceae; genus Heracleum; species Heracleum sosnowskyi. The sequence goes on along the minus strand of CM061243.1, from coordinate 105,108,216 downwards.
TATTGTCTCTGAAGTGGCACATGCTTCCGTAGAAGCAAAGGTACTTGATAATTATGAGATCTCAATGAGTTATGTACATAACGGAAAATTATTGGATCGTGGGAGTACTAATATTGATGACTTATATGCTTTTTCCGTGGCATGTGATGTTATTATGGACTCCGATCCTGAACCACAAAGTGTGGAAGAATGTAGACAAAGAGATGATTGGCCAAAATGGAAAATTGCAATCCAAGAAGAATTGCAATCCTTGCGCAAGAGAAATGTATTTGGACCTGCAGTCCGAACACCAGCTGGTGTAGTCCCCGTCGGGAATAGATGGGTATTTGTACGAAAACGAAATGAAAGAAATGAAATTGTGAGATATAAGGCCCGGCTGGTAGCCCAGGGATTCTCTCAAAGGCCTGGATTTGATTACCAGGAAACTTACTCTCCTGTGATGGATGTAGTCACTTTTCGTTTTCTGATGGGTATGGCTTGTATGGAAAGATTGGAAACACGCCTTATGGACGTTGTGACAGCCTACCTTTACGGATCACTTGATAGTGATATTTATATGAAAATCCCTGAAGGATTAAATTTAGAGGAAACTAAGCCTCGACATTTATACTCAGTTAAATTACAACGATCATTATATGGTTTGAAACAATCTGGTCGTATGTGGTACAACAGGCTTAGTGAGTATTTATTGAATGATGGATATGTAAATGATCAAGTGTGTCCATGTGTGTTTATTAAAAGGTCGCAAACTGGTTTTGTTATTATTGCTGTATATGTGGATGATTTGAATATTGTAGGTACTTCTGAAGATATTACTAATGCTGCTAATTATTTGAAAAATGAGTTTGACATGAAAGATCTTGGAAAGATGCGATTTTGTTTAGGTATACAGGTAGAGCACTTATCTACATGAATATTTATTCATCAGTCAACCTACACGGAAAAGGTTCTTGATCGGTTCTACATGGACAAAGCTCATCCACTAACTACGCCAATGGTTGTTCGGTCACTCGAAGTTGAAAAAGATCCCTTCCGTCCTAGAATGGAAGATGAAGATGCACTTGGACCCGAAGTTCCATATCTTAGTGCAATTGGAGCTCTTATGTATCTTGCAAATAACACACGGCCTGATATTGCATTTGCTGTTCACCTACTCGCGAGATTCAGTTCTGATCCAACTAAAAGGCATTGGGATGGAATCAAACATATATTCAGATATCTTCGGGGGACAATTGATCTTGGGCTATTATTTCCGAACAATTCAAAATCGCAGCTGGTTGGATATGCGGATGCAGGATATATGTCAGATCCTCATTTTGGACGATCTCAAACAGGTTATCTATTCACATATTGTGGTACTGCTATCTCTTGGAAATCTACAAAACAGACCATGGCAGCAACTTCATCTAATCACGCAGAATTACTTGCAATCCATGAAGCAAGCAGGGAATGTATTTGGTTACGATCAGTCATTCAACATATTTGAAAATCATGTGGTTTATCAAGTATCTCAAACAGTCCCACAGTTATGTTTGAGGATAACTCGGCTTGTATTAAGCAGTTAAAGGAAGGATATATCAAAGGGGATCGAACAAAACATATATTGCCAAAATTCTTCTACACTCATGAACTACAAGAAAAAGGTGACATTGATGTACAACAAATTCGCTCGTGTGATAATCTGGCAGATTTACTTACAAAGTCATTACCTACATCAACTTTTGAGAAGCTGCGAAATAATATTGGCATGCGAAGATTGAAGAATTTGCAACATTAAGATGTCAAATTGTGAGATGTTTTATTCAGGGGGAGGCTGTACTCTTTTTCCTTCGTCAAGGTTTTTATCCCACTAGGTTTTTCCTTGCAAGGTTTTAACGAGGCAGTCAATTTTTGAAATAATTCACATTTGACAATCAAGGGGGAGTGTTATAATGTGAAATGGAATGATTGTCAATTGATCATTAATCTGATGGCACAGAAGACTAGGCAAAGTTGGCAGAGTAAACCACTTATATCAATACACGGAGTTGAAATTGTAAAATGAAGTTGAGTTGTACATGAGAATGCAGTAATTATGGGTAGATTGATACACGATTCTTATGTCTATATAAACCAAGGCAACCACATTGTATGATACACTGAAGTAATAGAAAATCATTACTCTCAACTCACTCTATTTTAATACATTCGTTTCTTTACATGTTTTTTCTATAATGTATTATTAGTTTATGTTATTTATACAACATTTTCTAAATTATAACTATATTTTTTAAAAGTGTTTTCCAATTTTGGGAAAATGAAAAACCCCCTCGAGTTGTTTTTAAGACCGGCGGCCTTCGATCCTTATCAGCATGCGGCCAGAGACTCTCAATATTTTTTAAATTATTGCTAAACAGAAATTCAACACGTGCTAACTAATTAATAGCAAAATTTACACTAATAAGTTAAATTATTTTACAATAACAAATTATTCACATTTTATTTTTTTAAAAATAGAATTTTGAATCATGACATAAATATGATAAAATGATAATTTGAATATTTATTACATATAAAATATTTGTAGATTTTTTAGTAAACTTCAAAAAGATATAAATAAAATTACATCTAACTATACTATCTATACTATACTATAATATAATAGACAAAATAAAAGTTTGCTCGATCGGTACCGTAAGTGTTTTTACCTAATTACCCTTACTTATTTATCAAAAAATAATATTAAATAATAACAATACATATTTATAACTAATTATCTTTTTAAGCTAAACCACATTACTTTTTCTATTTTTCCAATAAAATCTTCTCCTTCTGCAAAAATATCACCGGTAATTACCTTTTTTTAAAAACTAAAACATGTTATTTTTTCTATTTTTTTTACTAAAATCCCCTCTTTTCCAAAAATATCACAAACAAATTACTTATTTATTTTAAACCTATTTTAATACTTTTAATTATTTAAAAATATTTACATATCTTAAGTTGCCTACTTATTTATTTAACAAATATAATTAACAAAATATTAAAACGTAATTTCTATTTTTTTTTCTAATAAAATTCCCTCATTTTGCAAAATTATCACGGACAATTATCGCTTTTAACTAAAACATGTTATCTTTTCTATTTTTTATTACTATAATCCCTCATTTTTCAAAAATATCACGAAAAAACCCTTACTTATTTATTTGAAAAACTATTTTAATGCTTTTAATTATATAAAAAAGTTTACATATTTTAACATGCTTATTGTTTATAACAAATGCAATTAATAAAATATTAAAACTTAAAAAATAAAATAACAAATATTAAAACAATCCGTGCATCGGACGGGTTTTAAGCTAGTTTATACTATATTATAATAGACGAAACATTAAAAGTTTGGTCGGTCGGTACTAAGTGATTTTACTTAATTATCCTTACTTATTTTAAAAAAATATTATTAAATAATAACACTATTTATAATCAATTATTTTTTGAGCTAAAATACATTACTTTTTCTATTTTTTCAAATAAAATCCCTTTTTTTCTACCAAAATCACGGGCAATTACCTTTTTCAACTAATACACATTACCTTTTCTATTTTTTCTTACTAAAACATCTTCTTTTTCAATAATATCACGGACAATTCTTACTTATTTATTTAAAACTATTTTAATATTTTTAATTATTTAATTTTTTTTATCTATTTTAATATGCCTACTTAATTTTTCTAACAAATACAATTACTAAAATACTGAAACATAAATAATAATAAAACAATTATAAATCATTTGTGCATCACACAGGTTTTAAGCTAATCTATACTATTATATAATAGACGAAACATTAAAAGTTTGGTTGGTCGGTACCAATTTGTTTTTACTTAATTACCCTTACTTATTTATAAAAGAATTATTAAATAATTAAATTACATATTTATAATCAATTACCTTTTCCAGCTAAACACATTAATTTTTCGATTTTTTATAACAAAATCCACTCATTTTCCAAAAATATCGCGGACAATTATCTTTTATAAACTAACACATGTTACATTTTCTATTTTTCCTTTTCTAAAACCTCTCCTTTTACAAAAATATAACGGACAAATCCTTAATTATTTATTTGAAAATATATTTTAATGTTTTTAATTAATTAAAAGTGTTTAACTATTTTAACATGTCTACTTATTTTTTTTAACAAATACAATTAATGAAATATTAAGTAAATAATAAAACAACAATTAACAATCCGTGCATCGCACGGTTTTAAACTAGTATTATTAAAGACGAAACATTAAAAATTTGATCGGTTAATCGGTTGGTATTTTGTATTCTTACTTAATTACCATTACTTATTTGTAAAAATATTATTAAATAAGAGAAATTTTAACCACATTCCTAAGTCTATGATTAATCATTTAATTCACCTAAATTTTTACTTAACTTCAACATGTCCCTTTCTCGCACGCAAGTTTAAATTGACACATTAAATATTGCATAGTCAGGTTTACACGGATAGGCTAATAAATTTAATTTTAGTATTTAAATATGAAAATTATTATAAATAATCTAAAATCATAACTATTAACTAGAATTATTATATTTATCTTGATATTGATATGTGTCGAAGTAGGGCTGTCAATGGATCGGAATCCGATCCCATCCGAAGGCTAATGGAGCGGATATGGATCACTACAAAATAAATCCGATCCGTTAAAAATCCGATCCGGTAACGATCCGATCCGATTAGTATCGGATATGGATTTAACATGATCCGATCCGTTAACGATCCGATCCGATTATTTTATATATTATATATATATATAATTTATATATTATATATAATATGTTATATATATATATTAAATATATCATATATTTTTACCAATTAAGTCAAAATAGTTCTCTTTTACTTGTATAAACTGGACCTCTCTTTTATTTATAAAATTGACACAAAAGACAATGAAATGTAAGGCACATAAACTAGCTTCAGATTTGTTGATGAACGCTTACAAACTTACAATGGTTGTATGACAAGCAATCGTATTTAGGATAGTTGGAAATTCAAATTCTGTGTTTTAGTTCTCGGATTGTAATTAGGTTTTAATTTACTATGTAATCTGTAAATTAATGTTGATGTTAATGTTAGATATAATTGCTGACGTTTGTTTATCAGTGTTTAAGCAACAGGTACTGACCAGAGTTTATCACAAGCCGGTCAGAGTTTAATTAAACTCTGACAGGGTGAAGAGTTTAAAGGAAGCCGGTCAGAGTTTATTTAAAGTCTGACAAGGTGATAGTTGAATTAGCTGTCGGTGCTGAATTGAAGACTCTAGAAGCAATATATTCTGAAGATGGAAAGAAGCAGAATATATTGATACAGCTAAGGAAACAGAATAGAAGATAAGAAGCAATCCTTAATTGATAACAATTGTATAGCTAATTTGTAGGAATATCAATTAGATAAGGATTGTGTAACTATGTACTATATAAACACAGATAGGTTATCCCTAGAAGGGATGCGATCATTGAATATTTTATTCTTGTAACCTAGAAGCTCTTTGTGATTCATTAACATCACTAAGAGAGAATTATTTAATATAATTCAGTTTGTTGATTTACAAACCTGTGTTCTTAATTGTTATTCTCATACCTACTTGATTATATATATTGTGTATTCGGCCTAACAATTGGTATCAGAGCCAAGGCTGTTTAATATATACAGTTTTACGATTCAAACACAGTATTAATCATGTCTGAAGAAAATCAAACTGCTCCTAAGGCTGAACAGGTTAAGCCCAATTCTGTGAGTCGATATGAAACAATCAGGGTTCCAATTCTCAGGCCAGTAGAGTATCCGATTTGGAAGGTTAAGATGACCATGTTTCTGGAGGCTACAGATCCAGAATACCTTGACAGAATCTATGATGGTCCTCATATGCCAACTAAATTGTCCCCTGTTGTTGATGGTCAAGAACAAAAGACTGTTCCAAAGGAAAAGAAAGATATGACTCCTGAGGACATCTCATCAATTGCAAAGGATGCAAAGGTTAGACATCTTCTCCACAGTGCTTTAGATAATGTTATGTCTAACAGAGTAATTGGCTGCAAAACTGCCAAAGAGATATGGGATGCTTTAGAAGTCAGATGCCAGGGAACAGGTGCTATTAAGAAGAACAGAAAAACAATACTCACACAGGAGTATGAGCACTTTGATTCAAGAATTAATGAAACCTTGACTGAGACTTATGACAGATTTTGCAAACTGTTGAACGATCTGTCTATGGTTGATAAAGAATATGAACTTGAAGAGTCTAATCTCAAGTTTCTGTTATCTCTATCTGAAAAGTGGGATTTAAAGGCAACAACAATCAGAGATAATTATGATCTTGCTGATACAGATCTTGATGAGATCTATGGATTGTTAAAGACTCATGAACTTGAGATAGAACAAAGAAACAGGAGATCCAGCAAGAAGACAAAATCTGTTGCTCTCAAAGTCGAGGAGAAGCCCATTAAGAAGGAATCATCAAGGAAGAAAGCCAAGGGAAAGGCTTTAGTCATTAAATCTGAGAGTGAGTCATCAAACTCTGATGATGATTCAAACTCTGGTGAAGCTTCTGACTCTGATGATGATGAAGAACAGATGATGCAAATGGCTGCATTGATGGTGAAGACCTTCAAGAAGATGGGGTTCAAGAACTTCAAAAAGGGAAAGAGATTCTCAAGGAGAGATTCAAATTCTGAGAAGAAGAATTTCAGAAAGTCTGATGGAAGGGATACCAAGTCTGGAAAGAAGGACAAATCTGAGATTCAGTGCTACAAGTGCAAAGAGATGGGTCATTATGCCCCAGAGTGCAAGAAAGGCAAATCTGAGAAAGCATTCATCTCTAAAGGCAAAGACTGGGCAGATACTTCAGACTCTGATGATGGAGAAAATTATGCTCTTATGGCAACTGTCAGAGATGAGACTGAATCATCTGAAAATAAGGTACCCCTAACTACTTATGCTTATGATACTGATAATATATCTGAGTTAAGAGTATATCTGAAAAGTGTTCATGTTAGCTATAGGGATCAGACCTTAGAGAATGAGAGAATTAAAGCTGAGAATCTTAGTCTTAAAGATAGAAACAAGTTTCTTGAAGGAGAACTTGAAAGAATGAAACAGATTCAAAAAGAAAGAGATGATGCTGTTTATGTTGAACATGAGTTGCTTAAAAGGTATAGGCAACTAGAATCTGATTTAGAAAAAGAAAGAAAAATAATCAAGACTTGGACAGATTCTGGAAGAGACACTCATCAAGTGTTTCAGACTGATTCTGTAGGTTTAGGTTATTGTGAAAATGATGAACTCAGGTTTAAAGACAAGGTTAAGGTAAAACCACAACTTAAACCTGTGAAATTTGTTCCAGAAGTCAATAAGTTAAAATCTGTTGTAATAAGAGAAGCTGATATGGAATCAGGTGAAGCCTGTGAAAGACAGGAAAATATTAAAACAGAAAAACTTAAGGAAAGAGAAACTGTTAGAAAGCCAGTAAAAACTTGTGAAAAACAGGTTAATGTTGGTTTGATGACAGGGAAACAGTTTAATCATAAGCTGAAAGAGATAAAATCTGCCATGAAACCAAAAGGGTCCAAGAAGAATAGGAATGGAAAGATAGGCATAAATAATAGAAATAATCATTTGCCTACTGGTGCTGCTCCAAGGAAAACATGTTATAATTGTGGTAGTTCTAATCATCTTGCTAGATTTTGCACTAAAAACAAACATATTAATTCTTTATCTTCTACATCAG